>VXAD01010357.1:420657-537491 GCA_013399195.1 Dicrurus megarhynchus
GATGGCTCCCCCGCGAACCGGGACCTCTCGGTGGATGGGGGCCCCCGCAGCCCCCGCCCCGCCGCCGCCGGAGCAGCTTCGCTGCCCGCAGAGGACGGACCAGCTCTGCCCGTCGCCGTCGCGTCGGTGCCCAGCCCTGCCCACGTCCGCCGAGGGACGATGACGGGCTACCCTGGGGATTCCGGAGCGTCCGTCCTACAGCAGCTACCTCAGCACAGCGTTTTGCTCCTCTTTACACTGTCCCCCCCACCCCAGCACGTAAGAGGGAAAGGGCTGCAAGCGGCGAGGGGACGCCTCCGAGGACAGGTCGGGGACGCGGTGATCCCCAAGGCCCCCTCGGAGGCTCCGGCGCATGCTGAGCTGGTGGCCTTTCATTCAGGACTAAGTGCACGACTTCCCGAGCACTGCCCACCACTTCACCCCTTCCCTAATGGACGCTCTTTATCGAGCAGCATTAGATTTGCCCAGCGTTGGCTCTCGCAGCCGAAGCCGATTTCTCCAGCAGTAATGGACACAAAGTTTGCTTGTAATGTGGACCTTCCCTGGCTGGGCTCTCCTGGGGTGCCTCTTCCGGCTCTACCCCTCTCTCTTCTTCTGCTTCTACCCAGCTGTCCCTGGCTGCCGGCCAAAGCAGAGCCAAGGCAAGGGGCACCAGGCCCCTCTGCAGTAGCACGGACTGAGGCCACGAGTCCCCTCACTGGGTCCCATGAGTCTTCCCCTGAACTGTTCTTTCGGCAAATGGGAGCTTTTGAGCTGGCCCCAGGCCTCTCCTGTGCGATGGCCTCCCCCCAGCCTGCTATGGAGCACAGGAGAGGCCATCCCAAGCTCATGTCCCTGCAGTGGGCTACGAGCAAGTCCCGGGCAGCTCGGGCCACTCCTGGCACTCAGGCAGAGGAAGCTGCCTCCCCGGAGCCCCGTTATCCTCCTGCTTGGCACAGTCGAGCTTCTGAGAAGAGTGGGAATAAACAAAGGGTGGGCATGGTGAACTCGCCAGCTGAGGGCTGAATCACTCCAGCTCTTTGCTCCCACTCCTGCCCACTCCTCGGCTCCCACAGGCACAGCCCCCGGCTTGGCTGGGAGAGTGGGTACCCATCAGGTGTGTATCCCTGCGTGGGCCGGGGCACAGGATCCTCGTGGCAAGAAACAAAGTGGGGTGACAACGCGTATGTGCGTGCACGAGCTCTCCCCCTGCCATCAAGGAAACTCAGCCTGGCCCCTCTCAGCGGTCCTCAGACCTTTGCTCAGTGCGGATCGATGCCTCTTATTGTTATGGCTATGGCAGCAGTGCCATCGGTGTTAACAGCACTTCACAAACACAGACAAAGCCGGCAATCTGAATGCGGCCAGAAAAAAACAAACAGAGGACAAAAGATAGGCTAAAAGCTCTGAATGCCTTTCTAATGCTCCCTCCACCCCCTCCCCTCCCCCCGTTAAAGCCCCTCTAAAGTGCAGGGCACCCCGTATTCAATAGTAACACTCGGGAATAATTCCTGGCATTGTGGGTGTGTGAGGGAGGAAATTTCACCTCAGCCCTTCCACAAAGACACGGCAAGTACGCCATGCACGCAGCACTGGTGGCGTGTGAGAGTGATGCTATGCACTGCCTGGAAGCAGGGGGCCTTCCAAGACCGTCTTTCCCACCTCGGCTCTGACGGCCATCCCCACCCTGGGAGCGAGCCGAGTGGCAGAGGATGGGGGAGTGGGCGTGCAGGAGCAGGGATGAGCTTTTGGGCATCCGTGCACACCCTGCCTTTTGCGTACCCTCAGCGTGCGATTCCCTTCCCTGGAAGTGTCCAAGGACAGCTTAGATGAGGCCCTGAGCAACCTGGTCTAAGTGGAAGGTGTCCGTGCTCATGGCAGGAGTTTGGATCTAAAGGGTCTTTGAGATCTCTTCCAATGCAAACCATTCTATGGCTCCATGATTTTGGACCTGGGTGGAGGGACCAGGGGCGTCAGGAGAGGTGAGGGCAGCACGGGTGCCCCAGGCATGGCAGCAGGGCAGAGCCCTGGTTTGCTCTGACAGCTACACTGTGCATTTTGGCCAGCAGTAGGGAGAGGTGATGGGAAGGATGGAAAGTGCAGAGAGAAAAAAACATCACCTAAAAGCTGCTCTCTCACCTAGAGCACCAGGGCCCTTGCCCACAGTGCCAGGGTGTAAGAGGAGCCAGTACAACCAACCTGCCCAAGGAGCAGCACTGCCACTTGGGTTTTTCCCTCTTTTAATTCTCACCCCACCTCATGGGCAACACTTCCTCACCCCAACAGTCTCAAGGACACTTTGGACAAAGGTGGATCCTGGCAGCAATGAACCCTGCTGATCTCTGCCAGAGGAACTGCATTGGCCCCTGCTTGGAAGCCCCAAAGGCTCCCATGTTTCTTCATTTACTGTAAGCTCACCGTCGTGACTGGTGAGCTTACTGTTAATGTCCCTGAGGTGTTGCAGCAGGGGTGACAGTGTGCTGGGGACAGCCAGAAGCACACAACCAAACCTCACTGGAAGTACCATCCCCTCCTGTCCCCGCTAACAGCCTGTAGCTATGTGCAGCTGACAGCTTTGCAGCAAACACGCCTTTTTTCCCTCTCCCATCACCTTTACTGGCCTTCCCCGTGCTGTAGAGACCAACTCCAGCTGTTGTGGGTCAACCCTGCACAACTGGGTCAACCTCCTTTTTGCAGCATGGAGTGACCCGAAGTGCCCCAGCCCTTCAGGTGCCACTATCCTGTGCTGACCTCTGCGCAGCCCTGGGATGCTGCAGAGCAGCTCGGCTCACAGCGTTGAACATGTTCCTCTTTAAAACCTGCAGGGAATGGCAAGAACATTTGGGTGTCCATCTGCGGGGGCTCGTCCCTCAGACAGATGCTCCAGCTCTTTGCCACTGCCATCCTCAGATGATAACGGGCTGTGGCAGATGGTTCCCTTCTGTTGGCAGGAGGCAGGAGTTTATCCCTGCTCTCAGCTCCCTCCCGGAGAGGCAGCACCTGCACACTGCATAAGGGACCTGGCCAGTGGGGAACGGACCTGCACCTCAAGGGAGAGACTTGGGACATTCTCCTCACCTTTGGATGCAGTGCACGTGTCCAGGAATCCCACAATTGGTCTTGGAAGGGCCGAGCTGGCAGGAGGGAGGTGGATTTTAATTACTCCCATTATTATTATCGTTCCTTTTCTTTCAGATTTTCACACTTTCCTCGTAACAAGCTGAGCTGAGAAAATCCATGCAAATGCCAGGCAGAGATAAGATGTACCACACCTTGAAGTACTGCCAGCACTGGCTCTGGGAACGCCAGATCGGCTGTCTGCCCTCCCAGCCTCCTCCCTTTGGCAGCAGGGACAGGGGGAGGGTCTGTGCCAGCTCTGCCCCTGCACATCCGGAGAGGAGGGTACCTCACACGTACCCTGGGCTCGATCAGCAACCAGTTCCTTGATCCTGCCCAGTCCTAACCAGTCCCTGGAGAAGGCACCATAAACTCCTGGCCGCTTGGGACACAGAGGGGAAGGCCACCCTGATGTCTCGTGCATGCCTTGCACAACACATGGACAGAGACCTCCCCTGCCCTCCTCAGCACTGCTGGCAGCAGGACCTGTTCCTGAGGAACCCCTGTTCCTGAGGATGGCTGTTCCACCGGGCCCCTGCGGATGCAGTCAGGGAGAAACGTGCTCCCAGATCACGTTCTCCCTTGGAGGTGGTGACATTTCAGGGTGTGTGGGGGGAGTGGGACGAAGAGGCAAGGCAGGATATTCCTGCTCCCCCTTCCCCACGGCCATCTGGATGTGTGCTGGTGCCTCCTCGCAGCAGACTGAGTCAGTCCAGTGGCTTCTCATTATCAGCTGGAGGGAATCCAAATTCTGCATTGTATGGCTGCTCCTCAGTGAAACTGAAGATCCTTATCGAGTATTATCATAATGCTTTCTGTACTGTCTTGTACTGCTCCCTGCTCTGGTCAGCTTATTGATTTGGAGCAGCATGATCCAAAAATTCTTCAACCACCAGCCATTCGCTTGGGACAGCAGTGGCAGGAGCCACAGAACATCACCCTGGACATGGGCTGGGGCTGTGAGGCCACAGAGGGGATCCCTCCACTGTCCTCACCACAGCCTCGCTTGCTGGAGGCTGCAGGCGCGTGGCTGGACCCATCTGCAGCTCTCTGCCCAACTGAAAGGGAGGTGAGAGGTAGGAGATGCTGTGCTCATGCCTTGCACATCTCAAATCATGACATGACCTCCATGAAGCTCTGGAGAACAGGGATAAAGAGCAGAAGAAAAGCCTTTCTCTAGGCCCTCTCAAGCAAATGCTACTGAAGATTGGGATAAGCTACTGGTACACAGGGTCTGCCCCAGATGAGCTCACCCACGTCTCTACCAGGGCACTGTCCCCACCCCGACCCATCTGAATTCTGGGTATGGAAATTGGGCCTTTCTATGCAGTGCTCTGGAACAGAGAGAGGCCACATGTCCTCATGTCAGCCTGAGTCAAGCACTGATAGCTCGGCTGCTCTGTCAAGCAGCCCAAATACGCGGCATGAAGGGCTGAGGGAAAAGGCTCCATTAAGTTCTTAAGCTCATTGACACATATATAGAAGGTATTAATAATATCAAGCACCTCAGTGCCTATTGTAGCCCACGTTCAGGAGATGAAAGATAATTTCTGGGACAAGGAATTTATGACAGTGACAGCTTTTTAACAGCTTGGTGTAAGAATAGGAGCTGCACAACAGGACAAAGAGCAATGATTAAAGAATTTGCCACAAAGGAGAGAGGGCTTGGAGAGAGCTCTGAGTATGGAGGACAGGAGAATCCGGTCAATTGCCCACGCTGAAAAAGCAAAGGCTGTGCTGGGCATGGAGGACAGGAAGGGGATGTGGGAGCCATCCTGCTGGGGCTGACTCACAAATGCTTGCCAACTAAGAGAAAGGGGTCAGGGTGCCTGGAGGGGATGAAACGGGATCCTCACCTTAATGTTTTAAAGCAGTTTGGCCCCTGCCTGGTGTGGCAGGCCGAGATGGGCATGGCTCAGCTGGGGCTGCAGCCATACCAGCAAGCGGCATGGGGAGAGGCGATGCTGGGGAGCAGGGGAGGGAGCTGAGCTGCACTGCTGGGCACAGGCCAGGGAGCAAACACATCACTCAGGGAAGGGGGGCGTCTGGCACGGGGCAGGGTAAGGAGGGAGCTCTGCTCCCTGAAGGCCAGAGCTGGAGAAGCAGAAGTAGCAGACCCAGCACCAGGATGCTCTCAGGGTGCAATTATTACTAATATCCTCAGTGTTCCTTTGCACACATACGTGCTCCCCTAATGTACACTGCACATGTAAACAGCCTCCTAGTGACATTTGCATGCCCAATTACATCTGCATATAATTGATTTACATGCACAGTTGGAGGGTGTTTAAAACGCTGGAGCCTGCTTTGCACTTCCCACGGCCACCTCCCCGAACCCAGGCTGGAGGAAAAGCACCTCATGCTGGGGCCAAACCCCATCCCAGCCCCACAGGGCTGGCGCCATTTGGTGTCCCTCCCTGCGGCGTTGTGCCACGTGCCGAGCAGGATGGGCTCACACCCATGCCCTTTCCTGCATCTCCATCATCTACAGCGACCCCAAACCCAACCCCAACCCCAGCCACAGCGTTTGCTGTTTGCTCAGCTCCTGTTATGAGTGACTGGCACCATTCCAAAAAGGATTAAAAGCAGGGAGTGAGAAATATAAAAGCTCATGTAATTATGTGCAAAAAAGCCCCTTAATAATTTATAGAGGGAGAGGGTAAATATCTTCGTGTGTTATTCAAGTGTAGCTCATTGTCCCGTCTGGCTAATACCCAGCGTACACGCATCACAGGCTTTATCCGGGAGGCTGTTTTGCCTTTAATACCTTTCATAAATTATTGAATTTATAAAGAGGAAAGCAGGTGTCATGTCACTCCTATAAACAGCTCGTTAGTTAAAGCTAACTAAGTTGGGGAGCAACAGTTTCCTCCTGGCTTGTCTACCTCCCACCTCGCTGTCTGTGCTGTCACCTGTGATGCAGCACAGACCCTGAGCTGGGGCAGGGGAGTGGCATTTGCCTAAAAAAAAGTCTGGCAGCAGATAGATGGCCTGTGGTACCCCTGCGCTCTGGCTTTCTGAGCCCTGCTTGTGCCCTTGTGGAGAAGTGAGGATGCAGGTATGGAGAGGATCATCTCTTCCATTCCCAGCCTGCCTGCTGCAGCACCATCACTTCCATGTCACCTGTGGTCTTCTGGGTGCAGCAATGGACCATCAGCTCCTGGGGGTACCTGAGGATGCTCTGGGCACTCTGCTCCTGGCAGGAGGGCTACATGAGGGTGAACTTGAGGGCAGGACAGGGCAGAAGGCAGATATCTCTATGGCAGGAGGGCTGAGCACAGACCTGTCTCTGCCAGGGGCATCCTCTCACCCCAAAACCCACGCCTGTCCCACTTCCAGCAGCCCAGGGTCAGGATGAGCAGCCCATGAGCTGCAACTGAGTGCAGGGGATGTGTTTTCAGGCTGGCTGGGGGAAGCACAGCATCTCCCTGGTTTCTGCTGAATGAGGCAGGGTGTTAGAAGGCCGCCTCTAAAAACAGCAGAGGTGTGACTGAGTCAGCAGCACGTGTCTGCGCGAGGGAGTCAGTCCAAGCTCAGGAAAACCAGCGTGTGAGCATGGCCACGCAGCCCCCGCCGGGCAGCCGGGCCCCCCCAGGCTGTGCCCTCCACCCCTGCGCTGCGGGACGGAGCTGCTCAGGCAGCAGCTGCTTCGGAGGCTCTGCTTTTGCTTTCACACCCAGGAGAGAGTCACCGAACCCCCACATGCAGCCTCTCCAAATAGAATACATATGCATTAAAGAACAGCCGCGGAAAGGGGAGCCATCAGAAGTATTTTAGACAGTTTCGAGCGAGTGCCAAATCTGGGTGAATAAGCTGAACGCAAAGGACCCACGCGGAAAACGCTGCTGGCAGTGCCGGCATCACGACGGGCACAGCACGGAGACGGGGACGCACAGAGCAACCCAAGCTGTGACTGCCAGCAGTGAGGCACGTCCCAGCCACATGATGAATGCTGGCCCCCGAAGAACACCCAGTAGGGCCTTGCGGGCATGAGGAGAGGGAACTTAAACTATTGATAATCAATTAACTCCTTCAATTACAGCAGCCTAATGAGGTAGCGCCAAGTCAGCTCTAATGAACATCAGTTTAATAGAGGCAGTTCCTCAGGCGCTGGTTTTTGACTCAATCTTTACAAGGTAGGGAACGCTGCAAAAGTATCAAGCAATTAATGTCACTAAATGAACATCCGCTCCCGGCTCTCCGCAGAGCCCACGGCTCGTGGGGGGCTGTTGTAGCATAGGGTGTCCCTGACCCCTGGAGAGGTCCTGCCTGTGCCCAGCTGGTCCCCAGCACTGGGATGGGCTGGGAGGCCGCTCTGCTGGCAGCACGGAGCTCGTTTACCTCGGCACGGAGCGCACGGTTCCTGGGGATGCTGCCGGATGCGTTAGTTGCTGTAAGATGAAGCGAATGTCACCGGGCCCAGCTCCCCCCTAAAGGCAGCTATTTCTTAGGTTTATTTGGTGACGACAGCGTAAGTGACAAAACAAATGTCACTGCCCGCTGGCCCCAGTGCCTCCCTGGAAACCTGCCGGGTCGCGGGGAGAAGGGGGGAGTGGAGGAGGGATGCAAAGCACCATCCCTAACACGTGCCTGCCACAGGGGCTGTGCCAGCACCCCACTGCACCACGGCTTGCAAGGAGGGCCTGGGGAAGTCCCTGCCCAGCAGGACCCTGCCGAGCAGGAGCTGGGGTGGGGATCCCCAGGAAAGCCGGGATCCCGGAGGTGCCATCCCTTCGGAAGCACGGTGCTGCACCGACCGTGTTGGGGAGGGATTTACATACTAAGGAGCCTTCAGTGGAATAAAGACAACCTGACATCTCTTTTGGGTCTCAAAGCCAAAGGCTGTATTTCGAATCCGCTAATCAGGTGAGAATACAGCAAACCCGTGCAGAGCAGAGCTGGGAAGGAAGGGGAGCTCTGGCTCCTGGCAGCATTCCCCACTCCACAGCAAGGGCCCCATGGCAACGGCCCCCAGCACCAGATCAGCACCCACCAAACTGGGCTGCCAGTGGAAGGGACCCCTCGCTCTCGTGGGGGCTGAACCCCAAACTCCTCCTGCACTGGGTCTGTACAGAGGGGCCCTTTCAGCATCTGAACCTCCATGGCAAGGGATTGCCAGGACCCTGCCTTCACCCAAGGCTGTCCACAGCTGAACTGAGCTGCTGGAGGGGCACTGGTGGCCCGGCCCCACTCCCCACAGACGGAGCAGATGGAGGGCACAGGCCGGCTCCCTGAGCCCAGGTGTGTGGTGCAGGGGCTGCCTGTGCCTCTGCATGCCATGGCAGATGGAGGTGGATGTGAACTGCCTGTGCTGCCTGCTGGGACCACACAGGGGCTTGGCCACAGCCTCCCTTCCCTGCTGATGGGCTTGGCAGCAGGCTGGGGGCACGGTGGACGGCTGGAAGGGCTCAAATGACAGGAGCGGCACAGGTCAAGTAATTCACCCATGTAGACGTGTCTGTGAAAGCTTCTGGGTCTGAACACCGTTCCCAGGGGTGCAATGTATGGGTAGATGACCTTTGGTCCAGCTTGGGGAGGGTAAAGGGAGAAGACATTCCTGCTCTGCCACTCCTGGGCAGAGCTGGGCCACACTTCCATGGGAAGACGGACCCAGGAGACCCAGGATCACCGGTGCTGGTCAGGATAAGCCAGAAGGGAAGTGCAAGGCAGAGGATTGGAGGAGGAAGGAGAGACACAGGGAAGGTAACAGCCCTGCATGCCTGGTAGACCCACACAAAAACCTGAATCTGGGCATCTCCAGTTTCCATGAACAACTTCTCTGAGACCAGTGTAGCCAGCAACAGCCCCCAGCTCTTACCAGTCCAACAGCACTGACTGCAGATGCCAACGTTCGGGGTACTGGACCCTGTGCCCACAAGGATCTGCACAGATTCCCCTGGCCCTGTCCAGCCTCTGGATGAGCAGGGGGTGCTGGTCCCTTCCAGTGCTCCCAGTGCCCATCCACCCTGCAGTGTGGAGGAGACACAGGGCACCGGCTGTGGCTGGCCTCCCCCAGACCACTTTGTCACCATTCCTAAGGGCCAGAAAAGCTGCTGAGAGTGTCTCGAGAGTGTGACACACCAGGGGTGATGTGATGGGTGCAGCCTGCTGCTCTGAAGATGCTCACTGAGCTGCTTTAGTGAAACAGCCACGCAGCTGCAGGCACCGGAGATTATTCTCATCTCTTTTCTTGTTTGGTCAACTTATTCAAAGACTATTAGTGGATTAACTAAAATTCTTATGATGCTGGAGCAGCATCTTCGCAGGAGTTTACGGAGGTGGAAGGGGCAGCTTTTACGGGCAGCTTTCATGTTACCCCAGAGCAAGTCTGCAGCTGGGCGGGCTTGCCAGGGGAACAAGAGGAGGCTCAGAGCCCTGGCAGCAGCCACTCTCTTCTCCAAGCTGGCAGTGCTGCAGAGCAACTGTCTGGAGGGCAGCATTGGCAGGGGCTGGCAAGCCCTGTGGTCCCTCCTGCTCTCTCGTGTTTGCCTTGCAGCTTCTGGGCTCCATTTCACAGGGAGGGCTTGGGGACACAGGGGACTGAACCCAGGGATGGGGGAAGTCTCTCCACACCTTCTGTTGCTATGTCCTCCTTTCCACAGGTAACTCCCCCACTGGGGGTGTTGCTCTTGTAAGCTCTGCTTCCTTGTCCAGAAGGTCCCAGGGCTGTGCCCTGGTATCCCCACAGCCCACAGACAAACAACCTCACAGCATCCCTTGTTTTCCCAGGCTGCATTGGCGTGTGTGGCAGAGTCTTCCCCCTTCCCACCCCCTCCTCATCAACTGGCAAAGCCCCAGCGGTTTCCCCCAGAGAGCGTGCGGTGAGACACAGCATGAAACAACTGCACATAATTAGAGGATTGAATGGGGTATGGGAGCAGAGCAGGGAGCTTGCAACATCCATAAATAGCTCGTCTTGCCGAGCTGCTTAACTCCTTGCTTGTTCTTGCCAAAGTGCAGACCCCAAAGGGATGGTGCCTGTGCATGAATAGGGGTGGAAAGTTCAGAAGCGTATTTTTAAACCATTCAAGCTGTACTCGAGCTGAGTGATACGTTATTGTCTCTGTGTGTCACTTGAAATGTCTTATGAATGCAAGAAATAAAAAAAAGCCACCATTTTGCTTCTCTACACTCCCACCCCTCTGCTTCTACCCAAATAACGTCAGGCTAGAGCTGACAGGCGAAAGGAAAGCACCACAGGCTAAGGCTGCTTAAAAGCAGCATGAAAAGCTCTTCTCTGGAAGGAAGAGCCCCAGCTTGCGGGGCCGGAGGGCAGCGGAACCGGCAGCAGGCGCAGGTACCCGCAGACAGCAGTGTGCCAGAGCCTGCCAGGAAAATACTGGGGTCCCCAAAGAGTCCCCAGCAAGGACAGCAGGGCTGTGTGCCTAGCAGCAGGGGGTTAGGTTGGATATCAGGAAAAAGTTCTTCACCCAGAGGGTGGTTGGGCACTGGTACAGGCTCCCCAGGGAAGTGGTCTCAGCACCAAGCCCAACAAAGTTCAGGAAGCATTTGGACAACACTCTCGGGCACATGGTGTGACTCCTGGGGATGGTCCTGTGCAGGGCCAGGAGCTGGACTCGATGATCCTTGTGGGTCCCTCCCAACTCAGCATATTTTGTGATTCTGTGACTCTGGGTCAACTAGTCTTGACTATTGTCCTGTAAGAGCAAGGGACTTACCCTGCTACCCCACCCTGGGTCAGTGTAGGATGGCATCACCTCAGTTCTGCCCATCCTGAGCTCTGGGGCCTCTCTGGGTGGCTGGCACTTGGTGACAGTGACAGTCCTCAGTCCCTGGGGCTGGCAGCCAGCCTCAAGCTGTGGTTGGAGACAGACATCCTGAAGAGCCTGACAAACAGCTGGAGCCATGGTGAGATGCAGCGGGACAGAGGGAAAACAAACCAGAAACTCACTGGGAAATCATTTTTCTCCTAAATGGGGCAGATGTAATTAAGCAGCACGGGCTTTATGAATGACACCAGCTCTGCCTTGAAACACATCATTACCTCTCTCTGTTAGAGCCGCGGCTTTAAATACATATTTCCTCTTCCAGTGCTAGAGGAGAAGGCTGTGGCTGGGATGCTGGGTTATTTTGCTAATCACCTCTTATTTCACCTAGTGGCAGGGAAGTGCGAAGCTCTGGCTTTCCTGAACACACACCTCTGCTCCAAATCACTGCTGGGCACTCTCCCCTTCCTCTCCTCTCTGCCACCACCTGATACCAGAGGGGAGGATGGCGCTGAACCTGCATCCTCCATCCCCAGAGGGTTTGAGCCTCCCTGTGCCAAACCTGCCTGGGATCCCGGTGCCAGAGGTCACCCCAAGCCCCTCCACCCAAGTTATGAGAGCCCCTCACCATTTAGTTTCCCTTGTTGTACAGAACCTGGGGCTCAAGGGGATGAGATATTTCACTGACTGCTGACCCAAGTTGGTTTCCCCCATCTGGCACCCTCTGCACCCGGCAGGGTCTGGGTGTTCCTCTCAGTTTGGTACAATTTGGACCTTTCTGTTCCCAGACGACTCCCCCAGCCTATGCCATGTCTGCCATGAGTGCTCACTGCAATGGATTAGAGAGACCCGAGCAAGAACGAAGGGCTTTTGTGCTAGAAATTGAAAGTTGATGGAGTGTGTCATAGGAAAATGACAACAACCTACTGTACCTCGAAAGACAATTATTTTTCCCTCATTGGAAGTGATTGAATTTCTCCATCAGTGACACTACCAACATCGTCGACACCAGCAGCTCTCTTATGGAAAGGCTCTTCCCCAGCTGCACACCTGAATTTTCTTACACCTGCCCTCTCCTCCCTTACCTGCTCTGCTTCCTGTGCTTTGGCAGGACGTGCTCAGCTCACAGCCAGTACAGAGACCACCCTCAGCTGGGTGCGCTCTCCCTCCCCATCCCCGCACTACTGCAGACCCTTGCTTCCCTCAGCTCTGCTCCTCTGGACTAATTCTGAATATTCTGTGATTCTGTGAATATGCCAGGGCTGCCAAAGACAAAATTAAATCACGTTACTTCACTGTGATCAGCCATGGTAGCATCACAGTACTGGGGCTGTGCTCAGTGTCTGATATAGGTACTCACACTGGCAAAAAGAAAGCTGGGAGACATGACGACCTTTCTGGAGATGGGGAAAAGGGTCAGGCAGCTCCTCCAACTGCTGTTGGAGTTGGGATTGGAGTGTTGGATAGCACCCTGGAGAGCCTGCTCTCCCTGCAGACCTGGAACACAGTGTCATGGACACTTGTGCTGGACACTGGCCTGGGGACAGCCTGCAGCCACATCTCACCCCAGGGTGAAAGGTACAGCCAAAAGCCCCTTCTCTGAGTGATTTTGGACCAGAATCTGGAGCAGCACAAGCCCCAAGGGCTTTGGGGTAGGTTCCTGTGTGTGCCTGGGGCCACAGGGTCCTTCCCATTCCCAAGGTGCTTCCCTGGCAACCCAGCCTGAGTTACTCCCTGCTGGCAGGGGGCCACACCGATTTATTAAGACACATGAACTAATGAACGAGCCACAGTGAAGCACCGGGAGCCTGCTCCATCCCACTGCATCCACCTGCACTGGGAGCTGTGCAAGGCTCCTCACAATCCGTGTCCTTCTCCCAGCAAGGACCAAACCCTGACAACGTGGGGAGCACAGGAGGGTGCCACCACCCCACACTCCTTTTGGGGGGACAGTGGTGACAGCCGGGACTATGTCCATGCTGTGCAGGGTGAAAATCCCACCGGGAAGGATTGGGAGGGCAATGGCAGGTCGGGATGAGTGGTGAGGCTGGCGCAGGCAGGACATCATCCCGCCCCGCTCCGTGGGTGCCACGCGAGCCAGGATTGAGGAACGCGCACGCTCCGGTGGCGTTCGGAGCCCCATATGTTGTGTGGGTTGAGAGCACATATGTTAGATATACACACATCTACGTGTGCCTGCGTATATATATACACAGACATACATGAGAGAGACTATTATAGATACAGATTTACATACATAGTCAACACCAGCAATTACTGCGGGATTTTGAAGACAGCAGAATCAGCCCCATATTATCAGAAAAAGCCTATCTTTATCCCTGCCCTCCGAGCCTGGGCCTTTGGCTGGGCTGGCAAATGCCACGTGCCAGAGCCCCAGCTGGGGAGGGTGCTGGGGGCAAGCAGGGCTGCCCATCTCCCCTACCTGCACTCTGCACACTGCCCCAGGAAGGAGCAAAGCATCTTCCCTGGCCACGCACAAATCCTACAGCCCAGCAGGGATCCAGGGGGATACATCTGCCCAAACACGGCCTGCATCCATGGACAAGCTGGATGAACTCCTGTATCGCTAATGGAGAGAAAAGGCCTCTCAGGGGCAGGATTAATCTCGTTCTAAGGTGGCTGCCTGAGAAAGGTCAAATGAATTTTGCCTGGACGTGCCTTTTTTCTCCCCACTGACTATAAATGTCATGCAGCCAGTGGGCTCCAAGGCAGGTACTTACAGAGAGGCCACATGCAGACAGGTAACAGGAACTCAAGTCCATAGTTGCTGCCCTGGATCAACCCTGGTGCTACATGCATCCACAGAAGGCACAGGGAGACAAACCCAGCCCCCAGCTCAGGATCTGAGACCCTGAGATTTCTTCCAGACACACTGCTCAGCTGGTAAAAAGTTCATCTTGGTAAGTGAAACTTTTCCATTCATCGTCTGCCGTAGCCCCAAGCAGCATCACCCAGCTGTAAAGTACTTCAGAGTTGACTCAATGTCACATTTAAGTGCTGGATGCATCAGAATTCAGGATGCTTCAGAAAGGTTATGTAAACCATTACATCAAATCCTGGGAGAGTTATTAAGGTGAGCGGCAGAGCATGGGAGAATGGGTGATTATCTCACAGCAGTGCTGTGGAACCACACCAGCAATGGCCAACAGAAGGATGTAACTCATTTTCCTTACAAGCCCAGTTTTGTTTTCCCCTAATGTGTCTTTAAAAAAAAAAAATCTGCCTACCAAAGAATTCTCTACACTGGAACAGAATTATTCGAGAGAGTCTCCAATTAAGCAGCTAAGGCACTGGGGAGATAAGCTTTGAATGAGGGAAGATTTCTAACTATTGGACAAGTCTTCTATTCCCCTCCCCTTTCTGAAATGTCATATTTCAAATTCAGTGTGGTCTATTAACTCCAAATTTATTTTATTCATCTGAACTTGTGCCTTTGAGGACTTTGGGGAAGCCTGCATGGTTAATCTTGGAGTTATTTGCTATGGACTCTTGAACCTCTCAGAAGTGCGTGGGCTCTCCAGGGAGGTTCTCCAGTTGGTAGAACTTGTCCTCAAGGACATGAAAGCATCTGCAGGAGCCTGCAATTTTTCAGAGTTTGGAATGGACCCAGCCAGATTGAAAGACATTTAGAAATCTTCAGGATCAGCAAATGTATTTTGTAAAGCACGGAGCTGACCTGTTTGGGTTAAATAATGGTAAGAATTTTGTGGGGGCAACACAACTGGGAATTGCAGGCCCAAAGCAGCCAATTGAAGGACTAACCTTAAGTCAGGAGTCATCACGCTGAAAACCTTTGGTGCTGGTGGGATAGAGCAGCCAAGAAATGCTAATTATAACAATACCCCTGAATGACATCCTGCAGCATCCTGCCCAGAATGCTCCCACATGGCAATGCTGCCTCCTCCTCGAAAAGCCACAGAAACCACAGGGAGACAGCCAGAACTCCTAATCCCATGGGATTTATCCCGCAGGATTAACACACCCCATCTCCATGCCAGCAGCCTGCATCCACCTCCGGGTAAGCCACTGGGATGTCGCTGCTTCGTGCCCCGTCACCAGGGTGAAATGAGGAGCAGATCCCATGGCAGACTGATCCCTGGCACACAGCCCCAGTCCAAAAGCTTCCATACTGCAGTCTGGGGATGCAGGGCAGTCCGTACTGGAGTCTGCACACAGGAATGGGGATGGGGTGTGTGCTGGCAGTCACGGCAGTCCTGGCAGCATCTCCTGCACTGTACGCATGGGCTCTGCCTTTCCCAGCCCCTCAGGCAGAGGAGGATGAGGCATCGCTGGGTAACTGGGTGGATTCCTGGACCAAACAGGCAGCGGGAGATGCACCGGGTGTGCCACAATGAGGGTCAGCCCTACAGCTGTGCTGCTGTCACCCCCTCTGGTGGGTTACGACTGCAGCACATGCCATTGGCTTCCCTTTCTCAGCGTGCTCAGCGGTGCGTAGCTGGTGTCAAACACGGGGGCAAGTGACTCACAGTGGCTCTGGCAGCACATGGTCAGTGTCCAGGCTGAGCTGTGTGACAGTCCTGGAGAGCTGTGCCTTTCAGTGCCACTGTACTACCCCTCAGATCCTGAAAATGCTGCTGTTGAATAACCCCTGGACATGGGCTTGGCCCAGCCATGCCCACAGTGAGCTCTTTGGAGGGTGCTGGGGGTCCCAGTCACGTTGTGAGAAGGTGCTGTTATTAGTAACTCACCCAAAGCCTTGCAGAGGGACATCTTGTCCCCAGAGGTGGCGGGGGACCTGTGCCCATGGGACAGATGAAGGAGCATCTAGGCTGGAATCAACCTCAACCTGCTCTGTGCACAAAAGGAGCCCTGACTCTTGGGCTACCAACTGGCACCTTTCACTGGTGTTAACATTCATTTAAGAAAAATTACAAATACCCCCAACATGGGCTAATTAGCTAATGACATTATTTTGGCCTGATGTGCCATATAATTAAACAACTAATAAACGGCAAGAGTCCTGTGTTGCTGAGGCTCCTGAGTCAATACCATGCTATTACCACGGTGTAATTGAGTTTACCGAGAACCTCAGCACAGACATCCCAGAGCCCATGCAAGAATGGTATTGAAACAGCCACCAGAGACCCACCTGCTGGATAAAGGAGAAAGAAAAATCTTTTAATCTACAATACAGCCTGGAGTCACACACGGAGAAGACAAGTTTGTGCTTCACACTGTGGTAAATGCAGTTGCTAGAGGAGGGTACATGCCTCCCAAGAGGGGCTACCTGTGCAAGAGCCGCTCTGGCAGCACAAGAGGCTTCCAGAGCTCCAGGGAGGGTGGGATGAAATGTGGCTTATCCTCACTTCCACAGCAGTGAGGACTTCTAAAAGTCTATTTCTATTTACATTTCTCCATCAAAAAGGTGCCTTTTTGGATGAATTTCTGATGACAGAACCAAAAGGTGCACTGGGGCTACTGAGAGGTCTCAGAGGTGGCTCAAAGCTTCCTCCTGCAGCCCTCACCTTTGCAGACCAAGTGCCCCAACCTAATACTCTGCTGGTGGGCTGCAGATGGGCCCGGAGCTGGATTTAGGGCTGCAAAACCCTCTTTGAGTTTTTTTATAGCTAGTAGGAAAGAAGGAGGGGAGTAGGTTGGCAACCAAGCTCTCATTTGAGTCATGAAGCCTCTACAGATGTCTCAGTATTATTTGCTGTCCCTGGGGTAGGGAGGGTGATTTTGAGGTGCTCAGAGGTGATTTTGCTATATGAACATGTTGTCAGGCAATGAACACACAGCCTTTGTGTGCACACACACACACCCACACCTGAGTCCAGGCTCCTCTCCCGCGCGCTCCCCTCCCAGCTGCCCTGCTGCCAAGCTCGTGTCCCCAGATGCACCCGTGCTCCAGCTCGCCCTCCTCTTTCTCCTCACCTCCCTTCCCTGGCAATGCCAGGCAAGAGCTCCTTCCGCTCCCGACCATTCTCAGGCAGAGCCTGGAAGCTTTGCTGGGGCACAGCAGCATCTGTCATCCCAAGGCAGAGGCACAAGGCTCTCACCCCATGCTGCTGTCAGGTCCCTGCACGGCAGCAGCAGGCAGAGCCGAGTCCTGCTGGCAGGCTGAGGGCTCGCTGGCCCCGTGGTGGGATCTCCTGGTGACAGTACAACAGGACAGGGCACTACAAGGGATGGACACGGGGCTGCATAGCCAGGAGCCACGGCAAGGCTGGGGACCTGCACCCTTCACACAGGATGGGACAGTGGCTGCAGCTCAGTAGGTCCAGCTCACATCCAGCACCTGCATTTCACACTGGAAACAACTAAAAGCAGCCCAGACAGAAATGCAGCAGGAGCCTGGGCAGGCAGCCCCATCCCAGCAGTTGCAGCCACAGTTGGTGCAGCCTCAGAGCTCCTGGAGAGTTTCTAGGAGTGTGAGCAGGACTGACAGGCTGCAGCCGATGGGCTGGGTGGGCAGCACTGCTCTGAACAGGGCGTGGCTCTGCTGCCACCCACATCCCACCATGGACCTGCTCTGCTAGCTCATCCTCATCCCACAGAGCTCCTCAAGAAAAGAAGGCTGGAGACAGAGACATGAGAGCCCAGAGGGACCACTCTCAGCCTATGCTCCCATCTCTTGCTTAGCACAAACTACGCCATCCCCAAGGAGCTCCACAGCAAACCCGTAAGGGTTCCTCGCTTCACCTGCTGTCAGTATTTAAAGCAACTTCAGGAGGGAGGTTGGAAGCAGACCAAGTCTTGATCCTGGCACATATGGAGCTCCCCAGGACAGTGGGAGAGGGATGATGGCTGGGGGACGGTGAGCAACAGGGCTATATCAAAAGAGGGGCAAAACCTGTGCTTGCAGGAGGGCAGGGAGCAGGTGCCTGCAAGCTCCATGGCCGCAGGCAGCCATGCGAGAGCTGCCAGGAGCAGAGGCTGGTGGAGCCGCCGGCAACTCCGGGGAAGAGGTGGGTGTGCAAAGGCTCAGCAACGGCAGAGCTGCTGCTGACAGTGAGAGGTAGCTCCTGTTGTGAGCGTGAGCCAGGCTCTGCCAACACAAACACCCAGATTGCTGAAAACAAGATGTGAGGCCGCACGTCTTGGCTGTCAATCAGCAGCACACAGGGAGCACGCTGCGGCCGCTCCAGCTGCAACGGAGGAGGGCTCGTGCTTTCCCTGAAATGCCTCCGTGGTGGTCGTGGGCAGCCCCACCAGGGTCTGGCCATGAGAGGACGGCTGTGCCAGGTGGCAAGAATGGTCTCTGTCTTCCTTGCTGGTCAGGGAAATCCTCCCAGCTCCCTGTCTGCAGCTCGGCTGCTTTCCTCCCATGCCCACAGCTCAGGGAGGGACTGAGGAGGAACATCGAACATCTGCTGCTGCTTTGGAGAGGTGCTTGTGTGGAGAGTGATTCCTGCAATCAAGAATTACTCACAGAGCACTCAAAAGGCACACCGAGGGCAGGCAGAGTGTACCTGCACAGACGTGAGCCCATCACCACGGGGCCACTGCCTGCCACTCCCAGTGGCTGCAGCCACAGGACAGCCTTGTCCCGGTACTGGCAAAGAGGCTCCGAGCAGCCATGGCTGCTTCCTCACATACTAGAGCAACAGCAGGTGAATGCTGACCTCCCCCAGTGCTGGGGTGGACACATGGTGCGACCCCAGGGACCCACACCTGTGCCGAACATCAGGAGTTCAGCTCATGATGGGAGAAGACACCCAGACTCCAACCCGCTGGGACGGATCCTGGGGAAAAGAGGTGCAGAAGAGCAGGTGGTTTGCACACCAGTGCTGGCTGGAAGTCGCCACTGGAAGCGCACCCATCGCAGGGCAGCATTCAGACCCCTGAGGCACCACCAACCCCCCTGAAATGGCCTGCCCAGGGCTGAGCTCTGGTTCCTTCCCTCTGAACCACGCCACTCTGCTTTGCCATGAATGCAAAGTTTAAGCAGCCCCTGCATCTTCCCTTTTATCTTTCATTTCTATGCTGACATTTTGAAGGAAATTTGCTCTCCTTCTTGAAGTAGGGAAATCCGTGTCCAAGAGCACTCGGGCCCAAAAAGCTGGGAAGATAAACATATTTGGACGTGTGATTTCACAGTGGCTACGTTGATAGCTTTCAGAGGTCGGGTACTGTCCATCAATTACCCGCAATGTGCATCCAGACGTGACACGGGAGAACAAAAACCGACTCATTAGAGGGGAAGAGAGGTGAGTGAACACCCAGACTGGTTAAAGAGAGCGGCTCATATTTCAAGGAGTACAGGGAGAGACTTTTCTCCTGCTCTCTTCCCTCACTCCAACAGAAGGCTACAACATCTGGGAGACACGGCACAGCCAGCACAAGCCCACCATTTGCCCCACAGAGCATTGCCATGTGGCATCAGCATGACACAGAAGGCACCAGCAGAGCTGACTTTTGGGCACGAGACGTGGCACAGAGCAGAATTTGCAGAAGAGACTTTGAAGTGGAAACATTTAGAATGGGATTTTTAAAGATATTCAAGCCCCTCTCTTCCCTCTGGCCTGCACGTACTTAGGAACGCTTTGCACATAAAGAATTATTTGTCTAATATATCACGTTAGAATGCAAGATGACATATCCAGGACAGACTTTTATACAATGCAGAGTTTTAAAAGCAGAATTTTAGCAGTCCCAGGCAGGACCAGGGCACATAAAGCATGCAGTAGAACAAGCAATGATTTCTGTTTAGCCCAGGCAAGGACTTTTGTTTGAATTCACTGTCCCTAGGAAAGACAATGGCACCTCTGAGCCCAGTGCAGCCCCAGAGGGAGGTTGCAGAGAGCTGTGGTGGGTGATGGGGTGGTCCCAGGGAGCCACAGCAAGGTGGGGGGAACTGGATGTTAATTTCAACACTATACAGATGGAAGTTGGCTCTGGTCCTCTGAACCACTTGCCTCTCCTTTGGCTTCCAAGATTTAAGCACTAACTTGACAGTGGGATTAAACAAAAAGAATAATCACAGTCTCAGCCTCATCACTTTTCCCTGGGGATGTGACAGGTGATGCAGGACTGACCACCCTGTGCAAAAGGGCCCCACAGAGTGTGGGTGGGGCTGCCTGACTTCGGGACTCCCCAAGCAGGGGATGGACTCAACCCTATCCCCCTCTGCCATGGTGGGGCACCTTCCCCTCTGTCCCTTGGCATCCCAAACCTGGGGCTAACATGGCCTCAACAGGCCCTCTTTGCAGGTCTCTCCTCCTGCCCTGCTCCCTCCTTCTCCTCTCCCACAAGTGTTTCTCAGGGTGTTATTTCCTTTCTAGTATGCTAATCCCTCTCCTGAGTACAAACTGCTGCAGTCTTTAGAGGGACAGGGAAATATTTCTGTTCTGCATACTCCACAGATCCTCCTCTGCATGGAAATGGACACTATCATTATTGAGATTTCTCTTTTTAACATCTCAGCTGAGGAAACTCTTTCTCCTATTGAGCCTTTACTAAGCAGAAATGAGGGGGAAGAGGTGTAAACCAGACAGGCTCCTGCAGCAAACCTCTCTTTCCTGCCACTCCACAGGGAGTCTCCATTGCTTTCAAGGTGGAATTCCACAGTGAAGGTGGCATGTGACATGCCCAAAGGCCCCGTGAGAGTGGACAGCGTGGGCAGAGGACATGAACGTGCCCAGGATGCTGTGGCAAGGCAGGGGTGCTCAGCTCCAGGAGCAGGCGGTCACCACAGCCCTGCTGTGCTCCCAGCTCCTCGGGGGCAGTTGGATGCTGGGATCTTGCTTGCAGACCCTCAGTGCAAGGGGGTCCTCATTGAATGGCACCTGGGGTTAAGACATTTCAATGACCAGTCCTGGTGGAGATAACGCTACGTGAGGGGACACAGCACTACCCTTCCAGGTAAATGGGAAGACAGTCCATATATATATGTGTGTGTATATTTATATTTATATTTATATTTATATTTATATTTATATTTATATTTATATTTATATTTATATGTAGAACTGAGCACTCGGACCAAAACAAGCCCACAAGGGCCCTCCCCTCACGTCAGCAGCCCCCCAGAGTGGGGGCAAAGGCTGCCCTGCTTTAACAACCACAGCACCGACCCACATTAAAACTAATTCATCAGCAAATGGATTAATTGGTTGAGGAACTTAAATGAAGCGATCACACACATCCAGGCTCAAGTGCCCCAGGGTCAGGCAGTGCCAAATGGTTTTGCCCATTCTGGACTTGCACGGATTACCCTGGCCAGTGTGGGGATGGATTTATTGGAAGAACTCCCAGATCCCCACCTCGCAGGGAGCGTTTTGCAGGGATGGCAGTGCCTGCAGACAGGCAGGTGGCTGGTTTGAAGTTTTGAGCTTCTCAGGTAGAGGATCATATTACTCTGGAAATAGAGGATCAAATTATTCCATTATTCCCCAGGGAGGGGATTAAATTACCCTGGAATTAGAGGATTAAATTACTCACCAAGGGAGAGGATTGAATTACTTTGTGAGTTGTGGGATTAAAACACTCTGCAGGTGGCAAGCTCAAAATAGACCTTCACACAGAAGGCAGGATTAAATTATTCTATGGCTGGTCAGGGAAAAAAACCCCAAACCACCATACTCTGGAGGAAGCCATATTAAATTATTTCTGGAGATTAAATTGCTCCACAGGCTTGCTGGATCCCAGTGCTGTGGAGCAGACCATCTGCTTGGGAAGGTGTGTGGATACCCAAGCATGAACAGCCATATGATGGGGTCCCGCTGGTGGTACCCAAGTGCCTCCTGGCACCGCAGCACCCGGCGCCTGACAGTTTTGACTATATTTATTTGCACGTCAAGGTTGGGAGCCTGGCAGGGCTGGGCTCTGCTCCCCCGCACCATCCGGGAAATCCAGGGGGATCCCAGGTCACCTGGGAGCACGAGGCAGACCCGGGGAATTGAGCCAAATCTTAATTCGGTTTCTTAAGGGAGGTTTTATCTTCTTTTCCTTCTTGCATTGATGACTCTCTTGAGCAACTATGTATGTGGGGCAGCAGATGAAAGCCCTCCCTGCTACCAGCCCGGATCAGCTCTCCTCCCCAAATTCCTCGCTTCCGCCCACCACCTCCTCTCCCCTCTCATCCGCGGGCTCAGCTCTCCACCTGGCATCTCCCACGGGAGCCGGTCAGCAGTGGCTGGAGCATGCCGGCACTATCAGCCCTGACTCACTCTGCTGTGTCTCCTTCCCTGGTGCCTGTCACTGCCTGTTCCCGGTGATGGTGACAAATTGGCATTTGAAACTTGTATTGGTATTTTTTATGCTGATTTCTTTCTGAGGCTCCACTGCTGAGATTTTGAGAGAGAGAAAGAGAATGAGCATTTTAGGATAATCTTAAAAGCAGAAAAATTATTACATGTCAAACACCGAATGGGGAGTTTAAAAGGCTCCCAGGTGGGCTGCAGAATTAAATGTTTGGAGGCTTTCTTTCCCCTAGTGAGGTAAGAAATGGCAATGTCACCATAGCAACTGCAGTGCACATTCTGGGCAGCAGCTCAGGAATCCAGCCCCTCTGCACAGCCTGTGGGGTGCAAGGGGCTGGGGTGGCTCCAACCCTCACACATCTGGGCCCTGCAACCAAGGTATCTTGGGAGCCTGCAGGTTGACTGGCATGAGATACATCAAAAGCTCCCAGAGACCCATGGGATGGGGTCTGTGTTCCTGGTGAAGGACCTTCCCGATCACCTCAACCCCTCCTGGTATCTCCATCCCACCTGCTCTGGTCCCTTGCACCAGGCCTGGATGCTCCCTGCATCCATCTGGCTCAGTGCTTCCAGGGATGGAGAGGCAGCTGGGACCTGACACTCCTGACTCAAAGAGGGGCTCCAAGGTGCCCCAAATCACCAGGCAAGAGCAGCTGAAGAGCTCAGTTGTGTGGCCTGGGGTCCCTTGGCTTTGTGGCTTCCGAGCCACACAGGAAAGTTGTCACCTTCCCGGTTGCACAAGAGGCTCATCTGCCTCCTGCCTGCCACTGTTTCCTTGTTGACTTTCTGACGGCTGCTGTGAACAGGGGAAATCATCACGAGCAACCAGGGGTTAATTGAGTGTTAGTTAACTCCTGGTGCTCTCACCGGCCTGCCGGGTTACGGTAATTAGCACAACCTGAGCTGGCTCATTAATGAGCTTTGCAGGAGAGTCACAGGTAGCAGGGGGGTTAAATCAGCTTGATTACTTCTCTTCTCCATTAGTACCAGCCACTGAAAAAGGATTTGTGGGAGGGAAATTGTTTTCTCTCCAGATGAAGCAGGACATACCCCGGGAACAGGGCTGATCCCACAGGAAGGGACAGGGACAGCAGAGCTTTGCCCATGGCAGGTGAGCAAAACCAGCTCAGCTCTGGGCTGAAAACTGTTGTGATCGCTGACAGAGCTGCAGTTTTACTGCAAATGATGATGATGAAGGGAAACGTTCAGCATTTACGAAGGGCTGTCATTTTCCGGGGGCTCCAATTCAATTTGTGATCTACGCCCAGGAGCTCTCATGCCAACAGCAGCCTTGATGGCTCTGACCACAGCAGTCCATCAGGCAGAGGGATCACATCCAGAGACCAGCCTGACATCCAGCTGGTGGCCACCAGGTGAGGAAGGTGGCCCAGTGCTCCAGAGCTGGTTGCCTCCATCACCACCTTCCTTCTTCCCCCACAACACATGGCTCCACAGGCTCCCCAGGAAGCTGGATTCCAATTCCTCCTCTGCCTGCCCTGGAGCCAGATTTCCCCTCTGCTAGGAAACTACCCTGAACGCTGGGTCCTGTGGGGCACTCAAAGCCATGCTGGATAGCCCAAACTCACTAGATCCACCACTTGGCCCCAGCAGTTGCTCCCCAGATCCCATGTCAGTTCCTCTACTCTCCTGCCCTGCTGCTGCAGACCCTGGCAGGGGTTCACTGACCCCAGGAGAAACCTCCACAAGCAGCGCAGGGGGTGTGGCAGAGCTGGGAGCCAGCAAGGCCAGCTGCAAACCTGAATGCTGCCCAGAAGAGGCAGGGAGTGTTTAAAGCCCCCCTTCCCTTGTGGGTGGCTGGGCTGGCCAAGCCGTGCAGGATGGATGCTGCTGTTTAGAGGCAGCAGGGAAGGTTCCCCTCAGCACCAGATTTATAGTGAGGCTGTAGATCAATTATCAGCAGCCTCTGACCTTGGAAGCAGAGGCACAGAGGGCTGTAGAGCATCTCCCTCCTTTTTCTGGGCACGAGGAGCCCATACTGGCGGTGATAATCCACGGGAGGGCTGCCAACAGGAGCCCCACAACTCCTGGGGGGGATGCCCACACATAAGAGGTTTCCTCACATGCTACAGACACACATGCTTCTCCCTCTGGCACCCCTGTACCCTTGTTTTCCTCCTCCTTCATGCACCCAAATACACAGACTGGCCCCAAATCCCAGGCAGGGGCAGGAATCCAGCTCCAGAGCCTGTTGCAAAGCAACTGACTGAATGACTTGGCACATGAGGAGATGAGGGAGCAGGCAGAGAGAATCCAGCATGGCTCTACCTTCCCTGAACTTGCTGTAGACTCCAACAAAACCTGATTTTTGGAAGGGGGTAGAGTTCCCTGAAGTCCAGGGATATCCCTGATGAATAGGGGAGAATCTGATTTTGCAAAGATTCATCCCAGGGTGAAACAGTATCGTTTGTTTCAGAAAGCAAGCACTAGGCCCTGGTGCCAGCAACGGGCAGCTCCTCCCTCCAAGAGCACGGTGGAAGTATAGAGGTGGGCATCTTCTTGTATGGATGGTGGGAATGCCATCCCTTCTCCCAGCTGAAGAAGGGGATGTGGCACCCAGCTCTCCCCCACCACCTTCTCAAACACTGGGGCCTCAGCTCAGAGGGCTTTTTTTTTCTCATGGGCAAACAAAGTGGAAAATGAATTCCTTTAGATAGCAAATGAGTTTAATAGAAATGGTGATGGAGTTACGCTGTGCCAGGAATGTTAATCCCGTACCGATGTGGCCGGACTCTCAAGCAGGGCAGTGCAGGAGGAGGAAGGTTGCAATTAAAAGGAGAAACATGAGGTCTGTGTCCAGAGAGTATCCCCAGCTGCTGGTCACACCTTGGCAGGTCCTGGGGAATACCAAGCAGGATGGGAACCAGCCCTCCAGCCACTCTTCCTCCACCAAGGCCCAATACACTGAGACAGGTGATGACAGCTTGTTGATCCTTGCCTGTAAGCGGTGAATTTTGTATGGGGAGGGCCAGAGAGAGAGAGAAGAGAGTCCCAGTGCAGCAGGAAGGACATGGGGCAGGCTGGGAACTGGCCCTGGCAGAGCCTTTGCTTCCAAAGCCTGGGGCTCCTGGGTCACCAGGGAGAGGACTTGTGTGCAAAGTGGGAAAACCCGCTGTGTGGAGCACGGCAGCTCTGCCAGCACACAGAGAGCTCTGGAAAGAATCCAGATCCACCCCAGGGCAGCCGAGATTTCAATCGAGATCTTCGTAAACAGTTACACAAAAACAAGATGTGAATGTCCCTACTTCTACTGCTCACTGAGAGGTGACCCGAGGCCAAGCCTGAGCACAGCCCCAGGGTTGTGGAGCTGGCCACGGCACTACACATCCCCTGGACTCGCCTTTGGGAGCAGCAGGTTAAACAGAGCATGGGACACACGAGCTGCTGGAGACACTTGCTGGACCTGCAGCTGCCCTTCCCTCCGAGGCAGACACTGCTACCTCTGCAAACCTTCACCTGAGAGCAGCTTCCAGCCTCACCTCTGCCACCAACAGGTTACCTCAACCCTCTGCTCCTCCTGCAATAGCCCTGTCCTGCTCTGGTCCCAGCCCAGGAGTGGGGACACAAAGAAGGACACCAGGGAGTGCTTCCCTTTCCCTGCAGCTTCTGCTGCCAAGGTCACACGTGTCCAAGTTCAATAAAGCCTTTCAAAGGTAGGCTGGCATTTTTCTGCACATGGTTTTTTTACTCATCCTTTTCATCTGGGTAATTTATTCCCCCTTTCCCCAACACAGCTTTAATTGAGTTCACAGCAGGATCTCAGCTCTGGAGCAAAGAACCAAACACCATCAGCTTCCCCAGGCAGGTACCCCACAGAGAGCTGCTGGGCAAGTGCTGTGCCTGGCCACGTCCTGGCTCCTTGTGTCCCACCATGCATCTCCTGCCTCTCTCCACAGCCCCCCAAGGTGGGGCAGGAGCCGCTCGAGCTGCCAGGGCAGCACAGTTTGGCCCAGCCTGGGGCTGGTGACACACAGACCCGGTGAGCCCCAGTTCCCCCCAGCTCTTGCCACACTGCTCAGGATCAGGCCAAGCACAACCACCCACATCAACCCTTTTCCAAACAGCCCTCCAGGGAGCAGGAGGCTGGGGCAGGACACCCCCATGCACCAGGGCATGGAAGAGCAGGAGCTGCTGCTGCTTTCCTCTCCACTCAGAGTCACCAGGAAAAGCCCACGCTTCTGCTGCCAGAGCATATTTGATGCTTCTGCTAACCTGACCTTATTTAGTTCATTATAAGCCCCTAGGACATTGCAACTGTAACTTAAAAGGAAAAGGAAAAAAAAAATAGCCTAACAAAAACACAAACCTTTTCTCTGATCAATAGTGCAGGCAACTGGAAAAGGTATAATTCAATTTGTCAGCACACAGTTATTAGTTACCGTGATGGAGCCCTTCCTCCCAGCCCCGCTTCCCTTGACACTCCCGACGCCGCTGGCCGTGGGGCAGGGGAGCAGCCCACGATGTGACACGGAAGCAGGGGAGAGCTGAGACCCAGCACAGCCACAGCAGGAGCTAATGGAGCTGTGACCTGTGAGTTGAGGCTTCACTGCACCTGGGAGAGGGAAAAGGCAAGGAGACAGAGGCTCCTGTGTTAAAGGCAGTGCTGACTGTTCCTCGTCCTTCCATCGGCTTTGCAAACTCCCCTCCTGGGGCACACACAGTGTTTAGGGGCTCCCACACAGCCATCCTCTCCTTTAAACGCCACTGCTCTTCCCAAGCGTGTCAGTCCTGCCTTGCCACACCCCTTTGGGATGCTAATAAAGCCACATCCCATCTTCAGCAAGAACCATGCAGAAGACTGGTCCTGCACAAGTGCTCTAAAGCTCCCCCCTTCCTTTCTCCAACAGGTGGCAGGTGCCAAAAGAAGGGAGAGAGCCAGTGTCCCCACAGGGCTCTGCTGTGGACTAGCTTGTGGCCAGCAAGAGATTGGCAGGAAGGGAAACATGCCAGGGCATGCATGGCCTCAGAGGAAATCAATTACCACAGGAAACTCAAGGGGCCAGAGGCCTTGGGGAGCCTTATCACACACCTTCCACGGCTCTCCATCAGCAGTCTAGCCTGAAATTACCTCCCCTTGCTCCCAAGAGCAGTGAAAGTGGAGGGCAAAGATGCAGAGCCATGGGTAGCTGTGAATACCAATGGCTTCTGTGTGTGCTGATCCTCCTTGTCCATTCCTTGGCACGCTGCCTCCTGAACCACTGGCCCCAAGAGCCCACCACGGAGCCAAGAGCGGCCATCAGTCTCCACGGCACCGCCTGAACCCCTGAGAAAGAGGCACTTCCAGCAACACTCAGCTCAGCTCCCTCCCCACTCTCCTCCCCCAACTCCTTCACCAGGGAAACCTCCAGATATGCATCCAGAGATGTCTCTTCCCATTTGTTGATGTCGACAGGCATATCACACACACATTCATTATTTAATCTACCTTTGAATTGGGCTAAATAGTTCTAACGATAATTACAGAGCATTTGTATTTATAGAAAACCATCATGCATGATCTGCATCCACACGGATAACGCCGCTGTGATCTATAAATACGTAAGGGATGGTGTGGGAAGGCAGACAACGCTTCCAGTCGCCATGAAATGCAAAACGCACGGATGGCCTCACTACACAGGGAGCTATTACAGTTCCTCTCCTTCGGATCATGCCGCAAACAGAGCTGAGGTGCAGCTGAGCAGCCACACAGCATCGCAGGGACAAGGATGGGGGCAGGAGCACACCTGCCATGGGGCACAGCGAGGCCAGAGCAGCAGAAGACCAGCCACAGGGAGGCACGACGGGGAGGGGCTCAAAGGGAGCAGAGGGAAAGGGGATGCGCTCAGTGCTGCCTGGCACAAAGGCTCAGAGCCTTGGAGGGCGAGCAGAGGCAGAGTTGGGGAGCAGCACAGGAGGAGAGAAGGGAGAGAGGGAGGACTTGCTGTTCCTCTTCCCACAGCAATAAAAGTTTTACAGCAGCGCAGCCAGCACTTATGATTTTATTGCAAGCATTACAGAGGTAGAGCTTCTCCAAGCCCCAGCCCCTGGAGTCAAGTTAAGACATAGGAAGCTTGGCTTTCATAAGAAACCGAAGGAAGAGAGGCCAGCGCTCCCGCCTGTGCAGGAAGGCTGGGGAACGTGCAAACACCCAGCTCCAACTCCAGGTGGCAAATAACACGAAGCCAATATTTTAAAATTTACCTGTTTTTAAAATGATTTTATGCCTCTGGAGTGAAGGCGTGCAGAGAGCAGGGAGCTGGACAGTCCTGTGGTTTGGGAGGACTTGCAAGAGGCAGCATTAGCACTACCTTGGTGAGAGTCTCTGTGCACATCCTTGTGGTCCCTGTCCACCTCCCCCAACCTCAAAATCTTTTGGCACTTCTCAGGCTTTAATTCCCCACTGGCACAGAGCCCCAGCTCGGGTGTGATGCAGAGACACCCCAAATGAGCCATGAAGCCATTTCACAGGTGAGCTCCAGAAGGGCAGGACCATATGGAATGCTGCTCAGCACAGGATCAGGTACACTGCCTATGCCCACACAGGCACACACACAAATTACAAGTACTTCTATTGCATTAGTGCCTGGAAATTTCATTCCAGTCATATCCCATTCAGTGAGATGCTGCACAGATACAAGACCACGCAGCATTTTTTTTACCTAGAGAGAAAAGCTGTTTTTCTCTGCCTATTGGTTTAAAGCAAACACAGCCAGAGGCTGCACATGCCTGAGTAATGGCCCGTGACCGTGCCAGTGAGGAGAGGAGGGATGACAGAGCCGAGTCCGGGCTCATTGGCTTTGAGATCTCCTTGTGCTGCCCCGGCAGCGGATCCACCCAAGCCTGCTCTGCAGAGACTGTCCTGCACGGGAGGAAGAGTCCAGTCCAGGCCCTGGGTTTCTTCAGTTTAGGGCTTTGCATTGCCTGTTTCCCACTGCTAATTTATAAGCAAATATTTGGCCATCTGGCAGCTCTGTCCAGCGGGCAGCAAAGCGAACTGCTTGGCTCTGCTGCGGAAAGGGCGAAGCTGACATTAAACTTCTTTCCCCGAATGCCGGGCACCCCCTTCCGACACGGCTTCCACCATTTGGCAAACCACTCCTCCGCCATCTGCCTGGAGAACTCTCCAAAGGGCATGGAGCCTGCTAAATATAGCTGAGAAGCTCAGCAAACATTTGCAGCCAGTCTGAGAAGACTTCTCTCAAAGTTACATCTTCCCCGGCCCATCTCCCTTTGCCTGTGACATCTCAGATATCCTTAAACCACCTCTGTGTTTTTTAGTCCCATTTCCTCTTTGGAGCCTTTCCCTTCCCCATTCCCTTCTCACTACCACTCTGCACCTCTACTTTTACAGTTGATTTCTCCTAACACTTCCCTTCACGCTCGGAGGAGGGCTCTAGATGATGCCAGTGCTCCTTTCCCAGCCCACGGATCCTCAGATGCCGAGTGGGAGAGCGCAGAGCCCGTGGGCTGACTCTGCATTCGCTTTTCCAGGACCAACTTCTGCACGCAACACCCCAACTTTCACTGACAGCCCCATACAACTGATGTAGGGTGCACACCATGTGGGCATGGGCTCCCCTCTCTCTAGTGGCCCAGCTAGCAGCAGGCTGATCTTCCCATGTCTGCCTCAGTAGCTCACCTTCTGCCTGATATGAAGTACAGGCAGTGCTACAAGCCCTGACCTTCGCATCTATCCACAGCTTATCAGTCCCTTACTCCTCTTTTTCCAGGAAGGTACAAGGCCAGCTGCCTCCTCTCTGGCCCAATTTTAACCTTTCCCACCAAGAACAGGGACCAGGAGCAGTATCCCTCATGGCACAACTGACCTGCTAAGAATGAGGAAACCTATTGCAGCATTGGGCTGAACCACACTTAGAGACTTCAGGCAGCTCGATCCCATCGTATCTGTTCCCTGGTAAAGGAAGAGCCGTCTACTTGTGTTTTATCATGACAAACAAACTAAGCACAGAGAAAGAAAACAAGCACCCATCATCCTGGGCACGGACAAACTCGGCACGAAGACAGCCCTTGCTGCTGTACAGGGCTGGTAACAGTGCAGCACCTGGAGCTTCCTCCTTGGGGAAGTAGAGAAAGGAAAAAAACCCTCAAGAAAACAAACCCCCTTTAACAATGAACTCTCGTGTTCAGTCATACGTGAAAGACAGGAGAAGGGGGGAGGAGAGAGAGAGAAAGGGAAGGAGGAGAGACAACAGAAGACAGAGTACTATTTCCTCTTCAAATATTTATTTTCAGGTCTGCCTTGGAGTGCTGCTTATTGAGATACAGAGCCTTGCTGTCCTGCAGCGTGTAAGCTCCTGCTGCACGTGTTCATGGCACTGCTTTAACTGGCTGGCCACTGGGAATTCCCATCACCCAGTGCCAGACACCACAGAAGGCAGCTCTCCTTTGGGTCCCCATCACCCCCAGGCATCCCACCATCCTTCTCCTGAGCCCAGCACCAGGCATCTTTACCTCTTCTGGTGCTGTGCTTGACTCTACCTGGGACCTCAGAACACACAGTTCAGGTCCAACCCTCACTTTGTGGCCAAGGCACAAGACAGGCTTGGAGCTGGGGCCTTGAACTGGCATTCCTCTGTATTTTGAACTCCTTCAGTACTCACCACTGCCCTCAGGAGCAGCAGAGGTGGCCTGCACAGAGATGGGAGACTCTCCAGCCAGTTATTCAGGTGAGCTGAAAATAGTGACCAAAGCAAGGTGGCAGTGAGCACCAGCCTGCTGGAAGTGACAGATCTTGGAGGAGAGCCAGAGCTGACATGCTGATCACAGACAGCAATTAAGAAATTAAGCTATCAGAGAAGCTTTTTGAGAGGGATGAGTGTCTGTGGTTTGATCAGATGCCAGAGCAGGTCAATAACATTTGTCCTTCCCACTGCAGATGGAGATCCTCCTCCACCCCTAATCCCGACACGGTGGCACAGCTCCCTCCTCCTCCTCCCACCACAGAGGAGCAGAGAGGGAGAACATCAGGACTCTGCGAAGCAGTGACAGAGAGGAGAGAGGCTGGACAGAAACCACCTGGAGAACTCAGACCTGGCAAAACCAGCTTCACCTACCCCTGAACTACAACCCCAGCTACAGCATCCTGATCCTGAAACACATCCCTTCTGCAGGGAAAGATGGGAATCTTTAGCAATGCTCCCAGAGCAGACAGCAGGGGCCATTCCCCACACAGCCTGTGTCCTCTGGGCAAGAGACATGCCGTGGACAAGGACAGCCATGGCCAGGATAGGCTACCATGGGCCACGCAGTGCTGCATGTGTGCAGCCAGATTAGTCCTTGAGGTAGATAGTGAAAGCACCCCCATCCATTCACTATCTCAACCACTTCCATCCTCCAAGTGATGGGGCCTGTGGGTCATTGGGAAAATCCTTCACTCTGCTAGAACCCCTGATTATTCCCATCTCCTGCACAGCTCAGCTCCACACACCAGGTACCAGAAACCAGGACAGGCAGAGCGCACCTGCTCTGCAATAAGCTCACAGCCTCTCACCGGCCGCTAAATTACATGTCTTGAAATGGGAAAAACTGTGTTTCCTTCTCTAAAAGACTGTGCTGGGAACCCCACGGAGGGAACCCCAGCTGTGTCACACACCTGAGTAGGACGGACTCACCCCCACACACAGCACTGGCACTGCAAAGACCATGTCCTTCTCCCCATCCCAGATCTCAGTGGTGTTTCTCTGACGCCCTCCCAACTGCAGCCTCATGTGTGTGCACATCTGCACTTGCATGCCTGCAGCCACACACAGACAGCTTCCTCTCTGTGCCAGGCCTGAGAAATATTGATTTCTTTCCCCCTGCAATATTTCGCTTGGCTGAGCAGATTTAGAATTGAAGAGTCAGACTCTGCCTAGAGACCAGAACCATATTTAATTCCACGGTTTAAGAAGCCCTGGAGCAGGTTATTCTTATTTTAAACTACTAGTGCATTTAAAAGCAAGTGACATTTCAGGGGGATGGGGTGGGAGATGGCTGGTGGCCTCTGCCTCAGTCCAGCCAGTGCTGGGAAGAGTTTTGCAGCTCTGCTGCATCCCCACAGCCCCATCAGCTGCTCTGCTTGTGCCACTGAGAGGTGAGGGGTGGTGGCGAGCTCCCCAGCAAAGCCCAGGAGACCTGCTTCCATGTTTTTCTACCTGAGGAGAAATGAGGGGAAAAAAGAGAACAGAGAAAGGCAAGGTGTGAAGACCGCTGATGAAAATTGCTCGGTGCATTGAGGTTTCAGGATTCATATTGCCTGTTCCTGTACCAGGCTCTGCTCGTGGAGCCAAGGCCTCACTAAGGAGAAATCTGCAGATAGGTTTCATGCCAAAGACATGGTGCCTTGGCCAGAGGATGGTCCCTCATGGGGCCTGATCATGGAGCAGTGCTGCTGGAGGGCAGAGCCACCCCCCATCCACCTCCTAAACAAACACACCCTCCCAGTAGCTAGAAAGTCAGCACAGCCACTCCTCTCCACAAGCACACAGCCTCAGCACAGACTTCCAGAGGAGATGCAGTGGACTTTTAAGGAAGAAGGGGGGAATACAATAGCAAAGGCTTGCCCAAAGCATCTGTGAGCCTCTGGGCAGATGAGCAAATACATTGGATGAGCCTCCAAGCCACACAGAGCATGTCTGCTACCCAACACAGTGGCAGAAAAAAACAAGTGTCCCCAGGATGAAGGGTTCAGCGCAACAGGAAGGGGTCCAGGTGACATAAGCCCTGCCAAGGAATGGGTGAAGGTATATTGGAGAAGAGGAAGGGAAACACAGATCCCAACACACTGCTCATCTCCTCACATCACATCTCCAAGGACTTGCAGCACAGGTTCAGCTACACAGCTGTCACCCTGCCCTGGCTAAGGTGCTCTGGGTATGCAAGCATCCACTGTCCCCTCTGCCTGAGGCACCATCTGCAGGTCCCTGCCACTTCCAGCCAGCCGGTCATCCCCCAGCGACCCCACAATGTGCCCACGGAGTGACAGGCAGACAGAGACACTCTTCACAGCCTCTAAATAATGGAGATGAAGACACCGGGTGTCAGACACCTCAAGGGCGCTCTGGTACATGTACCCACGTGCACACACGTGTCACTGAGCAGAAAGAGATCCCTGACGTGACAGTGCTGCTCCCAGGGCCCCTGCAGCAGGCTCAGCTGGGCTGCCGCGAGCTCCTGCTCCCGCTGGGAAGGCAGAGCACCAGAGAGCCACTCCCCTGGCTGGGAGTCGAGCCCGGCAGGGCTGTGGTTGGCAGCCTGGGAGCTACAGTTCCACAGGAGCCATGATTGACAGCAGGGCGAGCTGCGGGCTCCGGGGGCTGCGGCGGGGCCGGGACAGCTGTGGTCCGGGGAGATGGAGCGCCCGCCGCAGCAGCCATGCATTAGCTCGCTGCGGTCGGCCCTGACACTGCACCCTCTTAGCTGTGGCATTGTATTTTGACTGAAGCAGACAAGCAGGGGAATGAAAATGGATCCTTTTATATAAGCTCCCTGCACACACTGTAACAGCTCTTGACATCTTTGCCCAGCTCTGCTCCTCGCTGGTGCTCCCACACAACAGGCCAAGCTAGGATTGCACAGGGATTGCAAACTGCTCCTAGCACTGAAAGCATCCATTTGGGCACTGGGCTAACACCCCACGGGGACACAGGCAGGGTGTGCCTTGCTCAGGAATGGGACAAGAAGCCTGGTTTAGACCTGGTGCTCAGCTGGCTGGTGCCAAAGGCTGCAGGTATTGATGCCATGGGGCTCCCAGCACAAAGGTGTGTCCTATGGCACCTCCTGGAAGCAGGTCCACCTTAAGCTCATCTACCCAGATAATACCAGGCACAGGCAGCTCCAGCAAGACTTGGTGAGTTCAGCATACAACAGAGCCAGGGCTGCTGCAAGTTTGGATGCGAGGAGGTCACATACGGGGGGGCTGTGTAGGGACCCACTGTGCCTGGGGAAAGGTCTGACTGAGGAGGAGACAGGAGGAATGGACGAGCACAATTAGCTGTGGTAAAAGCCACGGCTGTGAAAGCACATTACCATTAGTGTAATTATTGCAATTATTATCTTTTCATATTTTTGACAATTCAGTAAGAATTAGCTTAACAGAAGAAAACATTTTCTGTTAAATGCTGGTGAATCTAAAACACAGAGAAGCAAAATGACATTTCACTTTACATCTGGACATTTCCAAGGATTTACCCAGTTCTCTAAAATAAAAGCAAAGAAACTTCCCAACCAAAGTTTTCTTTCTAAAGGAAAGCAGTAATTCATAGAGAAAACAGCACAATGAAACCCTGGGACACTATCCTTTTTCTGCTTTTCTGCCCCAAGCAAACAATTCAGCAAAACAGAGGCAGGTCTCTGGGGACATGGTTTAGCGGTGGGCTTGGTAGTGGCTGGACTCAATGATCTTAGAGGTATTTTCCAACCTGAACAATTTGGTGAGATCTTGTCCTGATCTGCTGAGACTGGCTGGTGTCACCAGAGCTACTGACAGCTTTGGCACATGGGTGCAGCTGGGGTATCCCTCCTCCTTCCCTCATCCACCCAGAGAACCAGCACAGGCAATAAACACCCATAATGAAACTGCTTTAAAGAACGAAGAGTATACAAGGACAAAGTTGGAAAGAATGAAAAAGAAGTATATAAAAATAACCAAAAAAAAAGCACTGCAATTAGCTAAACTGTTAAACGAATAAAAAGGTATTAAATAAAGTTTCCTGGATGTCAAGTTGACACAGTTTTTTTACATTCAGGCAAGGAAATGAGTCCCTTGAGTAAATCTCCCTGCTCCAGGGCTGGGCATTAAAGGCTTTCTGGTGGATGTGGCCGGCTGAGGTCCCTTTGATCTGGGCTGCTGGATGCAGCTCTCATCCCCCAGCCAACGTAGCCCTGAACACAACCCCTCCTCCCACATCCACGCCCTGGGGACAGCACTGCAGGGCTGGCCAAAGCCAGGGCTCCACGGGGACAGGGAAGCTGAGCCTCTCCAATGCCATCCAAATGCTCCCAGCGGATCTTTTCATCAGGGTGCCTTGTACATCCTGGTTTGCCATTTCTCCTCCAAGTAGGACAAAGCAGCAGGGCTGCTCTCTGTCACACCTCCACTTTCACCTCTCCCGCAGGCACCAGCAGCAATTTTCCCTCTCTGGGGAAAGCAGCTTTTTTTAGCAGCGTGTTACCTGTCAAAGGCTCTTCCCCCCCCCAGTGCCTCCCGAAGCAAGTGAAACCTTCCTTTTTGGGAATGAGGGGAATGCTCCCTCCTGTGGCAAACAGTGCCAGCCCTGCTTCCTGGTGTGAGGAGCCCCAAAAGGGGCCTGGCTCCCTCACACTCCCTGGACCTACAGAACAAACATCCAAGCTGCTCAGAAGCACCACGCAGGCTGGTGACACTTCCTGCCTGCAAGGTCATTTATGGGAGATAACCACGGATCCAGAGATAGGTATACATATGTATGTATTTCTGTAATTCTCCTGTGCCTTGTATATAATGGTAAACATATAACCCAGGAACTTAACCAGTGAGGTGCTGACAAAACCATCAAACGAAGCAATTTGTCTCAGACAATTGCCTGAGCTGCCTCCGATGTCGCTGTCTCACCACTGACAATAAGAGGCTCTCTTAAGTGTCCTGAAATTGTACTGCGAGTTCCCCAATGCTCTCACCTCCGCCTTCCTTCCTCTCCCTCAAGCTCCTTCCAGTGTTTCTCCAGCAAAACACTTTCTTACGCAAATAAACATGCAGGGAGGCACAAAAGGCATTTTGTCTAGGATTTCAACACAACCACGTATTTCTCATTCAAATATTCCGCTGTATCCTTCAGAGATCAAAAGCACAGCACTGAAACGAGGCGGAGCATGAACATCCCAAGCCAATAGCTCAAGTTTCCCTTTCATTCCTGTTCTGGCTAAGGAAGCAGATGGGAAATCCATCACTGTGGTGGCTCCCAGGTGTCAGAGGCCCAGGACTCCTGTGCCCACAGGTACAGCTCTCTCACACCACCCATCTCTGCACAGAGCCCTGCCCTGCCAGTGATTGTATTAATGGCCATTAAAGCCTTTATGAGCACTGCCTGTACAACCAGCAGGTGACCTACATGCTGTGAAGTCTCCAGGGAAGTGCAAGCTCAGGCTGGCACAGCCTGGACTAACTGGAGAAAGCTCGCTGCTCCCAGATAGCTGGAGTGGGGTCTGGCCCAGGGAAGGGTCGCCCTGTGCTGCACCAGCACCCAGGGAAGCCACAACCCACTGCACAGCATCCTCCAGCACAATCAGTACTGAAGCATCCCTGCCACCTTCACACAGGGGAGCCAAAAAGGGAGGAATGGATAAAGTAGTGTAACCCTGACCCAAAACATGCCCACAAGCCCCTCCTGCACCCCTACCTTTCAGCCAGAGACCACACCTGTACTGCACCACAGGCTCAGATTTGTTAACAGGGACCCATTTCGCTGCACAACCACCTCCGTGACTGCTGCCCACCTTCCATCCCAAACAGCCTTTCCCCATGGGAATGTGCCGGGGCAACAGGGCTGAGCCCCAGCAGCTGCCCACTGCTCTCCCCACCTCAGTGAGGACGGTGCTTAGCAGGAGCCATGGGCTTGGGCATGTTTACTGTATAATATATGAACTCATACCAGTTTTATAAGCCCCTCCTGGCTCAAATCACATTGTAATTCTGAACAGTCTTAAACTCATTTAAATCCTAATAAAAACACCACGCTGCATTTGCATTCGCTGCTTGCAGGTCCCTGCAGCTGCCGTGACAGTGGTTCCTGTGGAATTGGTAATGCTTGGATGCTGCACACCGGAAGCCATCCCTCACAGGAGGGGTCAGGACACACATTTAACAGGACAATTAAAAACACAGATGCAGGAAATGGACCTCCAGACTGACCCAGGATGATTGGCAGAGCAGTTGTGTGTCAAAGCATTCACAGTAACGCAGGAGAGCGGCAGCACCAGTGTGGAAACCTCAGTGTGGAAACCTCAGTGTCACACCACCTCTGGAATCCCAGAGGAGACCCAGGCCAGGTATGTGGATACATAGGCACAAGGCACCTGCAGACAGCACCACGAGGGGGTTTAAAGGAGAATAGGGATGACTAATGAAGCACCAGCAAACAAGGCTGCTGTGGGAAGTGTGTGCACGAACCTCACAGGTGCCCTGGGGCAGGTGGGGACAGACCCAGCAGGAACCTGCCCTGGTTCCCCACATATCCCAGCATGCTAGAGACATGGAGGGGGTTGCTGCCACAGTTTGGGGGCACATCACACCCTGGGGAGGGCACTGGGGCTGCATCTCAGCACATCCTCCACCCCAGGGCCACTGGCACAAAGTGCCCTTCTTGCCCTTCCCCCCCGAACACAGACCAGCTGTGCTCCAGCTGTGCCAGAGGATGCAGCAAGGGGCTGGCTGATGGTAGCCCCACGAGGCCTAGCTCCCCTCACCAAGCCCACACAGCTCTCCCACCCCACCACAGGCACAGCAGTGCTGACTCAGGCCCTGTCCATGGTCTCCTTCCCCAGCTCTGCTACTCCGCTGTTCCCTGCTCCACAGCCTCTTGCCTCTCCCTCCAGGTTCAGCCCTGCTCCATTCCCATCCCTCCGCCCCACTCACCCTCCTCGGCACTTGTCCAGTGCTTTATGCTTGCCTGGTTTTGGCAGGGACATTAATAGGTTCCCCTGAAACAGTGAGATTATGAGCTATACCCATCCAGCTACAGAAATACTAATTATTAGTAACTGTATGAGATAAATGGAAATATCAATGATGAAAGTCAATATTATTGCCTTCTTTGTTCCTGTTTGTTTTATTTGTAGATGAAAGGACCACTCAGGCCGTCTCCCCAGGATGTGGCTGGGAGCTGGAACAGCTCCTCTTGGCAGGCTCAGCCAGAGCTGTGCTCCGATAAGAAATCCTACTGCACGCATGCTTGCAAAGGGCTCTCTAAATCAGCAGCCCTCAAAAGCAGGCATTGTCTTTGATTGATTCATAAAACTGGAGCTGCTTCCATTCCCTGCTCCAGAACCAGGCAAGGGAGGATTTAAGGAAGGGAGAAGGTGTAGTGTGGGTGGAAGTGATTAATTGTGGAACATGGCACGGCACTGGGAACGCTCCTCGGTTTGGCTGGGTTCGATGCTCACGCCTTCCTCCTCCTCACATGGTGGTTTAGGCACTAAGATGGGAACCAAGGACCCCTCCCAGGCTCTGGCAGAGATTCTCAGGCAAGTCCCAGGGCCCTGCTGTGGCCGGGTGAGCACTTACAACATCAACATTGCCTTAATCAGCAAGTCTGCTCCCTCCACATGTTCTGAGTCAGAGCTGCTGATTCTGGTGACAAGAGACTTTTTTTTTTTTTTTTAAAGCCCTATTAGCCCCGCAGAGCTAACACAGCTACGAGCAAGTGAATGGGATGCTAATTTTGGATCACACCTAACAGCACTGGGAGAGCACTTCCTAGAGCAGCTTGTCTCCACAGGCAAGCCACGTGCTCCCCACAGGCATGGGGAGGCAGGACACACCCAGGAGGGCGCTGTGGGGTGCACGAGGGACATTATTCTTGACCCTAGTATACCCTAATATGTCATTAAACTGCCTCCATTCCCTTCCAAGCCCTCAGTCCACCAGCAGCAAATATTCATGGGAACAAACCAGCCCTCTGACTCCCAACTTGCCCATCTCCAAGGGTCAGTGCAGTGATCACCTCCCTGCAGTGAATACAAAGCATCCCAGCCCCTCAGTGCTAACCAGGACAAGCACTCCTGCTGCCTCTCTCCACGTGCAATGAGATCAAGAGAAGTGGAAGCCTTGCAGGAGTAATTAGAACAGTCTTTAAAAAGCAGTCAGCCCATCCTGAATATTTCATGGAAGGTAATTTTTTTTAAAAAAAAGCTGCTTTAAAACCCCTCCTTGCCCCTTGGTGCATGTCAGGGTGCAATTAAGCAGAAAGTATCAGCGCATAAACCCAAAGAAACAAACTGCCATGCACACCCACCTCCACTCTCGCTTCTTCCCTGTGGTTAACATTGATGTGACATCCCAAAGCTGTGTGTGCACAATATAATCTCCCACCCAAGACAAGGGAGAGCTGGCTCAACTGCTAGAAAACCTCAGAAGCCTCCCAGTCTCAAACACAGTGCCCAGATTCCTGCCACAGAGAGTCCCTAATGGTCCCCACCACAGCTCACAGGTACTGGAAAGCCCTGAGCATTAGGCACTCTGCTGAGATCCCACCAGTGGGCTCTGCAGAGCTGCTGGACCATGGATGGTGGCATCCAGCTTTGCCCCATGCTGGCAAATGCACTCAAGGTGCCACCCCCTTGGGCTGGGCAGCCTGGCTCCCTGCCTGGCTTAGTAGATTTTTGCACAATTAATTACTATTTTATAACAAAAATAACAGAAAAATCTCTTAATAGCTTTGTCAGCCCTCAAGAGAGATGTTTGAGAAGAAATCTGTTTTAATCCAGAGAGCCAGGTGGGAACCAGGTAAGGCACAGAACAGAAATTCAGGGCTTCCCTTGGCCCTACTGGGGTGAAGAAGCCAACCTTCCAGAGGAGACCACAGACACCTCTCCCTCTGTGACACTCCTCCCTCCAGCCCGGTTCTCTCTCTCTCAGCTCTCCCAGTCACGCTGTTTAACCACAGCATCTGGGTCAGCTGAAGACAAGAGTGGCCCTGGTGTCCCCACTGTCTCTGGGAACAGCCCCAGCACTGCTGCCACTCCTACATGTCCCTCCTTGTGGGGACACCAGGCTTTTGATGTAACCCTAATGCTGAAAACTTGCTTTTCAATACTGAAAATCCAAGACACTCCACAGGGGCTTAGTGGAAACCCTACTGCAAGTCTGTGGCCACATCACCAGAGCCAGCAACACCGGAGAGGGTGGGGGATTTTTTGGGAGCATTTATGGCACATGCATTCAGAGAGGAAGAGAAACATCCCTCGGAAACCACAGCAGTTCAAAGATCTGCTCAGTTTAAACACTAAAAATTCATGCATTAAAAATCCACTCAGGCTCAGAACTAAATAAAGCCTCTGACCACATCATCCAGCCCAAGGTTTGCAGGCTCCTTGGGGAGAGGGCTTATGTGCCTACTAGATGCTCAGGCTGAGACCCCTGCTCCCAGCACCACAACCTGCTTTGCTCCAAGCTTTTGGGCAGGGCAAGAGTCTGTGGGGTGTTTGGGACCCCAGCTGTGCCTGGCTGCTCTCTTCTTGCACTACTTAGTGGACAGAGCAGCCTGAGAAACTGACCACACCCCCCCCCTCCATTATTCCAAATTCCCTCAGAAATAACTTTTCTCCTTTTCTCAAAGGAAAAAACAGAAGGAAAACCAAAACCACCTCATTTTCTAAATACTGTTCTTAGGAAAAGCCTTCGGTTTTTGCAAAGAGCACTCTGGAAGAAAATACCCAAATCCAAACACAGAGCAGATGGCTCTTGGTGCTTATATTTTCAGGGAGGACTTTAACCAGCAGGATCGTTTCCCAGCAGAATTTTGTTTTAAGAGAAAAATCACTAAAAATAAATGCATTTCAGAGCTTGCTGTTGAAAAGATATTTTGATAGAAAACTGCTATTTCCATGGTCCCTCTACTTGCTCTGTCAGCCCTGACACAGTGGGAGCTCCTCCTCAGAGCATCCTTCACACACAGCTTCTCCCAGGGTCCAATCCACACAGAGCACCTGTGGGAGCAAGGAGGGACGGGCGTCTGGGCTCGTTCCTGATTACCATAAAACAGGAAACAGCAACAAGAAGCTACAAATATCTCTCTGCAAAGCTGCAAATGCCTCTCCACAGGCTCCTCTCACGCAGGAATGTGAGGCAAGGTAAGGACAGGTCCCTTTTTTGCATGCACCAGGTTGAGCCTATGAAGCCTCTTCTTTGCTTTGAGCAAAGAACACCGTAAGGGAGAAATTACATATCTGAGTGTGAAAGAGTTCTGCATCATTGTTTGGATTCTCTTTTCCCTGAACCAGGCATGGAACACTTCCCCTGGGCAGTCCCAAGTGAGCCCCTGAGCTCTGCCCCAGGTAGAGGTGCCCCACCCAGTGCCACCGCTCCTGTCGAACAGAGATCCCAGCACACGCCTCCATCTCCAACTACCTTGGACAACATCCCCAGTTTCAACAAACCCTCCTCCCCCAGTTGCAGCAGATGAAAGATGCTTGAATCATCTTGGGTTTTTTTTCATTAGGAAAGCAAATTCTGCTCTTCACCGAGAGATCCTTTTTATTCTCTCTCGAGGACTGACATCCTGGGAAATTGCCTCAACCCAGTCAGCTCTGATGTTTGCTGTCTCACGCGTCTCCTGCATCAGGCTGACAGCTCACAGATTTCAGCTGAGGATGGGGATGTGCAGAACAAGCCAAAACCCGCTCCTGTCTCTTTTAGCTGTCCCAGCAAGAGTGCTGGGAGGAGGCTGAGCCAGGGGAGAGTGTGCAGGAGCCGTGCAACAGGGAACAGAGACATCTCTAAAAACATTGCTTTTCAAGGACCCTCTCGCCCGCCCTCTCCTGGAAGATAAAACCACTCCTGCCCAGCATTCCCAAGCTGCAGCGTCTGGCTGTCCACGCTGAATCACTGCACATGGGCAGTGTTTGTCCCTCCCTGATGTAACATGAGTTGGAGCAAATCCACCTAAGCAGAGCCGCACAGCCCCATCACAAAGCCCTTTCTCAGAAGTACCACCATCCAAATAGTCATTTTAGAGGCCTCTCCCCCTGGTAAAACACTCCCCTGTGCAGGCATGATGGATTGAACGTTTCCTACCTGCCTCAGATCCTAGCTGGAAGCTACATTGCCTCACCCCCCCCCAGGAAGGCTGGGAAGCCACCCCAGACTAAGGGGGAAGGAAAAGGCATTTTTACCACACTTTTGGCAATGGAAACCAGTCCAGCCCTGGACTCAGCACAACAAATGCACATGAGTGTCATATACACCAATGCTCTGAGTGTGGGTGCACCTACCTGGGTCAGATGATGGCAGGATGCTGGGGGATCAGATGCCAGGTGTGCACTGGGCTTTGGCCTCTCCTCTGCTTTCCACTCATGCACTGTGAGCAAAATGAAACCAAAATTAGGGCTTTAAACCTGGCATTTGAGAGGCAAGCAGGAGAGAAATTAAAAAGCGATTAATGCTTTTCCCTCTCTCCTTCCCAAAACTGAGCTCAGGCGAGCTTAATCTTCATCCAAGCTGATATTTAAAAGCTATAAATCAGGCTGTAACAGACAGAAAAACACAACTACCAAAATTTAGTGGCCCTGCTGCTGGAAGGCCCAAAATGAACTGCTTAAGAGAGCCATTTTCCCACGGAAATAGAGCGGGTCTGTACTTAGTAGAGCATTGATCTGCTGACAGCTACCAGGACAGATTTGGGCCAGAGCACTTGGGAATCATTTGCAGTGATCTCTGAAGAAGCACATGCATGCAAAACCCCTTGGAAAAACACTGTTGTAAGGCAGTGCTGCATCTGACTACGAGTCTGGATATCACTCAACGGTCAGCACAGGCTTACACCTCCTTCCATAAGCCTCCCCAGGCAGCTCAGTCCCTGGCTGCATCCCTGTATCCCAGCCAAATGCTTCACGGAGAACAGGAATTGCAAAACATCACCAAAGCACTGTAAAAGGCTCTTGCAGCTCAAGGACCCCAGCAACAAGGCACAAGGCTCAGTCTGGGGGACACTGCATCGCACAGACCCAGAGGGCTTGAGGGCTTTCCCACAGATATACTGGGATTTGGAGATGCTGTGTTACAGCCAGGGTCAGCCCAAAACACTGCCACAAGTCCTGGGGACAACAGGCTGGGCCCTGAGAGATGCCAGGAGCTCGGTCCAGCTGAGGGGTGCACAGGCTGCCAGCACTGGGGTGCCCCAATTTAGCCAACCTGGGGCTCCCTCCCACTGCCACCACAGCCGAGGCGATAGAGGAGCTCAGCTGCAACCCTCCTGCAGGTGTGGAAAGAAGTGCCCCACATTCACCTCTTCTCCTGCCAGAAAGCATTTCCCATCACAATTTTTGCTGTTCCAGGAGATGAGGTCAAAGCAGGGGGATGTATTCCTCCTTTCTTGGCATAAAAAATGATTTCTCTGAATCCCGAGCCACTCCACAAACAGGGAGCACAGAGGAGCCTCAAGGAGGTACGAACACTGCTGGAGGGGCTCCAGTCCCATGTGGGACTCTGCCTGTCTTCCCAGCACAGGGACACAGCGCTGGGCTGGCCCAGAGCCTCTCCCTTGCCCACCAGCTTTCCTGAAGTAGTTATCACCCCAGATAACCCAAGAAAAGCTAAAGCATCTTCTTTCCAGAGGTGTTGAGTGCTCTTGGCTCTCACTGGCTTCAAAGCCAGGTGTTGCTGTCCCAGCCCTTGGCTAATTCTCACCATCACAGGGCCCCCGCAGGAGCATGTGACTTGGCAGACACATGGGCAGGGAGGGCACAGGTGAGGGGGATGCAGTGCTTGCTCACCTGCCCAGCCCCCTCGTGCACACAGCCCCTGCACACACAGGCTCTGTAACACCAACTAATGGTTCCTTGGTTCTTTGGGGGGTTATTCCTGTTACTGTCTACTCCTCCTCATGAACTCATACATTAGCAGATCTTACAACAATCCCCAAAGCTACCAAAAAAAACCCTTCTGTGTCAAAACTGGGAGCATGTAAATGTCTCTACTTTAGGTGAACAGAACCTGCCCAATCATGCTTCAAAGGACATCTGAGGTCCTAACATTGCTCAAGAGCCTGCAGAAAGCATTGGAGAAGTGGGAAATTACTTATTTGGTTTATTTTTTGCTTTCACACATCACTTATTTTAAAAGACTAAAAACATGTTTATGAGTTTAACATATTTAAATGGATCAAAATCTGTTCAGCAAGGATGGAAAACAACTCTCCCACCCCAAACTTCTTGTGGGCTGGGACCTGCTTTTCAATCTTCCACCCACAGCAAATATTTCAAAGCCATTTTTAAACTGAAAGGCTGGGGACAGATCGGGGAGAGGACCTGTGTGGGGGGCTGTGCCACTGCTCTCCTCATCATCACCCCAAGCACCCCTTACCTCAAGTCACTCAGGGACACCTGGGCAAGGGATCAGCTGGGAACAGGGGACAATACCAGCATCTGCTGTGTGTGGGGAGAGCACTCAGAGGAGATAAAACGAGAAGCTTTCCTTCCTCCTCCTCCATCAGCAGCTTTCCACAAGGAGGATCAATGCAGCCCACTGTAACTGCACCGTTGTTCCATTTTTAATTAATGAAAGAAAAAAAACTAATCATTGAATTAAACTTCTCATTACTCCAGCTGAATACCCTCTAAGTAAATTTAATTACTGTACGAATTGGGTTTCTCCCTGCCTGTTTTATCAGCTACTGATAAAGATGGAGGGAGGAGGGAAAAGAGGGAGAAATGAAAACAGAGAAAGAGAATGGAAGGTGGGAATACTAAATGCAAACCCAGAGGTACATAATTCAAGAGGTTTCAGGGGCTTCCAGTAAGGGCCGGGGAAAGACCCCCCCAAAGCAGGGTGGAGGGATTCCCTGTGGGGTAAACCCACAAGGACAAGGTCCTACCACCCTCTCCAGCATCACCACTCACACCCTGGGGTCACAGCCACCTGTAAGACAGCCAACAGAGGTTTGGGCACAACCAGCTCCCCTCCAAACAAGGGCAGACACCGATTTCAGACCTGCAGCAACCCTGATCCCTTCTGATCTCACATATCTCTGAACAGCCAGTTTTTTCCTCTGCAACAAAGGCAGCAACCCTACAACACTTCAGCAGGGAGCCAGTGCTGACAGAAGCATGGGAGCACATGTGAACAGATCTCAGACACCTGCTGTCCCACCACACTCCCGGACACCTGCCTGGAATGCTGTGTTTGAAGCCTTCCTGCTGGAGTGGGAGTCCTGCACGCCCAGGCTGTGGGGAGCCAGGATGTGCCAGCAGCACACTCCTCCCAGGAAATCAGCGCAGGACGCCTTCCTGCAGCCCCCCGTGTTGCTGCGCAGATTTTGTTTATGGCTTGATTTTGGGGCTCTCCTGTTCTCCTTCTGTGATTCCATTCCTCCTTCCTGACAAAGGGCATGAGCCAGCACAGCCCCACTCCAAGGAGTCCAGCAGCACAGCTCCCTCCCTTCCAACACCTGCCTCCACATCCAGCAGTTCTATGTGACTGGATAAGGTCACATTGGGGATAGACTGGGGGTGGAGAGGGTGTGGTAAATGAAAAGCACAGCTGTTTTCTCTCATTGGGTAGTGTCAGCTGAGCTGGGTGGTGGAAGTGCTACCCAGGTGCACTTCCTGCAGCCCCACAGGGAGGGTCTTGTTCTCCCCCAGTTCCTTCCTTCTCTCCTCCATCCCCAGAGTGGTTTCTCCTGTGCAAAGAGAGCTACAAAAACCTTCTGGGCAGACCAGAAGGTCCCTTCTGTTTCACATTTATCTCCCCAAACTGGACTTTCTCAAACACCAGATGGAGAAAACAGATAACAGGCACAGATGCTGCTCTGCAGGGAGGGAATGGCACTGGGTGAGACCTGCCACACACCTCTGGCACCCAGCACAGGTCCGGGCACCGGGGCCACTCCCACAGCCTGGGAGGACGCTGACTCCAGGTGGGCTCAGCACAGCACGCTCTCCTCTCTAGCACAAGCTTTCTGCCGTAGCTAAAATTGGCTCCCACAGGCTCCTGCCATCACCAAAGTCATTGGTACAACATGTTCTGCCACCACAGGCTCTTCCCAAACTCCCACTCAAAAACCCCCATACTGCGTGCTCTGGGCCCCACAGCTCCCACTCCCTCACACACTTGTCTTTTGTCCTGGTGATTAAACAGAAAAAAGAAAGTAGTTCAGGATGACCAAACTAATTTTTTTTCTTTGCCAAATTTTAAAGCCCCAGTAATAATCCGGGGCTGAATGAAACATTTTGTTTGGGCTGAAGTGAAGCTTTCATTTTGTTTGTAGGTGGCTTCCCCCCCACACTGAAAAAAAAAAAAAAACCTAGAAAAAATTCAAAATGAAATGTCATCTTGAAACAGATGGCTGAAAGGTTTCATTTTGAAAATGTCAAAATCAAACTTTTCAGTGTTTCACTTTTTTTTTCCCAGCCAAAGCCACTTGCTAAATACAACCTGAATTCGTGAGCTGAGTCTGTTGACTGAAACCTGAATTTTTTTGGTGCATAAGCTGTTCCCTCAGAGCCCTTTTTTGCAGTCCTGCGCACGCACCCCACACTGTGACCCCACTGCAGCTGGGGGACGCATGTGGAGACAACAGGAGCAGCGACCTGGAGCACGTCCTGCTCCAGGGAAGCGTCCCGGGAAAGCAAAGCGAAAGCCCAGGACTTACCGTGGCAGCAGCTCTCTGCGGCTCCGCTGTGGGGGCTGGCGGGGGATCCCGTGCAGCGGGGGCAGAGCCGGGTGCTGCGACCCCGGGCGCGAGGGACAGGGTGGTCCTGCCTGTCTCATGGGACCCAGTGCGGAGCGGGGGGCACCTGGCTCAGCCCCAGACACACAGCCCTGCAAGACAGGAGGAAGGGGACAGTGTGAGGAGGTGCCGAGGGACCTGCCCTCTCCAGAAGGGACTGCTCGCTCCCACCGCTGGCCATCGCTCCCTGCAGGGAGCCCGTCCCGTGGCAGAACGGGCTTTGCTCACCTTGCTCCAGGAGCGATGATGGCCATCCCAAAACTGGTCAAAACCAGATGCCAGGGCTGAGGTCTACCTACCAGGTTGGTGCTGATCAGATCTTACCAACAGCAAGTGCCACAGCCTCTCTCCTATGCCCTGGGTGCCAGTCCCCACACCTGCCTTGTGCCAGCACCACTGCCAGGTGACTCCATCCCGACACACAGATGTCTGGGTGACAAGGTGATAATGGAGGGCAACCACACACAAGGCTCTCACTCTCAGCAAGCAAGAGTCAGGTTTTGATTGCCAAGTTCAACAGTCCAAGAGTTTTCAAGCACATTGCAACACCTCTAAATTCTGCCTTGAATTGGGGGCCTCAACACACAGAAGGGGAATGGAAGTATTTTAAATCTGCTTTACATTTGCTATTGATTCCCAAAGAGGGACAGGACTCCCAGGGTACACTGGCAGAAGCACAACAGGCCAGATTCAGGAGGGTGCTCTCCAAAAAACCAGCCCAAAGCTTTAATGCAACACAAAATCACAGTTATAAAAATCTGGTTTATGCTCCACAAGAAGCTGAATAAGGAAATCACACGCCACAAAACCCTATGAAAGCAGGAGTAGACACCTAAACCCAAAATCCACCAGAGCGCCGGTTTGAAACCTGTAGGTTCATTTTCTTTTCCCTTTCACCTCTGGTTCAGCTCAGGGGCAGCAGCAGAGATGCAGCAGGACCATCACCCTTGCAGCATGATCACAAACCACAAAATGCCGAGGCTGGTGTCGGAAAACCTGTTTGTAGGAGATCACCAGCCCGATAGCTCCCTGAAAGAGGATTAGATGGAGCTTAGACTAAGCATCTCAACGGTATCAACCCGTAAGAAGATACTCAGCCGTTGCCACTGCTAAGGTAACACGGAGACGGATTTATCCACTGAGAGAGAAAATCTTACTTCTGAGAGCCTCTCTTGTCACGGAGAGGGGAATTTGCCGGGTCCTTGGCTCCGTGTCCACAGGGGCAGGGCAGGCAGGAGCCTGCTGGATGGACTCACATGGAACAACAAGAGGCAGACTGGCTCCAAACTCAAACCTCCTCCCAAGTTCAGGGGGCGGCAATCGGAAATTAAGCCCATCTGTTCCTAAAACATTGCACTAGTGGAGAGGTAAGGAGGCTGAGAATCTGAGCTCCAAAGAAACTAAAAGTATAGAGAGAGCTGTTTGTCAGGGGAAGGATGCTCTGCCTCAGGCTCACCACTGCAATGAGTTTGGGGACCTCAGCCCAGGCCTCAAATAAATCTCCTGAGCAAGGGAGGTGCTGCCAGCACCATGTGGGTTCCCTATACCAGCCCACCCTGGGAAAGGGAGAGATGAGAAAGCTGAAGTAGCCCAACTCACATGGAAAATCTGCAAACAAGGGCAGAATAGATTCCATATTAGGAAGGAATCCTTCCCTGTGAGGGTGGGCAAGCCCTGGCACAGGTTGCCCAGAGCAGCTGTGGCTGCCCCATCCCTAGAAGTGTCCAAGACCAGGTTGCACAGGGCTTGGAGTGACCTGGTCTAGTGGAAGGTGTCCCTGCCCACAGCAGGGAGTTGGGACAAGGTGGCATTGAAGGTCCCTTCCAACCCAAAACATTCTGTGATTCCATGAAGGGAAACTGAGGCAGGCACCAGAAGGTGCTACCACAGCCAAACCCACCAGCAACAATTCTGGCCCGGAAAACTGGCCTTGTCAAATGGAATGGTTTCACAAAGAGTATCAAGTGATCCATCAGCATCAAAGAAGCCAGGTTTTATGTGTTTGAAAGGAAACATTGCCTTTTTTTCCCCTCTCTCTGAGCTCATTTTTCATTGTAAGTCTCCTCATTTCTTTTCTACCCCAATCTAAACCAACTCTGCTGTCAAGCCCTTGCATTTCTCCCACATTCACTCAAATAATTTCAAACACTTTCCTCCTCTCCCTTGAAATAACAATGCTAAACCAGGAAACATTGTTTTGCCCAGTTCCTGCTAAAAGCCAGGACAGCAGGGTGTTGGCTGGGAGCAGAGGCACAGGAAGTGGCAGCCAGGTGGGATTCGGAAGTGCTGCCTCCAAAGCACCTCTTGGTTCCAGGATGTTCAAAAAAGCAATTTTTTGCAGATCCTTTATGCCTGAGAGATGGAAATAACAAGGAAGCAGAATTGGATCAGGCATAGGGAGACAGATGGATATTTAAGAACCAATCCTGAGCACCACTCAGGTTACCCAGGGTCAAGGCAGCAAAAGAGGCAAGTGATGATTCCTCCAGCATCAGGAACGGGGCAGGAGTACCTGGTCCTTCATGCTTCAAGTAGTAAAAACTCAGATTTAGCAAAGAGTATTTATGAGTATTGAGGAAAAAAAAAAACATGCCACAGGGAATAACAAGGTTTTCTTGTGGCTGGCAGCTGAACAGAATAAATCTATCCACTGGGTATAAATTGTTTAAGCAAAAAATCCCTCTCAACTGGAATATTTTGCAAGAAAAATAGCAACAAAAAAGAGAACTCTGAACCTTCATCATTTCTCTCCTCAAGGTCACAGCTGTTATCCTCTTTTGTGAAGGAGAAAAAAACACCTTTCACCAGGAAGTTTAGCCAAAAAAATTGAAACGTTTAGGATGTGAGTGCATTACTGCCTGGACTGACCTGCCCAGCTGGACTAGACTAAATCTCTCTATTTAACAGGGAGCTATCTTTCAAAAGCAAGTGGCGGGGAGGCTGAGGCACCCAGGGTAAAGGAGACATCAGCCCCTGGGATTACAGCAGTCAAGGAGAGCGCAGGATCTAGAGCGTCTCTGGTTATTATGCAGAGGCTGTGCTAAGGTTGCTGCTTTAGTGCACTGCAGGCACTAAATTAAGGGGACATTTACAACCCACAATGCAGAGAAGCAGCTGCTAAAGGTGGCCATGGTGAGTGACTTCACCTGTGGGTGAAAGGCTCTTTGAAAGAAATCTCAGCCACAAGGAATCAAGATGGGAAAACAAGTCCTTCCTTCCACTCACTGCCCTGCCAGGCAATGCCAGGACATCTCTGGGCACCTGGGGCAAGTGAGGACCAGGAGCAGCCTGCTCTGCTCAGCGCCAGCCAGGGTCTGAGACTGCCCTGTTTGGAGGGGAGGCAAAGCCCACAAAATACTGAAGCTTAGCCCAGTTAGCAGCATTCTCACGTGACAAACTGCACCATCACCACCAGGACAGCACTCTGAAGGATCTGCTCCCCAAATATACTCCCAGACCAATCCCTGCCCAGATTCTGCATGACACAGACCAAGAAGGCAGCTGCCTACAGCATCAAGCAGTTTCTGGTGGCAAAACAAGTCCTGGTGCCTGCTCAGCCTTTTGCACTGCACTTGATGGCCAAGCAGGCTGGGGCTGCCAAAAAGGGGGTGACACATGGTGACAGCTCCTGGGGCTCTTCCTGGGAGCAGTCAGCACTGCTCCCTCCCTCCTCCCACACCCATGCCAAGCCCAGCTCACCAGGGCTTTCCACCCAACACTGCTCTTTCCTCCTCCTCCATGCTCGGCAGGACTAGCCAATTTCAGCACAGGCCAAAACCCGTGTGCTGGCATAGATGAGCCAGCCCTGCCCTGTGCTTCCCCTCCTCCATGGTCCTGTGGAAGTACCCAGCTTGTTTCCTGATGAAAGTCACCAGGAGCTTTTCCTTGCAGGTCCAGGGACATACTGTACTGTGCTCAGCCATGCAGGGAAGGGGATGGCTCTTGGTGGGAGCTGGCACAGACCTATTCCTGCCCAAGGCACAGGGCCCAGAGGCAGCCACCTCCTGGAAGCGGCCAAGGGACAGGGAAGCAGAGGAAGAGCAGAGATGATCTGACAGACATGCAGGCAAGATGAGGAGAAAAGGATTCACCGGGACTGGATCTCAAGGTCCCAGCACACACCTTGGCTTGTGTTGAGAATTCCACGTGCTGCACTGTGAGCTCAGCTGTGGAGGGGCTGAAGCTGGGAGCACTTCTAACCAAGCAGAAGAGGCAGCAGCAAAGGGTGGGAGCACACCCCTAAACACAGCCAGGGCACTGCAGGGTGCTGGGCTCCAGGGAGACTGGCCCACTGGAAAGCACAACTGGCTTCATGCTGACAACCCTGCAGCTCACAGATCTTTTTCAGAAAGTTAACTGAATGAATTTACACCTAAATCCCTCCAAACACTGGGTGTTTCCAGCCTGTAGGGATTTACAGCCACTATAACCACCTCCTGTTTGCCTGGAAGTATCATGTGTTGGAAAGATTTGAACTTTCAGTCACTGCGACCAGCCCAGGCCATGCCCATGATCCTTTGTGCAAACGGGCAGTGACACCCCATGCAGGCCCAGGCACTCTGGGAGCACCTCTTACTCAAAGGAATGGCTGCAAACACCCCTGCTAGGAACAGACGGGAGCCTCACAGAGACTTCTGCTGCCTGCCAGCAGAGCCAAGACCCTGCGGCTCCCGTGTCTTTGGGAACCACACGCCTGAGCGTGCCCAGAGTTGTACACTTGACAAAGGAATCAGCCAGGGACAAGTTTTGGCTTCTGTTGCGGAGCAGGTCAGACCAGAGTCATAAATCTACTCTTTTGGCCTTTAAATGCGCAACAGGTGGAATTCAGAGGTCTTGAACTCCTCTGATAGATGAGCCCTGGGCCTGGAGGGCTGCCCAGAGCAAGGGATCCTGCCATCTCAACCCAAAGTCTCCAGGTGAGCACATCGCAGGGTGAGCATCTGATGAGCCACAGGGAAGCCAAAGTCACAGCCAAGGCCAGTTACAGGAATAGAATTGGCTCAGACTGAGCAAATGTAACTTTCCATCACTTTGCAATCAACCATCCATCCTGGAGGCCAGCTGGCTGCCATGTCAGAGCACCTCCCATCCATTTCAACTGTCCTGAGAATGCCGATGCTTCACAAGACTAGCTCAAGAAGGCTTGGGAGAGTTATTATCCAAAGCCAGGTGGCTGGACTTGACCCAAATCTTAGGCAAGTGATTAGAATGATTGGCATTTTTTTGGAAAGCAAACTGCTGTGCTGTTCCTGCCATCCATCTTCAGAAAACTATTAACTGCACGATCGCCAAACCAGGCACACCTGTAAGGCTACAAAAGCCCTTGCAGGCTGATGAGGCTCATCCTCACCTGCAGCTCTGGGACCAGCCACCCCTGTAGGCTCCAAAAATAGGGTGCTTTGGTCAAGATGCTCTCCTTGAGCATCGTGGTACCACGCCCAGACAGCTCTCACTGCAGGATCGGGGATGGGATACTGAGTCATGGGGGATGAGTGTTGAATTGCTGGACTGGGATGACTTTCACCCTGTGGGTGATGTGATGAGTCTATTCTGGCTGGGAACAGATTGTCACAAAACTGCCTTTGCTGAAGATCTGGAGTCAGGTCTTATCCAGGCCCCTCTGCTGCAATGGGACACTGCAACACCACCAGCCAGCAAGGTATCATTCTCCCCCTTTGACTACACATGCCAAAAATAGGCTATTTTCTTTCAGAGCAAAGGCCACTAACAGCAGCAGCACTTCCAGGTGAGCAGAGCACGAGAGCAGCTACTGAATGACACCAACCAGATCCCAGCCTCTGCACAGGGCAGCCCCCAACCCCACCATCTCCCACATCCCCTGCTAGTGCTGTCCCCACACCAAGGCAAGGTCAGGAGCAGGGAATGCTGCTCCCAGGCACACCGGGATCTCAGCCCACCTTTCCTGCATGCCAGGGCAGGGGGACTATCCACTCACTCCTGGTTCAACACCAGAACCCCAAACTCAGCTTTGTTTCAAGGTTTGAAATCTGAACCCAACTCCAAAATTACAGATCAGGGAATGACGAGAACAACAAGCCGTGTTCAATGAATCAGAACAGATCCAGCACCCCAGATCTATTTGTTGCAGTTTGAACCACACTGCCCCAAGGACTGGCAAGCCAGGATTTACAGACTGGGGACATTGTGTGGACTCAGGATTATTTTGCATGTCCTTGTCCCTGGAGAGTCCATTATCCAGGAACCCCTGAGAAACTAAGGGAGGTCATACAGTTTTATGTCCTGCCCATTATGTCCAACCCATGCCAAACGCTCAGCTGGGGCACCAGCACAGGAGGTGCCAAACTTGCTGCACCAAGAAGTTGAACTGTGCTTAGATAGGGATCCCAAGCAGGGTAAAATCTGCATTTAATACCTATTATCCTAACACCTCCCCATCTGTCCACATCCCTCACATGCCTGTAACTGCAGCGTGCCAGGGCTGCCTCATATCAATGGCACTCTAATTTCATCATTCCCAACTTATTTAGAGCAATTAGGAGGCAATGAGCACACGCCAGGGGCCAGGATGCACTTGAACAGCATCCAAGGGTTACCACAGTATCACAGGAGACTTTCAGATGGAATTATCAGCCTGAAAAAAGACTTAAATAAAAAGGAAGGCAGTCCCCAGAGGGAGGATAAGGCTCTTCTTGGTCCTATAGGTCCCTTTTTAATTTGAAATCAACTGACAATTATGAAGAAGTGATAGTCCTCATTTAATTAGTGAAGAGACGGCATCTCAGGTTGGAAGACAGATAGATGCTTTGCCTGGGCAACTGGCTGAAGAAAGGATCAGGGGAGCAAGGCAGGGATTCCTGCAAGGGCAATTGCCTAATCCCACCTCAGGCAAGCAGGTTTTGCTGTTGACTTCTCTGGCAGAAAAGGTAAAAACCTGAGCCATTTTGGAAACTCTGGTCAGAAAGGCGAGGCAAAAAGTGAGCTGCTTCTCCCTAGTGATTTCTGCTGGGCGGTGGGAGCAACGCACAAAGCCAGTGCCACCAAGCAAGCTACCAAAAAAAGCCATCCAGCCTGCAGCCCGGCTTCCCAGCAGCCCCATTTCATGGAAGGCAGGTGAGGTGCCAAAGGAGGGGACAGCTCCTCACTTCTGATTTAGCCACATGCCCACACTCCTCCCGCACAGGCTCTTTAAATGCCTGCCTGTGTGAGGAAAGCAATGGCCTATTTTTTTCTGAGCAGTTCAGTACAGCCTCCACCTCAGAGCACAGCGAGCACAGGTCTTATTTAGGATGCTTCAGACACATCCGGAGGGACTCTGGGAACAGTCTGTGGAAAGAAAAGACTGAGTGGGCAACCTGAGTCACTTCATTGCTTACAGAAGTGTACACAAGCATCTTCCATTTGAGCAAAGCCCAGCACAGCTCCACTGGCTCTGGGGACCAGAGGGAAGTGCATCTTCTCCAGCACACTCCACCGATGCAGAATGACTGCACGCCACCTTTCTCATCCGGGCTTACAGAAAGAGGGATCATCCCCCCACAGCTACGATCCAAACGATGATCCTGGCAATTCCTCTGCAGCACCGGGAGAAGCCGGGAGCTGCTCTAATCTGCTCTGATGGGTGAGGTCTGCAGAGGAGATTAGCTTCCTCCCAAGGAGGAGGAAACAGCACAAGGCACATGAGGGGAGAGGTGCAGCGCACATGCCCTGGAGGGATATTTTTACAGCTGGCTGCAAAACTCAGCTCTAAACCCCTTGCCAAAGAGCCTGCCTCATGCAGACAAATCAACACCATCCACTGCACGTGGGGAGAAGGAAGAGATAAGCACGGGAGTAACTGGAGACCCCAGTCTACAGACAAAATACACCCAGCCTTTACCTTGAGTCCTGTCCTCAAGGAAGTCACTTTAAGCTGTCAAACGAGGGCCTGTGCAGAGGCCCCATAAAGTGGGGCTCAGAAGGACTGTGCTGAAGCAAAGCCATGCTCTGCCCCTCACATTACTTTTCTTCATCAGTGCTGGTAAATGGTGCTGTTTGGGCCCTGAAAGCTCAAAGGCTCTGCTCATCGACCCAGAGGCACAGCCCAGGTCACACCGGCGTGTCCGTCCATCCTTCCACTGAACCTCTATCCAGGGCAAGAGAGCAGCCATGGGCTCCCTCCTCATCTCACTTTTCTGTTCAGGCTGGTTCTCAACAGCACCACACAATGTCAGCTCTGTGGTGTCTGCCTGCTTGGACACCTTGAGTCAGCTCAGAGAGGAGCCCTTCTCATTACCGCTGCAAGCTGCCAAAGGCTCCTGCTTCTGCCCTGCAGTGACCAGCAACACTCCAACCTCTCTCCATTCATTTCCCATGGGATAAAAGCCACAAAGTGACATCCAGCACAGGCAGTATTATCTCACAGGACTACTGATGGTGTCAGCAACCGCATGCACAGCAGCTCCCCGGGGCAGAAGGCAAGGGAGCTCGTGGGAATCCATGGAAAGTGCCAAAATATGAACTGCTAATAAGATGTATTTTCAAATATCACCACGTTATGATCTATTGATCTCACACTAGAAACTTGACTTTTTCTGTGTAACATTAATTTATGTCACTTGCACATTCTGGGAACAGCAGATTGAATGAGTGCCATTACACTAAAATTAGGTATTGCCATTATTAAGTGCCAGGGGCCCATATTGTCGAGGTGCTGAGGAGCCAATCCGGAACAACAGCAGCTCTATAACCCACAGGGAGCACCCATCCACACAGGAGCTCCAGCACCCCACTGCTGTGGGGTGGGACATGGGTACAAGGCTCACCACAGAACAGGCTTTGTCCTTAAGGTAGCAGCCCTGCCCAGGAACAGCCTAAAAGATGGGCACAGCTAGGAACAAGAGCCAAGTCCTGCCCTGAATCAGGGGAATGCCAGCCAAGGCAGAGTTTCCAACCCCATCCAACACATAAGTAAGGTCTGATGACACCTCCTAGGCTGGCTAAAGCCCTAAAGAGCACCCGCAGCTCCTCACAAAGGTGATGCAAAACCCGAGAGCCCAATTCTGGTAGGAACTGTAGAAACGAGTTGTCTAGCAGAACGTTTTCACAAAAGCTGAAAATGCTCCAATGGGACTTTGGCCAAATATTTTGCTCCCTTTAAAACAGGGCCAATCCGCAGTCATTTCTAATGATCCCACTGCCTGTTTTTCAGACTGCTCACACAGATAACTTGCCACCTTTAGACCACTATATCATGGCTGAGAGCATCAAGTGGGGAAGATGATGGGTTTGGAGAGGAAGAACATCCTTCCTTCGCTCCACTTGAGCTGCCTATGGGTGTGCCAGAGCTCTCTGAATAGCATTACATTAGTGCTGCATAAAAGCAGTAAAGCCCTAAAACACCCCATTACATATTTACTGAACTACACATCACACAGACTGTCCCCAGGACACCACAAGAACACTTGGAATAACAAATCCAAGGGCTGTAAAAAGCACCAGGCTGGGCAGACATCCACAGTGCCCACAGCTGGCGTCAGGGCACATACAGGAGCTGGGCACACAAGAACACAGCCGTGGGGAGCCCACAGAATAACCCAACCATCACATCTAACTGAAAAAAGCAGCATAAAGCACTGTCTCCTCTGCCAGAAACTTGCCCAAGTCCCAGTTGCTGGGCACAGAGTCTGCAGAAGAATCAGCATCCAGGGTGAGACCTACTGCTGTGCCAGTGCACAGCCCTGGCTGCTGCCTGCCTGGCACCAACACGCACTTCCCCCCCGCTGCTCTGGTTTCACTCCCAGAACTTTAATTTTTACTGTTAAGCTCAATGAATTGTCATTTCCAAGTGCCTCCTATCCACGGGAAAGGGAGCTGCCCAAAGTACTGTTTGGTATTTCCCAGTAACCAACACTGGGGCAACAATGTTGCATTGTCATGACAATTTTGGTGAGGTGAAATGGAGCAATAGGTTTTAAAAGACCTTTTTCTCCCTCTGCTCCAAGCACCTGGCAGGCCTACAGCATGTTTCCATAGCCAGGCATATGGCAAGATCACTGGCCCTGCTCTGCCACCACAAAGGCCATCAGATGCACCTTGGCTGGAGAGGTGAGGTCCCCACCAGCCGGTGGCCTGTGGCAGAGGACAAGCTAACAGATGTGCTGGGACAGAGCTAAGGACTACAAGGGGTCAGGGACAGAAAGGGGGGACTCCCCTCTGTGCTAACACCAGAGAAATGGAGTCAGTTTGGGAACTTTTGGACACATGCTCTCCACACCCCCCCATACAGCACAGGTTTGCATGAGAGCTTTGCCCTTGTTAGCAAGTAGGAGGAGCACAGGAAAGCCACAGCTGACTTGGAATGCACTCTCAGCTGCTGGCAATTAGAGATGCACCCACAGCCCCTCGCACTCAGCAGCACCAAGTACCCTCCAGCAGGTCTGTGGTCCCTGCCTGTGACACCTGGGGCACAGATCCAGAGCACAACACTGAAACAACCTCAAACAGACCCCTGTCCACCCAGCTCCCTGCTGCTGGAATCATGGCAGGAACCTGCCAACAGTGCCAGAGAACACCCTGACCACAGGCTCGCCTCTCCCTCTACACAGATGAAAGCAAAGCCCATGTTCTGAAGGCTCCTTCTGGACAAGGATTTCTCCAACACTGCTTTCAGAGGTGCAGCCAATGTGCCAACCCACAGAGGTCCTGGCACACTGCAAAGCTCAGCCCTGCCCCAAGAGCACATGCAGTGCAGCCAACACCCAGCTGCGAGCCCACAGCCCCTACACTCGGGCACACACCCAGGGGCTGGGAGCCAGAGATGCAACACCTGAGAAGTTTTGTGACTTACTGTGTCCCCACCAAATAGCTCTGACCTTTTAAATATTCCATATTTTTATTGGCTGCCCATTTCCCCCCAATCCCCACAGGCTCATTAGACAGCGAGCAGCTCCGAAAGCAGCTCTGCAGCCAATGCTGTCACACAACACTGAAAAGGTCAGAGACATCGAGGCTGAGCAGAGCCCTCTCCAGAGGGTGCTCAGCACAGGACAAGAACACTCCTCAGCCAACACAAGCTGCAGACCGGGACCTGCTGGGACCCTCCAGAGGCAGAGCTCCTGCTGCGGCGTCCCTGGGGCAGCAGAATCCTGCACCACACCCATCCTTGCTCCCAAACACACCAGCTGATGCTGCAAAAGGACCTGCCCAGCCTGGTACGGATCCTCCAATAAAAACCTGGTATCCCAGGAAAGCACAAGCCCGGGGCTGTGCTCCTACAGCAGAGAGGCCAAAGCAGGGGGAAGGCTGCAGAAACGGCCCTGACTGGTGCCACAGAAAGCCCTGAGACTGCTCCTTAGGTAGGGGAAAGGACCGAGACTGTGTCCCAGAGCCTCTGGCACACACACGGGACAGAGAAGGCAAGTACCCAAGGTGATTATCAGCCATCTTTAGCAGATGTAGGAGGAGACTGCGAGTCCAGGCCTCCCTTAAGGCATTCAGGGGAGTGAAAGGAAAAACCAGCCCTGCTAGCAGGCTGCAGGGCAGGGCAAGTACAGCATGCAGCAGCAGGGACGGCACAACTGCTTCCCTCACAGCTTTTTCATTAACTCCTGTCCAACAAAGCCATCTTACACAAAATAAAGCGTGACTCCCCCTCTGTATAATACTGGCACTCCCTGAGGTTAAATAGGGCTCTGAGCAGGGGTGGGGGCAGCTCCAGGTGCGGGTGGTTGGGGCAGCTCCAGGTGCGGGTAATTAGGGCAACAACGGCTGTAAACAATTAGCTTGACTCGTGGCAGCTGAACTCTCAGTGTCCTGAGCTTCTTTGTCAACAGTAAAACACGCCCAAAAAATACCCCGACCCAGAGGTAGAAATAATAAAAGACAAATAAAGAAGCAACAGCCAGAAACACCCTAGCAGAGAGCAGGAGAAGGAGGCAGAGCTGCCCAGTGGGGCAAGGCTGGGGGAAAGCCCTGGGGATGAACACCAGGGGCTAACACCGTAACAGCTCCTTCCCGAGAAAGGGAATGTATCACTGCTCTGGCAACACGTACTCAGATTTTTCTAAAATAATGTTAGATTTTTATTTTTTCTTTTTAAAAAATGCATCTGGGCAAAGGAATGGCTTGACATTAGTGACAGATGGGATAGAAAAATTTTTGTTTGGAAAAAAAAAATATCTTCGTTTGAGTCACACATATGCAGAAAGGAAAAAAAACTTAACCCCTCTGAGCCCCCTCCAGGGACGAGCTGTATCATGTCAGCAAAGAGCCAAATCCTGACTGGCTTCAGGGACAGACCCCTGCCCTTCAGGTCACTAGGGGCCACAGCTGGAAGGAGCAGAGATGGGTCTGCCCTACAAAAAAGGTGGTTTTCTTCTTCGCTGGAAAATGGTGAAGGCAAACGGGCATTCAGCCCTCTCTGTCACACCAGATGGCTTTGCTTGGGACAGTTGTCATGCCGCAGCTGTGGCCGTGGCACGTCCCAGGAGCCACATCGTCACCTTCTTGGCTCCACTTGGCCAAGCGCGGCCCTCAGTGCAGGGACCACCGTGGCCCTCTGAGAGCATCCACCGCGTGTTATCAGCGAGAGCTTTGCTCATACTGCACACACCGGCAGCTTCAGAGACGAGCCCTGGGGGAGAGGGGCTTTACCTTGGGAAGCACAGCAACGTGAGGAGCTGTGTTTGCCCAGGGAAGGCGTGGAGAAGGGAGGAGTGAGGGGCAGGGGGAGGGCCAGGATAAGGAGCGGCGCAGGGGAGGGAATTACAAAGTGTTTGCCCTTGTGGCGGAACCGGCTGGAGATGATCTCCCACTGCTCCTGTTTTGACAGCCCAAACGCACTTGCTCGCACAATATCTCAGTCTCGTTAAAGGTAATTACAGTTCTTCCTGTGTAATGAGATGGTTTTTAAAGGCCATTCAAAAGAAATTTTCTATAATGAGGTTAAGGGTTTTATGGTGTTATACATCAAGGGAGCTGGTAATTGGTCGGATCCAGGCAGCATCCTGAAGCAGGGAGATAGGAGGTTCTGTGAATAATAGGCCAGCACGGAGTGCAGAGTCTCCAAAATGTTTTGGTTCTGCAGAGGAGGAAGAATAAAAGTGAAAGAAGGAGGAAAGAAAAGAGAGAAAGGAAAAGGCAGAGAGTTGGATGCTTCTGGCTCCTGCAGGACTACAGTGGCTTCTTCCATTTTGCTCTGAGTGGGTTTTGAGGAGCCTCATGAGTGAAGAAGGTGCAGTGTGTGTGTTCCTGGCTGGGAAATACTGCTCTGCTGGTTGGCACAGGGTGGCAGCCAGCTCGGTCCCGGGCAGGCAGGGCCCACCTGCACGAGAGGGCATGGCTGTGAGATCTGGCTGATGCAGACTTGTAGCCACCCCCACCCGCTCCATCTGGAGGGAGGGAGAGCAGAAGAATGTGACCATGCAGGGATGTCCCCGCTGCACACAGAACATGGCTGAGGTGGGCAAAATGCCATGTGGGTAGGGTGTAGCTCCTGCCTCTTGCTTCCCCCAAACAAATTCCTGGTCCCTCCCCCAACCTGTGCGGGGAAAAATCCCCAGCAGACCTGCCTCCCAGCCCTCAGATCAAAGCCTCTCCCTGCTGGATTGCTCCTTGGTTATTATTGCTGTTGCTGCTGCTTCCGCTCCCTCCTGTCTCCTCTGTTCTTCCAGGGCCTCCCAGCAGCAGGATCATTATTCCAGGGTGTTTAGCAGCAGCTTCCCAGCATAGCTGCTGAAGGCCTGCAGCATTTCTCCATATTTAGAAGCAGCTGATGGTGGCTCAGACACTGCTGTGGGTGAACAACAGGGAGCTGAGCTGGAAGAGTGGCTATTTTGGTGCCACCCCCAGCCCAAGAGCCCCAGGCAATAGCAACTCCATAGCAAAGCTTCTTCCCTTGGGATCTTCAGCCCACTTGTTCAGCTGGAGTGGCATCAGAGAGACAAGTACCTGAACTCTGGGCAGCTTGAGTGCTCCTCTGATTGAAAAATCAGCCTGTAGACGTGCAGAGGTTCACCCACCACTTGTGCTGGTGACACTGGAGTGGTCCGACAAGTGTGCTGGAGATGGCAGGGGAGGATGCTCTTCGCATCATTGCCACCTTCTCTGGGAGGACTGCAGGTTAGGGGGTCATAACTGAACCCCAGCTTCCCCTAAAACCTCAATGTGCTGTTCCTGCACAGCTGAACCTCCTGTGAACTTCAAAAGGTATTTGAGTAGGGTTTTGTTTGTTTTAGTTTTCCCAAGGGTTACCTGCCCATACACCCACTGTAGAGTCCGTAACTTGCCCATAGCCAGGCCAAAGCTCTTGACTGTGATCTCATGTCACAGTGGGGCAGTGGAATTGACTTCCCAAGGCATGGACTGACTCCAGCACTTGTGGTGCTGGAGCTGAAGGCCTTTGAAAATGTGGCACAGCTGGAGGTGGGAATTTGCAGGCAAATCCTGCAACATCCCGAGCGGATGCAACTTCGCAGTGCTGCACTGCAGGGACTGCCCTGGGACTCAGACCCCTAATTTGGCTCTGTGGTCTTATTCCAGCCTGAACTGCCCAGTGCTTTTTTGCCCCTACCTACTACTGTAAATGGCACAAAACCTGCTGGACCCTCAGGAAACAGTTTTTAATGGCTGGAACTCCCACCTCCTGCTTGGCTGAGGCCACCGGCAGAGATTGGAGCAGAAGAACCTCTCATGACCTCGTCAGCAGACACAGTGGAGGGTGTATAAGGAAGGCCCACATCCCATTTCCAAAGTGAAAGTCCCATGTTTGAGCACCTGCAAACTCCAGCTGGGAAACAAGAGCAGGAAACATCTCCCAAGCCCTTGGTTTCAAACCACAATAAAGTGCATTTTGCAGATGCCACCAGTTGTGGGTAACATTCATTACTCACCTTACTCTGCCTGAGGAGTTGCATTTAATATCCTGCCTATTTATGTTTTTCAAAGACCAATTAAATATTAAAGGCATTTATCAAGGTTTAACGCTGCAGTGAGTCCAACAGCACGGATGCCAGTGATGCCAGTGCTTGTGGTTTCTGTGGGGAACGGCAAGCGGAGTCATGGAGCTGCTCTGCTCCAGGGCAGGGACACGGAGGGGACACTGGCGCCCTTTTCAGCTCCACGTGTCTGGAAAGAGCTGGGAAAGTCCAAGAAGTGCCCATTCTCAGGATGCATCCCCAGCCAGGGTCTAAAGCTCCTTGTCATGTACCAAAACCTTCCTCCACTCTGCCCTGGAAACCTGAAATCACAGTAGCTGGTTTGGGAATTTGTCAACTCACTGTGTTTTCAGCAGTAAATACCAGTTTGTTGAAATTCAAAGCCTCCCAAAAAAGAATCAATTGTGACAAATTACCCACTTCACGAAAATCCTGGAAAAGGGCTCAGAAAGTCAAAATGTCCCATTCTTGACACATTTGAAATGAGAAAAGAATCAATTTTTAGATTAATAAATCTAAGGTAATTTATAGTTTGCAAAAAAGAACTAGAAACGAAAAGCAACTATCAAAATGTTTTGAAAGCATATAAAAAAATCATTATTGAGTGGAATCAAAAGGGAGGTTTGCAAGATTTCTTTTCCCTCTATTAGTGCTATTGGAATTTTTCATCTCTGCTGCTGGTGGGAACTCACTTCTTTTCTATCTCAGGAGTTGCAGGGGTGGGGAGATGCTTCCTGAGCCAGTTCTGGCCTCGCTCACATGGCCTCAGTTGGATTATGGCTGTTACTGCCTTTCCCAGATGCCAGAGGCCTCCGGAGGCTCTGGGTGAGCATGTCTGCAGACATCCAGCCCTCTCCCACTCGGAGTGCCAGCCCTGGCACAGCGGGGGAGGGAGGGAGAGCCACCAGATCAGCTGTCGCTGTCACGACGTGCTGATGGCAGGACAGGGTGCTGGGTACAGCCTGTATGCAGGTCCCACGGAGCCCTGGCTGTCCCTGTGCTCCCCTCAGCAGGCAGGTGGACAGGCAGAGAGCCTCTGGAAGCAGAGCAGATGATGGTGCTGCGTGGGGAGCAGATAATGGGAATTCTTTCCTTGCCTTCCCTGTCCCCCTCAGTCTGGTCCCCCCAGATCTGCAGCATCAGACCCCACGTTGGAAAGCAACACCAAACTCCTAGGCAGCATAAAACCTACAGGCCTAGAAAAACGGTACCCTGGTCACCACCCCTCTGGCACATTCGGCTCCCTCGTGGCTGTCCCACCAAGGGCCCTGTGCCACCAGTGGTGTCCCCACGCTTAGGGGTGGGCTGTGCCAGGGCTGTTTGGGGCTGGGGGGCCAGAGTGCAGGGGGGCTTTGCAATAGGCATCTATGCAGAGATACAGGCAGCAGAAAGGGAAAATAAGCTGACAGAAAGAAAGGAGGCCAAGATAATGAAGCAACAGCCCGTATTTCCCGTGATGAGTAACAAGCACCCTGTTAGGGGTACAGTGAGAGAGAGAGACAGCCGGTCCCTCCCTCTCCCCGCACATTTCTTCCCCCTCTGCCCCCCTCCTCCCTTGCCCTGTTCCCCCTGAATTTATCTTTCATCCAGAATAACGTCTCTCTTCATAAGGAGAGAAAGAATTAAATATTTCACGAGACTGCAGTCAATCTTGCAGAGCCCTTCTGTTGACATTTCAAACATATATTTGACATTGCTTTCTCATTCCCTCCTGGTGGAACAGGGAGCTCTGCAGAAAACCCTCTGCAGGGAGGGGACACTGTAGGCTGTTCCAGCCACCCGCATGGGGAATGAGATGGAGGGAGCAGCCCTTTTATTTCCCCTCCCTTTCCTCCTCCGTCCCTCTCCCTGCCCAGCTCCTCCAAACCATGGGCAGCCCCTGTCCTCTGCTTTGTCCCTTCCTTCCAGCAGAAGTTGAGCTGTCTCCTAGCTGTGCCCAAAAGAGGACCTAAAAGCCACTGGTTCAGCAGTGCTGAGGGTTTGATAAAGCTCCATCCTGAGAGAATTCCAGCCCCTCTGCTGTGTGGTACCTGTAACAGCTCTTCCCTCGTGGGCACAAGGCAGAGGTCACATGAGGAAGAGGATATAGGCTGGGGTTCCATTCTGCTGCCACCCTCTACATGTCAGGTGGACATTGAAATCTGTAAGGAGGTTGATAAGAAACCTTCTCCCCAAATCTACATCCTCTGCCACCAGAGAGAAGAAAGTTTGAGAAGCATGTAGACAGTGTTAAGCAGCAGCAGCTACAGGGGCTGATTGCTCCATGAGAGGAGTCAAGGTCGCCTTGCCAGCCTGCTGGGAAAGGCTGGGAAACTGCCAGGAAAACGCTGGAGCTGTGCCATTCCCCAGGCTCCTTGTGCAGGGAGTCTCCCTCACAGCTGGAGCACCAAAGGGTGGGGAACCCTCACCCCCGTGCAAGAAATAAGGGAGAGGAACGGTGAAGGGACATCCCCGTTCCAGCAGCAGCACATCCAAGTGCCTCTCAAGCATGTAAGCCATCTTCAAGAGCTTCCCAGGTGCCAGAAACCCCCAGCTGCTCTCTGGGCTGCTTCCAAAACCTCTCACATCCCAGGAGGCACAAGGCTGCAGCACGCCGAGCGCTCGCAGCAGGGCTGGACAGGGTCGGGGGGCACGTTCCCACTAGCAGGGTGCCACATCCAAGCTGTCACCCTGTTAGTGCTCCTCTGGCAACTCCCCCCAACCCCTGCAGCCCCTCACTGTCCTCTCCCAGCCTGCTCGAGAGAGAGGGGAAAATGGCAAAACCATCGCCGTGGCTCTTCTGCAGCACCTCTAAACAAGGAGGTGAGGACAAGAAGCCACTTTGCAGCAGAGATATAAGGTGATGTTTCCAGAGCAGAAGGAAGATCACCCTCAAAGTCACACCTCTGACCTAAGGCATCCACTGCTCTTTCCATTCCTTCTACCAACACGAGCCTCACGGTGAAACTGGGGAAACTGGGAGAATCTGAATCGGTTATGAGGAGGGACCCTGACTGCTTTTATACCCCACATCCCATCCCCAGGGTCCCAGGACGCAGCTTACTGCTGCAGATTACCGCTCTACAGACACAGCAGCAAATCGCTGCAGACCAAAGGGAGAAGGAAGGTTCAAAGTTCTTCAGGAAAACTGGATGGATTTGCGGAGCATTCTCCTATTTAATGAGGTTTTACAAATTGTTTCTAAGGTTTCTACTACTCCTCTGATGTGTCCGTAGAACAAATTCCTTTCTTCTTTTTAAGTTCTGTATTTAAAGATACATTTAATGTCCCTGTTAAAATATTTCCTAATTCCTAGTAAAATTACAGAACTAAGATTTTCGTCTAGCTCTATTGCTCTGACTCAAACTCTTGCTGTAACCTTCTTCACATCACCAGAGGTTGATGTTTGCAGATCAAAAGGAAATATTTATGACCCCTGGTGTTTCCCCTAGAAACACCCATGACCCTCACAAGCTCGTGGAATGAGATCCAATGACTCCAAGTCAAAGCCAGGCAATTCCAGGCTGGGAAGAAGATACCAGTGGTTAAGAGCAAAGGAAACTGAGTAACGGAGCTGTTGACTGAAGAGCACGATCTTCTGCCCTGCAGGACCTCTCGGCCCGAGGCAGCGTTGCCAAAAGCAAAGCTCTTCCCCTGAGGATACCACAGGGGCCCTCGGTAGGGCAGCAGGACCAGGACCCCCAACACATGTGCTGGGGACCACAGGTCCAACACAGCCACCACGGGCAGCCCAAAGCCTGGCTGAAGCCCTGCAGTGAGCATCAGGCCTGAGGGTGAGCTGAGATATCGCATTGATTTCTGCTGGCATTAAAGCTCCAGGAAGAGAAAAATACCTTACGCTGCAAGGAAGCATTCTGCAGTGAGGCGGTTACGTGCCAGTTCCCTTCCCTGCTAATTTTTGCTTTATCAAAGCCACTGGAAAGTATTTCTTATGACTGACAAAGCAGTGGGATTTATGAATAGGCAAATTAAGAATAAAGAGGGAAGAAATAAGTCTGTTGATAAAAAAGCTGAATAATTCAGTTGAGGATCAGTTACTTGAGTTGATTCCCCCAGAATTTGAATGAAATAATTTTTACTTAAAGTAAGTTTGTCTTTTGGTTTGAAACCCTGCGAGCCGGAAAGCAACATATTTGCATTTTGCTTTCCAATACATAAACCGAGACTTCATTTTGTAGGCTTTCTTGTTGAATAATCTGCTCTAATTTAATTGGAATTTGAATCCTATAAAAAGAATTTTCTACTTAGTTTTCTACTGATCTTAGGTATTGAGATTTTGTGATCTGAAAAAGCAATACGTCTGCGTGTGCTGATTACCATCCTCAGAGGAGCTTCATTGTTTTCGTGTTTTCTGCTGAATAATCTGTTGAATCGAAAATGCAGTTTTGACTTAGCTCCTTATTGATATTTTTATTTTAAAATGCTATGATATGAAGAGCAATTTGTTTGTATTTTCTGCTGGGAAGTGTTTTCTGTTGAGGAATAGGAGAGCTGATTCTGTCAATGTTTACAGGAATAACTAAGTCAACAGAATTACTCACACAATTAGCTTTACTTGGCCCTAATGGCCAGATATTGAGACATTTAAAATGCGGGTATCTATGGGTGTCTATGGGGCAAGTGAGGAGGGCACAGCCACCTCATCTTCCTCAGCTTTTCTCTCCATCTTCAACTAAGGTCGCTGGACTCAATGACACCTGGAGGTCCTTTCCAACTCAGGATGGAGTTGGAAGGTATCGTAACAACTCTGTGATGTATGACACCTTTATAATTCTAACCCAAAGTTCATTCACTCTATAAAAAATGGGAGGTTGGGAAAAATAAGCGACAGTAAAGTGTGGTTTTGTTTCTGGATGCCCAGGAAAATCCACTTGCTCCTGCCTGGCTTGGAGCAGACAATCCCAGGGCATGGGGACATCCCGGCATTGAGCTCAAGGCCAGCATTCAGACACACCAGAACTGAAACCAAGGAACTGAAGGCACTGAAATCCCTCTGCAGGTCTGGGACAAAGCCCTGCATGGGAAAACCAGTCCTGTCTCATCTATCAGCCTCACTGAGCCAGGCCCTGCACATTATCTCTGCCATGGCTTGTAGTGCCTAATCACTACCAGGCTACGTACAACCTGGCACATCCTTTAATCACAGCAGCAATCATAAGAAATTAAAATAAATTTATATATGTAATAATCCCTCAGCCCTGGGTTATCAATAATACACGAGCAGCTCGTGAGAGAGCAGGCGGATGAATGAATCCGTACCCCATCCCTGCTCTGCCACAGCCGATCAGAATTCCCAGCAGCAGGCAAGCACCGCTGCCCGAGCTGCTGCTTGGAAACAAAACGGACAGCAGGAGGGCTGGGGGGAATATAGCATTTCTTTCCGTGCATCAACAGAAATGGATTAATATAAGACAGGGATCCTCTGAGCAATGGTTGGGTAAAATATCACCGTGAGGACAGGAAAGCTACATTGACCGTGAAATAATTCCAAAGGGCAATATCATAATTTTGGTATCCTGTCTGTCCCCTGGGTGTTATTTCACCACTCCTGTCATCAAAACAATGCTACAGACCAAATTCACAGCACTGGAGACTTGCAGACTGATCCTGCTAGCCAGGCTGTCGCACTGATGGGTGTCTGGGGGTCCCTGCTGCTCCCCTGTGTGAGCTGGGGTACTAGGGTGGAGTCAGCATGGAGATGGGCAGGTCTGCATGTGGGTGAAGGGCACCGGCTGGATTAGCCAGATGCTGAGGGCATTGTGGCATGACCTTCAGCGGGGGAAGAAAAGACAGATTTGGCTCTCTTACAGGCAGCCACAAATCCCCCTGACCTCGGCAGCAGCAGGGCGGCCGTTCTGCAGGGCACAATTTGATTTCCAGAGTTTAGGAGTTCAATGCCAACTGTTCAGACATGCATAATCCCCCACTTAACTACAGGCGACCACGTGCTGGCATGGCCCAGAGGCCCTGGTGGGAGGAGCCTGGGATGCACCCGGCTCTCATCGGGTGCAAATCCATGGGAGGGCTGTGCTGAGCCCTCTGATGTGCCCCTCGTCAGTGCTGTGGCAGTGAAATCCCCCTCCAAAGGCATCCTGAGACCCCCTGAGCTCATGGGGCTGCTTGTTTGCCCCAGGTTTGCTTTTCCTCCTGCTTTGAGAACCAGATCCTCCTGCCGCATGCCCAGAGCCTGCCATCACCATCCACCACGCGGTGGCCCATCCTGGTGTAACCCAGCAACACCCCAAGGTCTCTCCAAGCGTGAGCGACCAGCCCCTGGGCATAAGGAATCACGCTGGCAGCACACGTTCGTTGTGCATCCCTGGCACACGTGTGCGCACACCCATCTCTGTAAGACACCGCAGCAGAAAGCCCGTGCTCCAGACTTCAGTCAGTAAGCAGATGGCTCCCCAGCACTATCATTTTACAACATTACAGCTTCTGCTCTGCTCATGCAGTAAACATTTTCTGGCTTATTGCATGAAAAAGGGTGGCTACCATGGCTTTGCAAAATTCTACACTTTCTACATTATCTTTTTATCAAATGCTCTCGGGGTGGAGGGAGGGAAGAGCATTTCTATTTTCAATTTATATCCTGCAGGACACAGCTTTTTCCCTGGATCCCAGTGGGTTTTTTGCTTCTTGTTTGCCTCCTTCCTGATTGTCATAGCTCTGTCACTGTTTGTGGGGAACTGAGAGATGGAAGGCTGTTATGCAGACATCAAGGGGTTGCAATTGCATGCTGGTAAACATGAGAGCAAGAGGGATTTCTGATGGTATTAGAAACCACAAGATATCTGCAGATGTAAGTGTTCCTGGAGGCAGTGGGTCTAGCTGTTAGCAGAGCAATTAGACCTGGTGTTATTCCCAGCCCTGCCGCTGCCCTGTGAGTCACGGTGGAGGAGGGGACGGTGCCTGCATCCCACCCACCTGGTGGCAGCTCCATGGCACATGTGGGTCCCTGGATCCCAGCCTCCAGCCACTGCTCACTTCCACCTGGGCCTTATAAGCTGGGGGAAGGGGGAAGGAAATGATCTGTAGGATATGGCACGGTGCCTTGCTTTACATGTACAGCAATTACCGTGCTGGCATTTTCCCTGTGTTCGGAATAAAAATGTCAATAAGGAACAAGTTATTACACCAGAAAGAGGGTGGAAATGGCAAGAGCTCATGCAGGTTCGAGGGCCTGGGCATTATTGGGAATGCTGCCCATTCCTGCTGCATTCCCTGAGCTCTGGGATCAGGCCTGTCCCTCCCTTCAGCACCATGAGACCAACCCACCTGGTGCTCCCCAGTCCAACAAGGCACTGGAATATACCAGGATGGTCGGACACTGGAGCATGCAGTGTACAAGAACCTGGGTTGTCAGGCTCCAGGCAGACCTTACTGCCCTCCTCCACTCTCTGCAATCCTGAGGTTGCTCCAGTAAATGAAAATGTATTTTTCTCTTTTAATGAGACCTTTCTGTCCTTTTTACTTTTGCCTTTTCCTTTTCAATCCTTTCTTTGGTGCCCTGCTGAGCTTTCTGCCTCCACCAGCCCCTCCAGAAGCCTCATCAAGGAATGACATTTCCAAAGGAAGCAATGCAATTCCATATTGAACCTCAGGGTCCCTGCATCCAACGAGGCTCTTGGCAAAGGGCACCCCCAGAACTGTGAATATCAGAGGAGACCCAACAATGACACAGGGTGCAGGAGGAGGATGACAAGGGGAGAGGGATGCTCACAGCCAGAGGAGGGTATGTTTGCTCACATGGAGCCTGGCAGGCTGGATAAGGGCTGAGGCTGAGGGGCAGGAATCTGAGTGCCCAAAGCCCCAGCAGCAACTACAGCCCAGCCCAAGGAGCAAGGGCAAGCAGGGCACCCAAGGCACCCTCCTGCCAAGGGATGGTGAAATGATTCTGATTGCACCTCTGCTGTCCTGCACCTACACTGCCTTCCTCTCCCTGTTTTCAATTATGAAAGCAAAACAACACACACCAAAAATACGAAACCAAAAAGAAAAAAAAACGCAAAACAAACAAACAAACAAACAACATTTAAAAAAAAAAGCCCTCCAGGAATTAATTAATGATTCATGTTGGAGCCTTGGCAAACCTCGCTCTGCAGAAGTTCAAAGCAGGAACAATAAGTATTTGGCAAAGAAGGGGCAGTGGGCTCGTGCTTGGCAGCGTGCGGTGCGGAGTGCTGGCAGCATCGCTCCCTCATGGAACCCGACACCTCAGGGACCACAGGAAAGGCTCTGCCAGGCTGCTCCGAGCCAAGTGTCACATCCAGCCCCAGGGATCAGCCACAAGCCAGCTGTGAATAACCAGGGACAGAGGCTTGGGAGGAACATGTCACTGCTGCCAGTGGTAGCTGTGCCTGCCCTGCCTGCCTGGAATGAGATGCGCCCTCCATCCTGCGTGTTCACGAACACGAGTGCCCTCCTGAAAACCTGGGCCTGAGCCACTCCAACTCTGCATCCTGGAGATTTAGGATAATGAGAGATCTTTAATGCAATTAATAGATGTCATGGGACATGGTCTTGTGAGTCTAGAGCAAATGAGGCTTGCATAATTGGTGCTGAAACACATCTATCAGGGAGATGATTTTTCCCCCCCCCACCAGAGCTGGAGGCTGGAACACGCTGTCGACAGATCCTGTACAAATGTGTTTGGCTATTCACTGGCGGCAGCTTCCAAAGTTCTGGTGTGGAGCCTCTGCCAGGCAGGCCCGCAATCCTAGCAGCAAACAAGCTGTCATTTGGTTGTTAAAAGAACTGCCTGGAAAGTGGCTTCATCCCCACATGCACGCACAAGCACCCGCGCACGTGCTCACGTGCATGGAAGCAGCCAACAGGCACCAGTAGCAGCTTTCCTGGTCACCCTGAGCTCTGCCTACAGCTCCCCTTCCCTCAAGGGGGGTCCACGGGGGGTGCAAAGGAACTTCCTCCCAGCACCGTGGCACCCCCTGCCCTGTTATGGTTGCAGCGGGAGCAGAGTTGTCCATCTGCCCCACAGCAGGGGAGAGGGATGCACCCCACGGCATCCTACCAGAGGGATGTGCCACCTCCCAGCACCGTCCCCAGCAGTGGACCCACAACAGCAAAGGACATGGTCCTCCCCAGACATCTCCATCCCTTGGTGGTCTGGTCAAAGCCATAAATAAATCTACCTCAACACTGCCTCAGCACCACCTCCAAATACCAGACAAGGACACGTGCTGCTTCCCCAGATCCCCAAACCTGCTCCAGGGCACATGTGACCCAAAAGCCATGAATTTTCAGAAACTGCCAAATAGAAACCAGTATCTGGTTTGTGCAAGGTTCCTAAATGAAAAGTTTTGTTTTGCACTGAACTCAGTGAATCAAAATCACCTGCAGGACAGGACTCAGGAAAAACCCAAGCCCTGGCATTTCACTGGGAAATATTCAGGAATTTTGCCGCAGTAAGGGAAAAAGTATTTAATTTCTCAAGCACAAACCGTAATAAAATGTTAAATACAACCTGGATATTAAATTAAAATATAAAAGTCAAAACACATCAAATCAAAGAGACACATTTGAATTTCCTGGACACTGTCAACAGACTGAAGCCAGAATGATTTGCTTCAATATTCTCCCACCTGAATGTTGGCTCCATGGCTACATGCCGATTCTGATAATGTAGTTTGATAAAAAATACCTTTTCCAATGGAAAATTTTACCCCTGATACCCTCTGCCTCCATTTCCAGAGTGTCTGATGGATGATGCAGGGGACAGAGGTGATGTCACTCCAGGGCAGATCCCCAGCAGAGAGGGGACCAGCCTTGAGATGCTGCCCCACACTTGGCTTGTGCAGGACCAGGGGAAATGGACCCACCCTGTGCCCCTTAACGAATGGGAAAGCACTCCCATGGATTATTAACCGTTTGTGCATGGGTTTGGAAACCGTAGCCGTGTCACCGCAATATAATTATGGATAAACACAAGGTGGGCCAGCAGAGAGCAACAGAGCACAAGGCTGCAAGAAGGGCCCTGTTCCCTCCCCCACCCTCTCCCAGCACTCCCTGGGAACAATGGAGATGGCACTGGGCAGCCTGAGCCATCAGCTGTGCACCAGAGCAGCTCTGCCAACCAGCCCTGGGCACTCCTGGCTTGCCAAAACCAATCTGGCTGGGGACCAGGCTGTGCCAAGGGTGAGAGCTTCCTAGGGACAAATCACTTCTGACAGCAAAAGAGGGAATCAAACCCTGGCTGAGCCCACTCCTGGTTGTTACTGGGCACCTCCAGTGCAGCCCCAGCCCCTGCAGATGTATCTGTGGGGCTCCAGCCCCCAGGAGCAAACCCACAGCATCAGAGTCAAAAAACAAAGGTGAGGAATAGCATGGCCTTGGTTTACTGCTATGCAGCCCTGTGCTTCTGTGGCAGAGGAAGGGTACCAGGAGACGTGCCTGGCTCACAGAGCGTTTAGTGAAGGTCCAGCACTTCATTAGGCAGCTGTGGAGCCCTGTGAAGCCCACTTTCCACTCTGGATCAGCAGTGCCAAGGGCACCCAGCTGGTGCCAGGGTGTGGAGAGACCAGAGGGCCTCGACCACCGCTGGTTGGGGACCAGGGCACGGGGGTGCCAAGCCCTCCTGCCTGGCAGGGCTCACCACAGGACACTGGTGTGTCCAGCCCCATGTGCTGCTGGCGCAGGGGTCGCCCCTGCCTGTTCTGCCTGCACCCCTATACAGCAGTACAGTACCAGAGCCCCCTGAGGGGAGCAGACACCAGGGGTGGCTGCTTTCTGCAAGGCCGGGGCTTCCCCAGAGCCCTGGGCACCCCATGTTAGCACAGCCCACGGACACAGCCTGGCTCCAGATGCAGAGCAGACGAGGCTAATGCATGCAACACCTTGGAGTCAGAAGTTAAAGAGCAGCTGAGAGGCAGCTCTGTGGCCGTCTGCCAGGTGATGCAAGCAGCGCTTTCATAATTCAACAGGCAATGAAGTATTAGAGCAAGGTAAGGCCAGCAGCCTGTTTCAGGGAAGGTATCTTGAGAGCAGGGCTAGCACCTGAATCCTCAAGCCTGCAGGTGTGGACGTGCAGAGGGGAAGCACAGATGCCCTGCAAGTACCCTGCAGACCGCACTGCAGGATTGGGTAAAAGCAGGTGCTTCTGTAAAGGGTTAGATGTTATTGAGATGAATGAGAACAGGAAATAGAGTGGGACTAATGAAGGCAGAAGTGTGGAAAGTCCTCAGTCCTTGGGGGCTAGGCTGAATAGCTGGAAAGAAGATTTACCTAAGATCTGCCACTTTCTGTTAGACTCGTAGTGCAGAGCACGTTCTCCTGCCCTGGGGATTCATCAGCTCCAGCTGCCAGTGCAAGGGAGATGGGATGCCTTCCTGAGGGGTTCCTCCAGTTCTGCCACAAGTTGTTGGCAGAGTAAGAGTTCCCTGTGCAAGCAGCAGGGAAGTGGCTTTCTCCAGATGTCATTCCTGCAGAGCACAGTTAGAGCTCCTGGATTTTGCGGCATCACAAAGCCACAAAGGTGGCACTTGGCTGTCCCATCCTGAGGAACTTTGCAACAGCCTGGGTCTCCCTGGGTAACTTGCCAGACTCACCCAGCATGATCCCCGCTCTCTACAGGCTGCCTTCCTAATCTCCAGCTCTGCTGACCCAATGAGGCATTGGGACCAGTGGTGACAGAAAGAGAAAGAAGGTGGCAGCTGGAAACCATCACTTAAGATATACCCGGAAACCACCACTTAAGATACAGCCCAGCATGGGAATCCCAAAGGCCTGACACTGCCCAGCCTAAGGGTGTTCATAGCTGGCACAGGCAGCTTTCCTGTGAGAGGAGAGATGAGAAGCACCAGGAGAGCCTTGGAGGCACAAGGAGGGTTAACTCACAGCCATGGGAGCAGAAAATGAGGTTCCAGTTATTAGTTGATTTATTGGTCTGTCCTCAGTTGGCACTCAGGACTCAGAAGAAAATGTTCCACTCCAAAGCATTAAGCATCTTCAAAGAGCAGAAGCATTAAAAATTGAAATCATAAAATAGACATGTAAATATAGCAGAGGTAAACGGGGCAGCGAGGAGAGGAGCGGAGTGGAGCCAGCCCCAGCCGAGCCTGCAGGGCAAGGAAAGGGCTGTGCCAGGGGGCTGGAGCCACGCTGGGGTGGCTGTGGCCCCCCAAGTTGGGGGGATAACCTGCAGGGAAGCTTTGGATAGCTTCCCTGAATGACTGCACTACTCACCAAGATCTGTGGGCTGCAAACACACCAGAGGGCAGAGCTGCCTTGCTGGGTGTGTGCAGGAACCTCACCCCACAGCCCCTCACCACCCTCCCCTGGCCTGCACTTGATACGCTAGAGCCTCTAGGGGGTTTTTTACTCTTCTCCCACACCAATCCTTCCCAAAATACTTCAAACGTGGCAAGAGAGGGGGGAGTGGGGCTGCCTGCCAGCAGTTCACCAGGTCGAGAAAAACCCAGTGAAGTCACCCAGCTCTACATCAGGAGTCACAGCGGGATGGCAAACTAATGCTGTCACCTCTTCGGGCAAGGGCTGTTGGTCACATGCAGCATTTCACCGAGTCAGGGACAAGCACTCACTTTCCTCCTCTCCTAGAGGAGCAGGACAGAACAGGTCCAAACTCCTCTGGCCAGCTACCAGAGGAGTCACCCTTCCCAAAGTATCTGCCGAAGGAGAGGGCTCAGCAGCACTCCTCGAACCTGAGGATGGGCTGCTGGAGGTGAGGATGGGCTGCTGGAGGTGCTGGTCCCTTCCTGGGCATACAGAAAGGGAAGGGACCCAATGTAAGTCACTACCCCTGTGTAAGAGTCCCTTGCTGGGCCTGGGAAGTGGGAGCTAAGAACCACTTCACGTGTTGCTTCAGCATCTGGCCCAGCCTAAAGCACCATCTGCCAGCAGGGATGGCAAGCCAGGGGAAAGATGTGGAAAAAGGAAAAGGGAGGGTGGGGAGGACACAAAGCCTCCTTGCCACAGCGGGAACGTGCATCTGGCTGGGGACTGGCATTTGGGGACAAGTGTGTGGCAAACCCATCCTCCTTATGAACAGCAAGCGGTGCCTCCTTATGAACACCGGGCCGCCTGTTGATTGTATTTTCAGAGCTACCTGCAGAGATACCAAGCCCTCCCGATTTGCCACTGCTTCTCAGGAGGGTGGTGGATGCTCAGCCCCTCTCCATACCCACACCAGACTGTGCTCAGAGGCCTCGAACCTCCACATGCAGGAAGTAATCACCTTCAAGGACCAGCAAACCAGCCAAAGGACAAAACATGAGGCAGCCACACCAGTGGTCACATGAGTTCCTAAGCCTTCAAACCTCTGGAAGCACAACCTTCACCTTGGGAAAGGTCTCTGGTGAGGAACTGGGAAATCACCACATCCTCCAGAGTGCTGGAGTCCCCAAAGGACCCCATCCCCCATGTGGTCAGCAAGAGGGACCAACCACCACCACTGCCCCTCGCCGCGCTCTGGCACAAACCCAGCTCTCTTAGCACCCGTACCTGTTTTTCCTCTACACACAATTTTTTCTTAATTGGGAGCTTGTTAATTATCCCAATACTTTGCAGGGGAAATAAATAGCAATTAGAGAAATAAGTGGTATTTTTATTCCCTGGCACTCTTGCAGAGCTCTCTGACGCCTCCCATCCCTAGCTCCCACACGGGCACATGTTGCTGCCTGCTCCGGCGTCGCTGCCCGAGTGCTCTGCTCCGTCTGTTCCCCACGAGCAGGGCACTGTGCTGGTGGGCTGCCTCGCTCTCCCCCGGGGAGGAAGCGTTACTGTGTGAAAGCAGCAGGCTGTCCTGCTCTAATCTGTTTTAAAAGTCATAAATTGCTGAGAAAAGCCAGTTTTCCTGCACAACAGAAGGTTAGCGTGTTTAAAGAGAGCACTGGAACTGTTTTTATTAATCAGAACTGCCATAAAGAAAGCATTTTAATTAACATAATTATCCTGTTTGAGAGAAGCGGCCCATACCTCACAGATACTTTTTAAACTAAAGATGTGGGCTGTCACAGTCAGTCATAATTAAGCAAAATGAACTGGTTTTCCTTGCTCTGTGTCTGCCTCCTTCCAGCCACATGCTTCCCCTTTCTTCTTACGCTCAGAACAAGGCGAGAAGAGACAACATCATGCCATGGGGGTGGCTGGGCAGGTCTCCATCCCTGCATCCCGGTCTCCAGCATGGCACAGTCGGGGTTAAGCTCCGTCCAAACCAGCAGTGCCAACTCTGGGCACTGACCAAGCTGCAAACCATCAACCTGGAAGATGGAGGTGGCTATAAAAAACCCACAAGATCTGTACGACTCTGTTTGCAGCACAGTCTCACAGTCAACAGATAAAAGATTTATTCTCATTGAAAAAGACAAAAAGAAAAGCATAAAAAGCCTGCCACTGGGCTGCCCGCCAGCACCGAGAGAGAGGAGCGGGTAAGGGGAATAAAAGCTGGCACGGGCAGGCAGCTGTGTGGGTCTGGGTTTCTCTGAGCATCCCAGACACAAAGCCAGACCCTAGAGGGCAGTGATTCAACCAGGAACTGCGGCCTTCAGCAGCAGCCCACGTCCTTCTCCTCCTGCCTGCTTCTGCCTGCAGCATGAGGCTTCACTACAAGCCTTAGGCAGCACCTTCCATTCCTCCCAACACAGTAACAGGCTCAGTAGATCTCTTGGCACAACCCTGCCCGCCCTTTGCTCCTAATGCTGATATTCCCCTTCCAAAGGGAAGATGGGGCACATAGGCTACACAAAGCAATCAGGCATCACCTCCAAACCCGATGTCAGCTGCTTCAGCCGAGACCTCCTGCACCACCAAGGTGTCCTGAAGCAGGACACAGAACTCAGGCTAAAGGAAATGCCTTCAGCAACCAGCCAAAGTCCCTTAATGGGAGCACCATTCAGTATTTTAACAGGTATTTTAAAGGATGCTCCGCTATTTGGCAGAATGTGCAGTGTAATAGACTGTTAACAATTTGTGGTTTTAATTAAAATCTCCTTTATTTATAAAAGATGGTTCTAAGTTGATGGGTCTGCTCTGAAAAAGCACAGCTCTGCTGGAGATGCTCGTGTCATGTCTTTCATTCACACCCAGTGTCATCTCAAAGGGACCAAGGTCACCATGCTGAGTTCTCAGCCCCATGTCCCCAGGGACTGCAGGGACAAGAACACCCATCCTGCCCACACAGCACCCAGTGCTGGGTGTCACCACCCCAGGGCAGCCCACGTTCCCTTACTGCCAGTCAAGAGCTGTCTGCAGGTAGAACAAGGCAAAAAAAAATTGAAATGAGGTATTTTTAGACCTTTTTTTTCTTTTTTTTTTGTTGGCATGGTTTCCTTAAGAAAACAAGTCTTGTGCCATCACATGCTCCACGTGTTGTCTGTCTCCCCTAATTACTCTCCGACTCAGCAGTCAAATTCAACAGCGTGTGAGTGACAGCTGAAAATCTCAAAGTTATTAAACTCCTGGAGGTTTCATGGAAATAGGCAGGCAGACAGAGTGGGGAGGTCTTCCTCAGCTCAGCTGAGCCAGGCTGCAGCAGGAACCTGGGTCTTGCAAGGCACCAGAGGATCCACATCGGAGAAAGGAAAAGCACAAAAGCCCCAGTGATGCAGGGAAAAGGCTGAATCAGAGGATAGAGCGTGCTAGATATTGAAATCAGTCAATCTTCAGGTATTAGCCCCTGGAAAAGCAGCCTTCTGTAGTGCTGAGTGGCGTGTTAACAACCTGTTTTCAAACAGGAAACACAATTTCCATGGGAGATTCAGGTTTTCTTGATGGAAGAATTAAAATATTCAGGGGAAAAAAAATCATCAAACACACTTCTCTTCTTTGGTTCAACACAGACTGACACATTTCAGGTGACTAAAAAGACATCTGGGACCCACCACAGAAAGTCTAGAAGCATCTTCTGCATCAAACTTCTCTGGGCAGGGGTCAGAACTCGTGCCAGCCTGCTCCAGGTGCCCCCAGGAGAGCTGGCCAGGGACACGGTGCAAAAGGAGAGCACAGGGCAAAGCCTCGGGCTTGCTGCTGTGAAGGGCTTTGTATGGCACATGGGAGGGTTTTATTTCCACGCAGACTATGAAGCACTCACTTAGAGACGTCTCAAGACCTACTTGTAAGACCAAATAAAAATATCTCTCCTGGTTCTCGATTGTGAGATCTGGGAAGGAGGCTTCCAAAATTGGGTTCTGTCGCTGCCTGCACAGAGGACGGGGTTGTGACACCACAGAGAAGCTGTTTGTAGGTCTCCGTTCGCAGGCTACCAGGCAGGCAGCGTCACCCTCCCTCAACCAGGGCATCTGCCTTCCCCAGCTCCCAATCCCCGGCAGAAATAGGACTCCTTGCTGGAAGCGTTGGGGTTGATGGCATTGCAGGGAATTGCAGCGGCTCTCCCAGCCCCAGCCACAGCCCCACCCTGGATGGCCCTGTCGCTGCCCGGACAGAACCCACAGGGTCGGGGAGCCTTCCCCCCTTCACCGCCTGCCCGCTCCCCTCGTCACAAACCAAAGCTGCGGCGAGATGAGGCGACGCTTCTAAACTCCTTAGCAGGGAAATGTTAATGAGCACTGAGCGGAGGGTGAGAAAAGCCCTTAATCGCATTAGCTCCGCTGCCAGCGCTGATGAACGTCCCCCAACCGGAGCGTCCCGTCCAGACGCGCGGCACGGGAGCGGCCGGGGGGAGCCGGACCTCGAACTGCCGCCCCACCGCTCGGGGCAGGGAGGGAAAACAGTCCTCAAAGCCACACTGATCCCCTGCTTAACCTTAAAGAAACACCTCCTGCGAGCTGAGGGTGCCTGCGCCGTGGAGCTCCGGGATCCCATCCTGAGCGGGAGGGGGAGGCCGTGCCATGCGTGCCCGCACCCGCGGGAAGCCTGCGCTCCCATTGCATAAAGAAATCACGCGCCAGGTTTTATACTGGGAACTCGGGTTTGAGCTTGTGTAACTCTCCGCTGTTTTTCTTTTTTTTTTTTTTTNGGCCAGGAAATTGCCATATAAAGTGTAAGTACAAAAATAACGATTTTCCTCAGCTAACCAGCCACGTGAGCGGCGCCGCTTGCGCCGCCCTGCCTCTCGATGCCTGCATGCGCTGTGTGCGCACCCGTGTGTGCTGCTCCGTGATACACCGGGACATTTGTTACGGTGACAGCCTGCCGCTCCCCCTTGGGGGAAATGTGGTTTAATTTTTAGTATAACCCTAAAAAAGGAGACTAGCGAAGCAGCTCTCCCATAAATTTGGTAAGTGACATTTATTTCTTGGTGCATTATCGTTAGTGATGGACAAATCTGGAATTTAGGGGAGCAGCCATCTTCTGCCAGCTCCAGTGGGATGAGGCAGTTATCCTTAAGCTCAGCTCAGGCACTGCCTGGAAAATCTCCAGATACTGAGCCCTCTTCTCCCTTCAAGACCTTAGCACAAAATGTAGCCCGTATGTGCCTTAGGGGGCTCTGGGTCCTCCTTTTGGTGTCTGGAGACCCCATCTCTAAGGAAGCTCCCACTCCCTTGCCCATGGCCTGGATACCCTCAGTAACACAGCAAAGTCTCCCACCCAATCTCACCAGCTCAGCCCATGAAGGCATCTCTGGTGTGCTCAGATCCCTGCCCATCCTGCCTGAGGTATGATGGAGTTTGCTTTACGAGCACAACAGATCTTCCTGGTCACCGAGGCGAGCTCCCTGCTACCTAAGCCTGCCAGCTCTCAATCTGAATACATATAAAAGATGTCAACAGCTGGGTGTTTAATTACAGGGACTAGAAATCAGGCTCTGCACAGTCACACCAGGTTATTTCAGCTCCCTGGAGCTGGCTTCAGAGCGTGCCAGGGAGGCTGGTGCTTCCAGCTCCGTCCAAAAGCACAGTGGTTCAAGGAAACACAAACCTTGCCCAACCCCCAAAGGCTGAGCTCAGAGGAGCACAGGTGGGGATTCCAGCACAGCCCTCTCCAAAATGTGGGTGAGGGGGTTTTGCACCACTGGGTGCCGGGGCAAAATACCATTATTTGTGCCTGGACAGAGGAAAATGCAAGATGCCACTAAATCCATTACATCCATATGGATTCTACAAGAGACAGAGGGACAGGAGATGTCCAATTTACTGCCCTGGGGCTGGACTAGACCCAAAGAAACACTTCCAGTTCGTTCACACTGAAGGAAGATCAGAGGAGCAGAGAACAGAGGATTGTTAATGGATAGTGAAGTCTGATGTAATTTGTACCTAAAAAGCAGGCTGGTGTCAGCCCTGCCATGACAAGTCCTGAAGTCTTGCCCTGCCTGCTGGTACACAGGGATCTGCAGAGTCAGTTACTTGGAATTTCTAGGGAACAGGTCCTTTCAGAAACTCTGAGTCCTAAAAGACTTGGGCACCTCCAACCGCAAAGTGCTTCAAAACAGCCACAACAGGCTTTCCCCAAGCTCTAACAGAGTCTGGAAAAGCCTTTTCTTTGGGCAGACAAGCGTCTCCCTCTGCCAAGGTGGCTCAGCATCCCTGGAGCATCCCATGTGCTCCTGGGGATGCCTCTCTCTGCCGTTTCTGGAGCGGTGTTTGGGCTCCCTCCCAGCCCAGGGGATGGTAAATGCTGAGCAGAGCCAGCAGCGGCTGCCCAGGCCTGACTCTGGCAGGAGGTCCTGCCCTATCCTGGCACCAGCAGCAGCCCAGCCGCCTCTGTGAGACCTGGGACTGACCCTCAGTACTCCTCCTCACACAACCCAAGCAAAGGCATCCTCTGGAGTCTCCCAGCATCAACGTCCTCTGCTGCCAGGCTCCCGAGGAGCGCTGCCTTCCACCCTCTCAACACACACTCTGGAAACCCAAGCTGTTATTTCCCAGGTTGTGTGATCAATTCTTGCACTGGTGTCACTGCACATCTCCAATTCCCCACGTCACATCTCAGCTGCTCCCTGGCTCCTCCCTGGCCGCCTCTCCACTCAATAGCAGGCACAAGCCAGTCATGTTTTGGCAAAAGGATGCCTACAAAACCTCCGTTGACTTTAAAAAATAAGAGCATATGAAAAAAAAAAATAAAGCAGGCTGGTGAAGTAGGCAGCCTCAACAAGGCTGAGCAATGCTGACCACTGGGACCGATCACCATGCACCAGGGTTAGGGGTGGCACTCATGGGAGCCCTTGCCTCGGCAGTGGCTCACTCTGAATGTGCAACTGAGACAAGAGGACTGTAATTCTTCCTCTGTGCTGACTGAAGGCTGCATCATCCCCCAAAGGCCCTGGTGGAGTTGAAATAAGGATGAACAGCAGGTCAGACACGTCTCCTGCTCACAGCCATGCACACATCTGCCCCTCCATCTCCCCCTTGGAAACACAGTCACAAGCACAGCCCAGCCCCAAAATCCACTCTGAAGCCTGCAAGTGAGGAGGGAGGAAAGTTCCTGGGTCAGCCCAGCAGGCTGCAGGGTCTGAGCAGGAGGCTCAGAGATGCTCAGACTGAGCTTTCCACTCTCTTGCTCAGCTGCCCACGACTGCTGGTGCTCAGAGGCCAGAGACCCCACAAGGCCCTCACAGGCACAGGAGACCAAAACACCCTTTCTTCCTCTTTAAAACACCATGTGTATCTGAACACCAGCTTACAGCTGATCTAAGGGAGTCCATGCCCTTGTAAGTTAAGATTTAAAGTTTTAACAAAAGCCATTCACTGTTTTGGCTGGGCAAGCTGCTGGGAGCACCAGCAGCTCAATTTTATTGATAAAAGCCTCTTTTCTCTACAAACATGGGACCGGTTCTCCCCCTGACAGCAAAGCTGAGCAACGCAGAGCTTCAGACTGCAAAGGACAACAGTTTTCCAGCATTTCTTCCAGGCCATGAGGAAAAAACCCACATCCAACAATATCTGCAAATAGAGTCTGTGAGAAACCCTCAGAGACCAGTGGGCAGAGCAGGTTTCCAGCCTCTCCCAGCAGCTGGGAGCGCAGCGAAGGATGCCACCAGTCACTGTGTGGGGCATCTGTGTGCTGCTTTGCTTTGCTGTTCATTTTTATGCATCCCCAAGGAAGCACCTGCTGTGTTGTCAGCAGCCCCCTGCTAGTTCCAGGAGAGCAGCCCCAGCAGATCTCTTCCAAGGTGCTCCCATCGACTACAGGAGGACAAAGCAATCAGGAAGCAGACAAGGAATGCATGACTTTCCCATCGCGGAGGGACTGCTGGGATTTGCTGGAAGGCATCCAACTAGTTAACGAGCACTCCAGAGCTGAGTCTGGTCTGGAATTAGTAATTAATTACCACAAGACAAGCGAGAGTGAATATATTGGAGAAACCCACGTCTGTCCTAGGGATGGACTTAGGACAAGAGAGTCTACCCAGCAAGCCCACACTGAAATGGAGAGGAGCAGCTGGCAACCAACAAGCAAGCAGGATGATGTGGATCCCAGAAAGATGCACAACACCAGGAGCAAACATCACAACTGGCCCCCATCCCAGATGTCCTGTACCAGGAACTGGCCCAGCTTGGAGCCCTTGGCCCTGGAGCTGGTTCTCCATGCTGATCCCAGCCCATCACAGGCAGCACAGGCGCAGCCAGTCAACACTTTGCTTTTGATGAGCAAAACTGGAGCAATGAAGTGAACAAGACACATCATCCTGGCTGGGTGCTTCCTGCTTCCACCATCCACAAAGACCATGGCTTTGGAAATCCTGGAATAATTCCCTCATATTCATTTCCCTCATTAGTCTTCTGCTCCAGGCTCCCGAGCATGCTCCAGCGCAGGAGGACACATCAGCTCCTGGGTCCAAGGCAGCTCGGAGGAGCTGGGCTGTCACCAGCAGCATCGGCCCTCCTGGGCACAAGCAGTCTCCCACCAAGTTCTCCTGGTTGAAAATCAGTGGCTGAGCTCTGAGGAGGAGGAGAATGTGCCCTCCTGAGCATTCACTCCCAGGCCTCACAGCTCCTTGTCACCATCTGCCTCTCCGGAGCATGTCTCCGTGCAGCAGGAGCTGCAGAGCAGCTCTGCATCCAGCCCCTGTGATAAATTAGCCAGGGATTCAGGCATTTCGGCGCAGCTGCCTCATCCTCTGCCAGCATGACAATGTGATTAATTTTGGGTGCAGATGAAGCTCATTTATCAGAGGCACGTGATGGCTGCGCAGGCTGCAGGGGCGTGTGGGGAGCCCTGGGGTGCGGGGCAGAGCGGGAGCCGAGGCAAAAGGCAGGAGGCAGGCAGGGTGACTGAGGAGCCAAGCCCGGGGCATCTCTCAGGAAGGCTGTTTGCCACGTTGGCTCATGATTAAGCATGCTGGGGGAGAAGAGCCCGCGTGGGAAGAGAGCTTTTATCTCTGCTAACACACATGGCCGCGTCCGGGGAGAGATGTGCAACGGGAGGGGTGTAAGAGGATTGGGGAGAAGAAGCCGTGAGCCGATTACGTTGTGTCGGGAGAGGCAATTCTACCACCATGGCCACTTCTCCCCCACTGCCCCCTCCTCCAGGCCATTTTCCACTTTCTCCCCTTTTTCGAGGACCAGTGGGTCCTGTCTTGCCTGTCCCCACTCTGCAGCTACAGACACTTGCTTTTTGCTGCTGGAAGGAGCGTGGCCAGAGCTGCTCCTGCAGGAATCGTCTGGGAAGACAGAGCTGTATTTTCACTTCCCAATGTAACACAGCTCTGACACAGAAAAGTCACTTGATTGGTTCATCCATCTATTAGCTGGAGTTTCTCCACATTCTGGAGTGTGGCAGCACTGCTTCCTCAACACAGCACAGCTCTCCCAAGGGCCTGAGCTGCTCCCAGATGAGGCTGCCAAGGTCACGAGCAAAGCATCACGGATCAGGAGTCTCTGCACAGTTTTGGAGTGAGGAATAGCTTTTGGGGTAAGCTCACGCCATGCCCGATGCCCTCCAGTGAGATGGATGCACAAGGAGAGGACATCAGGGCAGTTCCCTAGGCACCAGGATCCACAACCTTCGTTTGCCCCCTGCCATGGTTAGATATGCCCCAGACAGTGGTGTCCCCATTGCAGAACAGCTCTGTCTCGGAGCAAGGTCACGCCAGCAGCACCCCAAAACCCTGAGATCACCATAACAGCACTCCCTTCAATAATTTTAGGCCCCAAGTAGTGAACCATTTGCAGCTAAAGAAAAGAAAACCCCTCATGTTCAATGGAGCCATGCAAGCTGGGACATCGGTGGCAAATCCTTGAGCACATGGCTGATGTCAATGCCTTCCATGGGACTTAATTATCAAACCAACAGTAGCATCAAACAAAGAGGCTGCTTTTTTGATAAATACATACTTTTTAACGAGAACATGTCAAGAGGACAAAGGTGAAGATGACACGATACATGGTAGCCACGCTGATTGTGAGACACTCCTGCTAATTTATCCCAGCACAGAACCAGGACCTTTTCTGCTGGGTTAAAGGTAGGGTTAGAAAACCCATGGGGACTTTAGAAGTGTGAAAACATCAAACACTGAATGGCACAGGGACTTGAGCCTCAGAAAGCCCAGAAATGTTATCCTTCTACCCACTGATTTCCCGGGAGAGTCAGCCAGGTGGCTGGTGGCAGAGCGGGTGGCCTGAGAGGGGCACATTCCTGGAAAGGTTACAGGTGACAACACTAACTTGCAGCCAGGACTGCAGCTTCTGACATTCACATTTCTTCCAGGTCCTAAATGCTCCTCTAAGCCTGGCTCCTCTGCAGAGGTCCCTGGGCAGGTTGTGCTTTCCTTCCACCCATCAGTTCACCTTCTTATTGTTCCAAAGGTCCCCTGAGTCCCACCCAGTGGCAGATACCTCTCAGCTTTTATTACAATCATCGTGCCAATCACCAAAGTTTTCAGTTCCCATCCAACAAAGTTCACCCAGGAAGGATTAAAGATGCCCACACAGTTTCCCTTCATGGACTATGGAAGGGCACTGATAGATCTCAGCGTATTTTCACAAAGAGGGGAAATAATTCTGGGGTGAAGTGCAGCAGGAACTGGCTCCTTAATAGGGGCACACTCAGGCTCTTCCACCTGCCTGGGGAGCAGTGGTGGTGCCCAGCCCCACTGCCCCTCCAACCCCACACGACACTTTCGCAACTGGCATGGACTCAGCGAGGAGAGAACACAACTGCACTTACCAGAGCTGAAATCCTACAAGGACCTGCTGGTGAGGCAAGGAACCTGGAAAAGAGGAGAAGAAGAGATGTGGTTCAGTGGGTTGGCTGTGGACAGCAACAGGAGAGTGTTGGTGTGGCCCAGCCCTGCAGGGGCGGATGGGGCAGCACGCTCAGACAGGGCTGTGGCAGGTGACCTACACCTGCATTGCACCAGGACCATCTAAATTGATCAGGACCACCAAAATCCAGCCAGCCCCATTCACCAGCCTCTCCAGGTGCTCAGCTGGTGCTGGCAGAGCTCTGAGCTGCCGCATACAGGAGGAATTCACCAAGGGATTAAGGAGCCATTTCCCACTCCCATCCTGGTACAAACACAGGGCTGCCCCATCAACGTTCCCCTCTCATCAGCTCCTGGAGCACGCCATGCAAATCTGCGCTAAGGAGTCACAACAACGCACCTGGGAAACCATAAATATCTGTGAAAAATCTCCCCATAAATCCACGGGAAGGGGAATTTACGGTGCTTTCTTTGGAGATTTCTCCGGGTGTTCCCTATTAAGCCACTGTGCTTGTTTGCATAAGTATTCCTCAGACAGTAAAGTCTTCTCTGCCATCAGTTATCAGCTCTGCAAACAGGAGCAGCACCAGGCGTGGGACGTACAAACACCCAGCTGTAAAGATGAGGGACTGGCTCCTCACCTTGTGAAGAAATAAAGGGTATTAATTGCTTAGTGTAACCACGACACACTCCCAGCAAGGACAGCGTGAACTGGTAGCCCTGACACGTATAGAACAACTGAGAAAAGGGAAACGAGCCAAAAAACTCTCGGTATGCTCTCAAGGTATGCCACACAATGGCAAAGCTATGGAAAGAACGAGGATTTTTCACATCATTGGGCAAAAAAGTAGCAAGTGGAGAAGAAATACAGAAGTGCTGGAATCAGCCCCAGCTACCCAAAGAAATTGCTGTAATATATTGTCCAGCCACATACCAAGGCCACTATAGAAATTAGGGAAGGAAATGCCTTGGCTGATGTAGCAGCAATGAATACACTTGTTAGTGATAATACATCAGTTAGCAGGCTGGGTAGAAGCCTTTCCAACAAGAAAGGTTGACACAGGGCCTTATTAAAGAAGGTAACACGCAGTTAAGACACCTACTGGTCTCATCTGATGAATGGTTGACACAATACATCATATATATGCAGGAAGGGTTTGAAAATAACATAAATATGCTCAATGGTATCAGTCTACACCTCTGGAAATACATGTCCATGATATATGACCTGGAGATGACATTTTAATTAACATGTTCTCATGAAAATACAAACTGGAACCTAAGTGGGAAGCACCATATACCATCTTACTATGTTCCTATTTTGCTGTTAAAAGTTTAGGAAAAGAAAGATGGATACACCATTCTCCCATCAAGCAGGTGGTAACTAGCCAGCCAGCTGACAAATGACTGACTCGTGGAAAAACTCTCACATCAGCTAAGAATGAATGGGACACCTCACTACTCTTGGTATTATTGACTCTGTTACTGGTACAGCATAGCTAAGGATAAAAATGATGGATGATCCGGATTAGTGGAAAGTTAACAAATCCAAAGGGAAGATAGTTTCCCTAGATTATACAGGAACAGGGTTCCCAATTCCTGAAACACCTGACAGGATGACTCTTGCTTTCTGGTGTCCATCAGATAAGGTTTATAATTTAGCCTGGGCAGAGGTAAGCAGAAGGACAGGTCTCATTGCCTTGATAATACGAGCTGCTGCTCAACACTTAATACCAGTTGTTGCATGATGACAGATAATAGTTTAAGAAGTAATAGTATACAATTAACATCACTTGTGAAGTGTTGACCCAGGGCTGATTACCCTTTCTCTGCTCATCCCCCTTCAAAGCAAACAAAGAGGGATGCAACTGGTATTATGGGGACAGGATCGGGAGTCCTTAATGGTATAGATGTTGAAGTGCTCCTAAATGAACTAAGTGCAACAACAAGTGATTTAAGCAAATTAGAACACCCATTGCGATCCTCTCTATTAGCATTGGGGACTAATCAATGGCTCTTATCTGATATATTGCCTCTGTGGGAGTAAATTAATGAGAGAGACCACCCGCTGATTGTAGAGGCACTTGGAATGGTCCAGGGCAATCTTTCACCAGCTCTTAGTTGTAGCCACACTCAAATGCGGATGCCCTCCACAGTGGCAGCATTTATGAGGGTAGGCAAAGAAGGCACCTTACCCACAGATGTTTGAGAAGTAGCTTGGGACAACAGAAGTGAAAGAGAATTTTAATCCTGGTGGTATTTGGCCAATTATGACGCCATTAACAGTAAGGTCACAGTTTCTGTCTTAATAATATAATGCTTCAGTATACAGCATATACCCAGTTGTTGCACTAAATCACGGTACAATCATCCTCTTTCCCATAGAACATAAAGTATGGGTACCACGAAGTGGACACACGTGGCCAACAGTACATGGGAACAACGAGGATCCAACTGTAAAAGAAACACCATTGAACCCCAAGACATGTCTTGACACTGAGCAAAATGTTTGTCATTTTGAAACACATGCCAATGAAATCCCTGCAACTGCTCTTATATATATTAGAAAAGTATATGTTTTTTTAAGGACTCTTTGTGGTTTTATATTAGTAGGTGATATTATTGTAGATACAAGTAATCATTCGAATATTTGCATTCATAACTTTAGTGGAATTATAGGGTATGATTTTAATTATACGGCTCCTGTTACGTCCCGCCAGTTGTTACAGTCTAATTATACGCTAGTTAAAGACTTGTTACCTACTTCAACTGGAATTAATCTTAATGCTGGTAAGGAAATTATCACAACATGATGACTTACATCAAGTCTTAAAACATATATGAATTGATGGAAAAAAACTATAATCACTGTCCACCATAATGTGGATGAAATGCAGTGTGTGTTCAAAAGAGGAAAAAGAGACGGAGAACACCACTGGTGAGAAACTCTCCTGGGGTGGTCACCTACAGCCACAGGAATTTACAACCTCCTGCTCCACCCAGTGGTAATCGTACTAGCTTTGAGTCTATTTGGTCTGGTGCTTGTGATCATTCTGTATATAAGATTATGGAGGCTGATCATGCTTTATGAAAGGCTTTGCGAGCTTTGCTAAATGTATTAGCAGGGATGCTTAATAAAAACAAAGGGAGGGCTGTAAAGAAGTAAAGGATATTAATTGCTTAGCATAACTTGCTTAGCATTAGTACTTAAGATGTGCTGAAGCTTTAGGCCCCACTTTGAGCAGATTTCACCCTGCGTATCTTCTGCAAGGCTGCCTGGGTTAATTGCCAGGAGAGCAGGTTGTATTTCAGCTATGACATTTCTCTGCATGTTTAACATATCCCTATCATGACTCCAATGTATTTCTGCATAGCTGGGTGGGAGACAGGGGAAAATGAATAACACGTTTCCTTCCAGCATGAAACTGTGAGAGTGTCCTCCACTGAGTGCAATTACTGTGTATATGACTTCTGTAGTCTGGCTAATACTGCTAAGTATACTGGAGATTAAGGGATTTGGGGCTGTAAAGTCCATTTCATCCATCCAGGCCTGAGAAAGGGAATGCGAGCAGGGAAAAAGTCTTGCAGAAACCTCTGGACCAAGCAGGGTCTGGCCTGCAGGTGACCATCCCACCACATCCCCTTGCTGCTCTCAGACCTCTCCCAGGTAGCTCTGAGCTGTGTGGGGTACATGAAAGAGGGCAAATGTGGATGCTGGGGCCAAACCCCATCCCCAGGGCTGATCCTTCACCAGTGGCTCCCAAACTCAGTGTGCCCCATCAAGGATGCTCCTGACCCTATGCCAAGCACTGCTGTCATGTTCCTGGACTGCTGAGCCCTCCCCGGGGTGGCACGTTGAGGACATAGGGGACACAGGGATAGACTTAAGCGTTCATGGTGCTGCTTCTGAGAGTGCTCAGGTGGCACAGAAGAGCTGTTATCCTGAGCCAGAGAGCTAATAACAACACCGGAGCACTTCTGCTTTGGCTGAGGCGATGGCCTCTCTCTGCCCCGAGACGAGGGAAGTTGCAATGCTTCCCACGGGGTTGGACTGTGCTGCCAGCCCCCAGCTCTGCTGCACCTTGGCTCCTCATCAGGGACTTGCCCTGGGGATGCAGGCTGAGCTAATGGGGGGAATACCCTGCCCCAGTGCTAGAAGCTAAGGAAGCCTCAAAAATAACTCTCCTACGGAGCCAGCATCCTTCCCAGTTCAAAGCAGGCAGAGGCCAAGCCCTGTCACCACTCCTGCCCAGGGGGGAAGCCATGGCAATCTCCCTCCAGCTCTTCCAAGCCAACGGAATATGAAGCAGAGCAAATACTGGGTTGTTGTGAGAGCATTGAGGAGTGAAGCAGAGCAAGGAGATGGCTTTGAGTAGTAAAAGCTGCCCTTATGTTATGAGCTCAGACACAGCCTTATGCATCCCCAAGCAGCAGAGGAGCCATCTCCACTTTGATCTGGGTTTGATTTAAAATGGAGCATCTCCCTCAGCATCACCCACGGGGCAGCAGTGAAGCAACCTCATTTTCCTCTGCTTTATCCCTTTTGCCACCTGCTGTGTGCCCAAGGTCCCAGGGCCACAAAATCTGGCTCCCTGTACTCCCTGACCACGATGTGCTGGGGCACAGCCCTCACCTGTGGGTGCATCCTGCTCCCTCCCTGCTCTGGGGTGGGGATGAGCCAGCACAGAGCCGGGGAAGTGAGAACTTGCTGGGGCATAATGCCAATTCAATGCACATTAACTTCCCACAAATCCTCCACTCCACAGCCTTATCTTCCTCTGCCATGTCCCCTTGCTCCCTGCCCTCCTCCTCCTCCCAGGCTAATGGTCTTTTTGGATGTGGAGACAAGCTGTGTAGGTACCCTTGGCTGTGCTTGGGAGCCCTTCAATGACAGTATCTGCAGGAAGGCCTGATAAGAGACGCCCCTGACACCCCAGGCACCCACAGGCGATAGGATTGCCCCACACAGCACAGCTCATGGCCAAATGCTCTCCTGCTCTTGTGGACTGAATATCAGACTCTGAACATTAACTTTTACAGCATACTATATCCAGCACCAACCCACATTGCCAGGAGATACCCCAAAGCCATCACCACATCTGGATGCAAATGATTGTTTGAACACCCCATCCAGTCCTGTGCATAGGGGATAGATTTACTGTCACTTCTTGTAAAATTAGGAAGGGATAAAACCAAACAGCTGAGCAGCAATGTCTGCTGGGCAGGGGGGGAGCGACACCAGCACAGCTCAAGGGCTTTGGCTAGAAAGGGAGCTCCAGAATAAACACCAGCACAGCCCACCATGAGGCACCTTTGCTTGCAGCTCCTGCCCTAAGAGTGGATTTGATCTGGGAGCCCTCCTTGACCTGCAGCAGCTTGGCAGAGCTTGTTTGAATCAGCACTTTCTGCAAGCAGCCACGTTTCAGTGGTCCTTCCCTGCAGGGCAGGAGGGGCAGGAGGGGCAGGCAGCTCCCCTGGGAGGTCCAGTGAAGTTCCTCAGATCAACAAGTGAAAAGCACTGACAGTGGAGCTCAGCCCAGCTGCCCTCCCTGCCAAGGCTCTCACTGCACTGCTGGTCATGCAGTGTGAATTCAGTGGCAACACAGAGCCAACAGCAACCCTGCCACTGCCCAGGAACAGCTTCAGATTCCTCCATGCCCCCTCATTCCCCTTGACCCGAGCTGTCTGCTCCACCTTGTTTCCCTGGGAGCTACATCCACGGGCTCACAGCACTGGCTTTGCAGAGGAAAAAGTTCACCTTTTCAGCAAAGAGCCCATGTCTTACACAGCAAATTGAACTCATCCCAAACCTTAGTGTTCCACCAGAAGACTGTTTGCACAGGAAGTTTGTGTCCAGTCCTTTCCATCAAGAGGCGCAGCTTCCTACATGAGGAAGGGCTTTGGAATACAGAGCATTCTTCAAGGCAGCAGATAAATGCTGGACCAGAGTTAGTGGCTGGAGGCTGGACTCTAGGCAAACTTGGACTAAAATAAGGCCCAACTGCTGGACAGTCACAAGGAATATTGCAGCTGCTGAGTTAGGAGCAAGAGGAATACTCAGCCTTCAGCTATGTCAAGGGAAAGAGAGGCTGTTTCTCCAAAGGAGGTGACACAAGCAACATCCAAGAGTTACAAGTTGAATACAACTGTGGAGGAGCTGGTTTCCACCAGTGCTACAGAGCTGTGACATGGTGCTTGAGGATGGCACAGCCACCGTGGTCTCAGGTTTGGCAGCAGCCTTCGCTCCAGCCTTCGCTCCAGCCAGCAAGTCACATCCCTCTCCAGCCATGCTGGGAGAGGAGATGCATTCCCAAGCCCATCTAACCTGCCTATGAGAGCTCACAGCATCGTTACATCAGTAACCGTAACTCCTGCAGCGTCTCCCAGCCCTTCCAATGAAGGGGAAGGAAAATTCTCCTTCATTGCGGCTCCCACCTTTTATCTTTAAAAACCACAACAGGCAAGGTTAAAAAAAAACATGACAAATAATCCAAGGAAAAGAATACAACAGCCTTTGAAACCCCATCCTACAGTTGAAAGGGAGGGATGGAGGCAAGGCAAGAAAGCCAGTGTAAAACCTCATTACCATCAGAAATCCTCTCTCCCTGCCCTTACCTCCCCGCTCATTTCCATATCACAGGGGACACAATACCTTTCTTCTCTTGAAAAACATCCCATTTTTGCAGAGACCGGCTGTCCCCACGCCCAGCACTGGCTTATGGAGGTGGGGAACAAAAGCCGGGCTCACACCTGACCTGGCAGGCCATGCAGTGTGTGAATCTCCAGGCCCTTATCAGCCTTGGGAGCAGTTTTTACCATTATTATTATTAGTCTACTTTATCTTTTTTTTCCTTTAGCTTCAAGATCCTTTAGTCAGTCAAATTATACTCAGAGTAGCAGAAGTGGCAGAAAATAAAGCATTATAAGGGGTTCAGGAAGTTATTTTCATCTCAAGGAGCACATAAGAAAGGTTGACAAGCCTTTATTCTGCTCTTATGGGATAATCTGTAGGTTCCCAGCTGATAGGGGAGGAAAAATTAAAAGCATCAGAAGAAACTGCAGAAAGAAGTAAAACTGAGGCCTCTGCATAAATTGAAGTAATGTGCAGCTTGGCTGACAGCTGAAAGCACTGGAGGGTGAAATGTCAGCGCCAGGAAGGAAAGGGGCGGCCGCAGGGTCCAGGCAGGGCTGGACAGAGGGTGCTGGGTGCAGGGCAGGAGAGTCACTCAGCCCCCTCCAGCTGGTCTTTCCTCCTGCTAAGTGGACTGTCACATCTTTCCAGTCCAGAGCAGCACTAGCAGAGCAGGGGGAGAAGGGAGGGGAAACAAAGCAGCTCAGACGTCAGTCGGCATCCCCCATACTGCCCTGGATCGCTGGATTTGTCCTGCTCCTGTCTGGCTGCTCTGATAAAAGCTACAAGCATCAAGTCAGGCACAGCAAAATTCTTCTGCCAAGACTTCAGGCTCTCACATTTACATGCACAGTGCAGGGCCCTGGGAGCTCCCAGCATACACCCAGCAAGCACCGAATGCAGGGCTGGGAGCGGAGCCAGGGTGCCAAGGAAGGGGCCAGGATCACAGGGAGATGCACAGAGGGGAGAGAAGAGGTGGGACCATCAACTCCTCTCCGAGCCATCGGCCCATGGGGATTAGAGATGGATGCAGGCAGTGCTGGATGGCCAAGAGAAGCAAGGACAGGCTGCAGACCAGCAGAACAGAGCAGCACAGAAAAGGTTCACGGATGCATTTGTGGTGTGAGACAGCCTTTCCCCCAGCGGCTGTGCAGAGAGCAAGGGAATGGGATCCCCCTCTTCACAGCCAGGGCGTGAGGGTCCGAGGCAGCCCCCTCCCAGTGCGGCAGGGCAGCCAGCCCGATGCCGCTCCGGCTGTTCCGCGGCTGAGCCTCGCAGTGCCGAGGCGGTGCTGTCACCACTGATTGATGGCACGGTTCAGGAGGAAATAAATTCCCAGGCTTTTGCAGGAGGTGAACTGGGGGGTGTATCCATCTTAAAAATGCTTAATGAATGTGCCACAGCCCGCGGAGTGGCAGCAGATACATCTCTGCAGCCAGCACTCCCCACGCTGTTCCTTGCGAGGTTCAGGCACAATTTAACAGCTTCTTATTGATTTTATTTATGTTTCCGAGGCCCTGGCAGTGTCTAGATTGCCCCAGTCCAACAAGAGCCCCATAGTCACAGAGGGGACCTGCACTTGATTTTCCCATCCTGCTCCACAGCCCTGGGTACAAAACCTGGTGTTTGGCCAGAAAAGATGCAGTTTTAGGCTCACATGGGCTTCAGCTCCAAGAAAGAGGATGATGCAGGATAACTGGGGCGATGGTGAGCACTGGCACAGCACTGGGGCAAACACCGCTGCCACCCACCCACATCACCCCAGCACCAGGCTCTGGGTTGCACCTTTGGAACTCGAAGCAAAATAAGGACCTTTCCAAAGACACTCTTCCAAGATGGACTTTGGAAGGTCCTAGCTTTTATGTAGCTTAGCAAACCTTAATTTTCAAGGCAAGAAAAATGGCAATCAGCAGTTCTGGCATGTGACTGGGCTTTGTTTTTCCCTCTTCCCCTTAGGGGAAAAAAGAAAAGGAAAAAGAAAGAAAAGCAGCAAAGAACAGCAGAGACCCAGCTGACCTTTCTGGCTAAGAGACCTTGTCTGAATCACTGGATGGTAACAATGAATGAAATGCCAGTGCCCTGCCTTATAAATACCAGCTTCCTCTAGGGGTGAAATGCCATCTTCCGAACATGGAAAAGCTGCAAAGAAAATGTCACCCTCGCCAAGGTGTGAAATGCCAGCCTGCTCCAAGATCCTGGGCTCACCCACGGGGAGATGGGCAGGCTAATGCCTGCTGCTGATGTCCAAATTCCTCCTGTCCAGGGCCTTCCCCAAAGCTCCATGGCATGAAGGGGACAGAACTTCCATGTGGGACAGCCAGAGCATCAGTCCTCCAGCATTACCTTCAGCATCTCAGCGGTGAGCTACTCAGAAAAGCTTCCTTGAGGATTTGGGTTACTTCCCTTTTCCAGTGGCTGTGAGTCAGAGGGCCAGTAAGACAAACAAATCACGTTTCAAGAATGGTTGGACAAGCCAAAACAGTTATTTCCAGTTTTACCAGTGAGATGAAAAAACAATTGAGCATAAGGAGATTTTGCCATCTAAAAAGTTTATCACAACCCGAACTCCTAGTTCCCAGCAAAAGCTGTTGTTGCTGGGTTTAATCCTATTTATTAAACATGGGAAATCATCCAACATACTGTCCTTGTGTGAAAAAATGCTTCCTGTGAGGCTGGTGATATTTGCAACATCTCCCCTACCCTTCCCTGGACCAAATTTGGCTTAATCAAAGCCATGTTTTCCAGAAGCTCATCCTCCCTTTTTCCCCCCCCACTTGGCATCCTCCTACCCCAGTTTCCTGGTACCAAAGCCCCAGTACCAAACCTGTGCCAGGTCAGGGCAACACAGCAGGAGGGACAACTTGGAGCATTTCTGGGAACTGTAGGGCTGCAGAAATGTAACCAAGCCTTCCTACCTGATAAAATTACATTGGGAAATGAATGAAGTTGCTTTTTGTCTTCTGGGAACTGGAGCTGTTCTCTTTCCCCACACCCACACCTTCTCTTTTTTTTTTTTTCCCCCCATAAATGTGTGAAATAATTTTACCACCCTTTTTTTTCTTTCAGTTACTCCTCCTCCCCTCAGATCTCGCCCTTCCTGGCATTTGAAAATAGCTCATGAAAAGGAGGAGGAAGGAGGGGAATGAAAGGAAGTGTGTGGGGATGCAAGATGGAAGGGAAGGGGAAAATACATGAAGACTGAAAATACATGTTTTTCAAAGCAAATCAGAATGGCTGATTGCTTTGACTCCAGAACGCATTCTGGGAAAGGGCTACTAATCTAGGAAGTTTTCTAAGGCTCTCTGCATTCTCTCAGTTCTTAGGCAACACCTAGGGAGAAAGTGGCACAGCACGCCTGCCTGCACCTGCCTGTACCTCGTGTGCAGGCAGCCATCCCAGCTGGGCGTCGGAGCGCAGCAAGAAAACACGACCTTCCAGGGACCCAGATACCATTTGTGGTCAGAGCCGACCGGGAACACTCTAAATGGATTTTTTTTGACTTGTGCTGGAACTGAAATGGCTGGAAAAACCACCTCAGGTTTGATAACCTGCTGGCAGAGCAGCAGCTTGGCCCCACGGGACCCAGGGGAACAGTGAGGGGAAGGGTCTCAGCCACCTTTGGCCTCAGAGGGGCTGCAGGCTGAGGGCTGGAGGCTTTTTTTCTCCAGCCAGCACCAGGCTGGTGACCAGGATGCCCCCAGCTTGCTGGGCAAGCCATTAGTGCCGGAGCAATTCCGGGGATGGGTTTGTGCCCGACCCTTCTCCCTGCTTGCCTTGTGGAAGATCTCCACAGGAAATGGTTTTAATGCATCGGCGTCCATGTGCATCGCGTCCAGGGCTTTCCCCCAGGTGCTTCTCTGTAATGGATTTAATCCTTGACCTGGAGTGATGCTGCCCTCACAGGTCCCCAGGGAATCAGAATTCCAGTTGCTCCACAGCTTTCCTGCCAGGGAGAGGCAGTGGGGCAGCTGGCAGCTGCAGCAGCCTCGCACCCCTAATGCAAATCTCCTCTCAGCCTTGGTAGTGGTGGGGCTGCCAGCACAGGGGGAGGGATGCTCACTGCTAGGGGAGGCAGCCAGGGCAGTCTTTCCCTCCCACACCCCTTGTCTCCATTTGATATCTCCTCCCTCCCTGCACAGCACCTTCCTCCTCCTTCGTGCTCCTGTTCTTTGGGCAGGTTCTGGGGCCAAAGGCATGCTTCCCAGCTTTTTTCTTTAAAAAGCCCCTAAAACCTAATTCATTGCAAAGCAAGCACTACATGTCTGTGTCTGACACAAAAGGGACTTGGGGATTTATGTTAGTGGCGGCACCAAGGGGAATCCGCGGCTGGAGCAGCAGCAGCAGGAAGGCTGGCAGCCACAGGAATTGCCAGCACGGCTGCTGTTGGAGCCCTGGGGAGCCACCCCCTGAGCAGCACAGCTCTGCAGGGATGCACGGATACAGTGCCAAGTCCAAAGGATGCTTCCCATCCCAATCAGGAGCATGACAAGCACTCCTCGCCTTGAGAGCGTCAGAGCCAAGAAGGAACTACGCCTCATCCTGTACCACACCAGCACCGGGAAAGCCGAGTTGGGCTGAGCCTGGGGGAAGTGGCAGCACACTGAGGAGAGCCTGGCTGCTCTGGGCAGGTTCAGGCCAAGCAAGAGCACCCCCACACCCCCCAAGAGTGAAGATGGGGGGGCTCTGCCACTGTGTGCAGCTCCCTCGGGACCTTGGAGGGGACGAGTTGACCAAACCTGACAGTGCTGCCCCAGCCCAGCACAGTCTGCAGGAGCCCAACAAGATCACCCTGAGATGGCAGTGGGACACTGAACATTGCTGCAGCTGAACACCCGAGCCCAGCAGTCCCCTTCTTTCCTCAGGAGATGCCACCCTGCAATGCTCTGTTTTCCCACCCTCCCACGAGGACACTCATTTTTTCCAGCTGAGCTGAGGAACAAACAAATCATCACCCACTCCAAGTAGGTGGGTTGGCAACGGCCGAGGAGAAGATGCTTTGTGTGTGGTGATGGTCCACAGAGCTAAGTCAGCAGAGCCAGACGATAGGCAGTGAAGCCACCCTTTCCAATAATAGCACTGTAACACACGGATCCACTCCTGCTCCAGAGGTCTCCAAGGGCTTCGTGTGAACTTCATAATGCCCCTGTTTCCAGCACACAGGAATGCTGCTTGCAAAGCTAATCATCTTCTAGGGTGCCTTCATTAGTCTTAAAGCACTCTGCTTCTGGCCTCCTGCATCCCCACCGGAGGCCCTGGGCCACATCCTGCTCTCGTGTACCGCAGTATAAATGTGCGTATCCCCACCTGAAATCACATTATGGATGTTTCGCTGGTGTCCAAACATGCTCTTGGAGGCTCAGAAGAGCACCACTCCTTTCATTTCCAAGGTGACAACAAGCCTGCAAGACCCCCAGCCCACCTTATGGATGTAACCTGGGCCTGACACAGTTCCTTCTCCACAATTCCACTTTTTAGTTCCAGCAATCGGCAGAAATCCCTCCTCTCCTGAGCTCAACATGAGGCATTTCAACTACTGAGCCTCAAAATCAGACGCAGCACCTTCTACCTACACATCCCTGCATGCCACAGACCAAGAGGCAAACACTGAAATACACCTTAATCCTTGCTTGCAGAAGCGCCTCTTTCCAGAGCAGCAAATTATTTTATTATAGGAAAAGTCCAACCAGGGACCACACTGAAAGCCCTTGCAAGCCATGTGCAAATAACCACACATTAACAGCCAGGCAGGCAGCGGAGCAGGGCAGAGCAATGCGGGCTTCATGTGGAAACACCAGCTCTGCCCAAGGCGTGGCCGGCACTGGGCTTTCCATGTGTAATCCTGAGCCCCCCCATTCTCCTTCCTGCTACCCAGCACCTGCCAGTGGGGTCCCTTTATATTTCACTCTGCTCTGGGGCTGCTCACAGGGCTGTTCATGGGGGCAGCTCTCTCTAGTCCAGCGCTGAGAGTCCACACTCCTCTGCACCAATGTGGGAGCATCAAAAGCTTCCAGAGGTTTCAACACAGAGTCCCACAATTGTTTTAGCTTGGCCAAACCAGATTTTTCCCAGGAAATGAAGCTTTGATGGACATTTTCCAGCCAGCTCAAAAGGCACACAGTGCCTGCCAGCACTTGCACTGCTTGGGTGTTCCCCAAGGGTCTGGACCAGACCTGGCACAAGTGTAAAGCAGCATCTACCCTGGCTGGCAGGAGACTGGCTGCAAACCTGGCAGCTCAGCCTTACAGAGCTAGGCCAGACATGGGTTTTCCATGCTCCATAGCTCCCAGCCCTGCCACATTCCTCACTCAGGATGTAAGATGGTAGGGAGGCACGATGAACCCAGCTCTCCCACCGCCACTGGGCTTGGATATGGGGCTGATTAGAGGGATTAAAAACCAGTTCAGCAGCAGGCAGCAGGAGGGATGTGCTGGCAAGGCCCAGGCTTGCCAGCCTGTGGGATGCCATGGGAGATCTTGAAAGGAAAGAAAGATCTGAGCGGGCATCGCTGCCCGGCTCCCTCACTAACAAGGGACAGGAACAACCCTCAGTTCGCAAAGAGCTCCCAGATGAAAGCAGCTCCATCCCCAGGATCTTGTTATTATTTCACAGATGTTTCTCACATACCTTTTCTTTATTGTTATTTTTCTAAAGTTGCTCATTGCTTTAGATAAATGGGGCCCCTGTGGCTGCAAGGCAGTGGGTGGCAGGAAAGGCAAGGCAGCTCCCGGGAGCTGCCCATGGCACTGGCAGAGCCAGACACTGCCCAAATACACAAACTCCACCTAGGGATGTTAAAATGTACCATCAGCAGGTATTTGGTAGCAAATACCCTGCACAGGACCTCAGCCCACCTCCCCAGCCCCTTCTGCTCCTCGCCAGCAGGATGGGCTTTGCGAAGGCTGGTTTCTCTGGGAATTGCTAAGAAATCCCAGCGTGAAAAGCATTAGCAAAGAGCAAACTGTTGTGACCCAGCCTTTACCTCTGCCTCCGGGCAGGATTGCCGTAAGACAATCTGAAATCCAGGCTGAGGAGATCCTGCCTGGTCTGTCCCAAATCTGGCAGTAAAAACAAAATTCCCCCTCCTTGAGGAGCTAGAGCTACTAAATGGCAGCCAGGCAAAGCTCTGTCTGTCTTTGCAAAGCAGCCCTGAGCAGGACAGCCTCAGCCAGGGTCACTGGGCAGAGGGACCACGCAGGGATGGGTTGTCCTCCTGCTCTAAGCTGGACACGCAACCTGGCCCTTGGCCTCTCCCAGACCCTGACTGAGTTTTTGCAGGGTTAACATGATGGTTGAGCGACAAGAGAAGACTGAAAGGGGGAAAGGGAAAGGATTAAAAATAGATTTCAGTTTTGTTTCAAATATTGTAAAATAAAAGGTCCTGCAGCAACTATTGCGGAACCAAAAAGCGTGCCTGCATCTCGGGCTGCGAGGCAGCTCAACAGCAGATGTATTTTTCATTAAAAGACTATTTAATATTGCAGGTTCCTGCTGAAGAGCTGCTTTCTTGGCTCTGGCTGATTGCCGGGGAGACACTTCTTCCCCCTCCCTTGCCTGGAGGAGCAGGGATTTGCTCCCACAGCCCCAAGCAGCCCCTTCTGCACATCTCCCTGCCTTGACATCCCCAGGAGCATCTCTGTCCCCCATCAGCATCCCCATGCACACACCCAGCACTAGCAAAGAGCCCCACATCCAGCACACACCCCATGGATCATACCAGCAACCTGGCAAGTAAAGGTAAATAAGAAACAAATTATCAGACATTTTTTAAAAAGCGAAATGAAGGGCAAGAGCAATCCCAGCTGCACAAGCCCAAGGACTGATGGTAAAGGGAACTCCTTTCCCCCCAATGAGAGACAACTACACTTTATTAACTCAAACTTTCTCATTTATCACCTTTGCACTGCCTCTGTCTGCCTCATGGCTGTCAGGCCGTGATAATGTATGAAAAACAGTCATTTATCCCTCAACATCTCACTCAGTACAGACTGTGCTGTGGGAATGGATTTACCCCATGCCCAGTTCAGCTCCCAGCCCAAGAAGGCTCATTTAGATGTTTAACCAAACCCTTTCTTCTCTGTCCTCCTTTTATTTTATTTTAAAGCCAGCAGGTGCTGGGCTCAGCAATTGGAAGCGACAAGCAGCTGCAGGCAAAACATTGAGTGAAAGCTTCTCCTCTCCTGCCTGCTTCTGTGCCTGTGGTGCTCTCCCCTTGGGTACCCCCCCTGGGTGCTGGCATCCCGGGGGGCTGCACTGGAGCACCTGGTCCTGCTTGTGGTATTTTTTGGGCTCTGAAAAGCAGCACAGGAGCCACCGACACACGGGGGCATCTTAGCAATGGGGGCTCAACACAAGCAATGACCTCTCTTGGTCCCCCTCGAGTTGGCTTTGGTGTCCCCCTTATTTCCCAAACATGCTGTATTTGGTTGGAATCATATGCAAAGTGCTGGCTCTGCCTCCCACGCAGCTGTTGATTGTGCAGCAGAGCTCTGTTTGTTCAAAATTTGCAAGAGGGGAGGAGGGAGCAGCAGGCAGCTCTGCGAGGGGGTACGTGGCTAGATCCTGCCATTTTTAAAAATTAAAGAAATTGCCATCAATTAATTCTTAATTAATTAACAGGGGCTTCAACACTGAGAGATGTAGAATGCAGAGGACAAGAAAAAAAGCAAAACTCCCTGGCTGCTGGACACATTTCTTCTGGTAAAAAAGCTTTCTAGGAGATTAAAAAATTCACGTTCAGATGATTTTGGAAGAGGCATGCAGAGCTGGCCGGAGCCCTGGTGGTGCCACCCCCATGGGTGCTGCCATGGGTGCAGCCCCTATCCTGGCGGCTCCTGGTCCTCCAGCCCAGCCCATCCCTCTCACAGGGACATTGCTGCAATCAAAGGAGCCGCCCACAAGAATCCCCAAGGCTTGCTGCCTTGCTGGGAGAGGAAATATCAAACCTGTCTGGAAATCAAACAGCAGAGTCAGAACAGAGGGAAGAAAATAAAAAAACACAGGAAACGAAACCTAAACTGACACCCTTTGCAATTGAAAACACCCAATGCGGAGAATCATCGCTCGGGGGACAACATGCGTTCTGCAGAGGAAATCCAAAGTGACTCCGACCCCGGAGCAGCTTCCCCAGACACCGCCGGCCATCAGAGAGGCTCTGAGATGAAGACTGTCACTGCTCTCAGCTGCAGGTTTCTGGCGACAGGCTCCGAGCAGGCAGATGCCACTGTGTGTGTGATTAAAATCCTGTTTGCTGGGGACGAGAAGCTCGTGCCAGGAGGAGCAGAGCAGTTAGCCCATGGGCTCTCCCACCACCAGCAGTGGCAAAGCAAACAACTCCCTGGGGATAAAGAGCCTGGCCACTGGAAGAAATCTTCCACAGGGATACCAAAAAAGCTCTGATGGAACCCAAACCTCGTGTTTCAGCTTTAAGATGCTGTCCTCTCTGCCGCCCAGCTGGCAGCAATGAGCAACGAGCCTGGGAACCTTGCTGTTAGCCCAGAGGTTCCAGCAAACCAGCAAAGTACAGAGGAAAACCAGCCAAAAACCCCTGAGGATGCAGATTCCATGGCTCACTAATAAATAATAATTTGAAGGTGTTATATTATCCTGAACTTTAATGAAAGCCATGTAAGATAATAATAATAATAATAATAATAATAATAATAATAGGTGTTCAAATTGAAAATGGGATGCCATTTCTCTGCTCATCGCTGCTGTGATCTCTTGCTGATCTCCAACTGGAAGCCATACTTTAAAAATATTCATGTCTGCCTGGCACTGTGGAAGCAAGACCTCTGGCAATTTGCCACAAAAGCCCATACAAGAACTGGAAATCACAGCCAACAGAGTGCATTTGCAGTCCTACTGGGAAGACCAAGGCAGGTAGAAACAGGAAGTGAGGAAGGAGGGGACAAGGCACATGCTGGATGCTCACGTTCCCTACCCCAGTCTGACCAGTCTGGGGCAGGCACCTCCAGAGCAGAGCAGTGTGACATCCCTGGAGCGCACGGGGCACCAACTGGGACTTCACGAAGGCTTCTCAAGCCCACAAAGGAGAAGCATGGGAGCTTTCACACGTGACATGAGACTTTCCACCCTGGCCTGCTCACAGCAGGCAGCTGGAGGGTTTGCTGCCAGGCTGGACCCAGGCACAAGGAGATGGCTGCAAGATAAGGATTTGCAGCCACCATCCCCAAGCCACCCTTTCTGCCCCCACGGCTCCATCCCCACCCTCCCAGAGCCACCACCATGGCATGGGCAAGCATGGGAGATGCTCTGCGGGCGGGCAGCCATGGGAGCTGGCGCTCATCCTCCCTATCCAGCTCCGTCCCAAGCAAGACAGTGGAATTAAGCGCAAGTTATAATTAAGACTGGATGTTTGAAGAGAAACATAATCTCCGTTCCGTGGGATTCGCCGGCACAACAGTAATTAACGTCTCATTAACATTCGCCTAATTAAGCAGTTTATGAAAGTGGATAGATTTGCATACTGCTCCACTTCAGCTTCAGTGCATCCAGTTACATCCAGGCACCAGAGTTAACCCTTCCAGGGCACTTCCAACCAAATTCCCAACCCTGCAAGGCTTCCCAGCCTCTCCCTGTGAGGACACAAGGTGCTGTCGTTGCACATCTCACTGCACAGTGCTACCCAAAATCTGGTAAAACATCTCTCCATCACCTCTATTCTAGCCAAACACCTCCTCTCTATTACCTCTTTTCCAGACAAACCTACCCTAAGCCTCTCCAACTTTCTACATTGGTTAGCTGTTTTTAAATCCCTCAATTGGTTTCAATGCATCCCCACATCCTCAACACATTCATCAGGAAGCAAAGAAGATCTGTAAGAGTTTCTGAAGCTAGGGAGAAATGTCTCCTAGAACATTTCATGCTATACTCATTCCCAAATGTTCTTTAATGTTTAAAAACAATGACTCCAAGATTAAAGAGATGCTCCAAATTCTGAACACCAGTTTAAAAGCAGGATGCAACAGGAGCTTCCAAAAGGCTTTTGCCATAGGGAATATGTTCCCTCTCTTTGAGAGTCCTCCTGTCATTGAGAGGAAAGGCAAACCAGCAAAAGCAGTGACAACACCCAGATGATGCTCTGTCCCTCTTGGGGACAGCAGGACACCATTCCCAGATGGATCCTGGAGCAGCCCATCAAATAAGATGCATCACACACACATCCCCTTAGCAATAAGTCACTTGAACTGCTGGACATAACGTTTTCCGCTGCTAATGCCGGCTTTCTCTTCTGGTGTTGGATTAGTAAAGCTGCTGCATCCATCACCCGGCTTAAAAAGACCATGTGCAAACCTGCCTCCCCTTGGGGCATCTCCTGGGGGGCGAAAAATGAGCTCTCCAGTTAGTGGTTAATGCTTGGAGACGAGATGCAACTTTGCAGCAAATACAGTGGGAAAGAAAAATTCATGACACAGCCTTTCATTGAAAATCAATAAAGCCCAGACCTGCCTGTGATGTACACACTCAATTTATTCCTCACTCAGCTCACTGCGTCTTCACCACCAGCGCTCTCAGATCAGTCAGGTCCTTGCCGGAGGACACAGTGTCCCTGCCCAGGTCATGGCACTGGTGTCACCAGAGCCACATTAGCGTGGGGTTGTCACCTCCCTGAGCCTGGCAGTCCCACACCCCCAGCTGCAGCAAGCCATCCTCCCGTGGCTGTGATCCAGCCCCACAGCATCCCTCCCTACAAAGTGTCTGGGAGAGACAACTCAGCTGTGTCCAGTGGCAAAGGCAATTCCAAAGTTTCAACCTTCCATCTCCCAACAGATTCCTACAGCTACAGCAAAGTGCTGAGCCAGGGAGACACTCTGGATTTGCGCTTGGAACACCTCAGTCTTGAAAACACATCTCAATTTTCCCCTGTCCCCAGGAGCCAAGAAACCTTCCTGGAAGCGATGATGGAACGAGCCATCCTCCTGAGCCAAAGCTAGGACATCCTCCAGTCCTGCCTGAGCCCTATCCACAGGAACCCCATCATTCGTCCTGTCCTGTTCCCCCCTCCCCTCTAAGGGTGGCTTTGAAAGCCCTGTGAGGCACCCAAAATCCCTGCAGATTTAGGCATTAGCCTCTGCCTTTAACCATTTTTTCTTCCTCCCCAAATCTCCCTGACAATGCAGTAAACAGTCCCAGAAAGGATGTGGGGGGGCGGGGGGGATGTCCCTGAGCTTTGCCCACCCCCAGCTAGTGGGAGACACCAAAATTCTGGGAAGATGGAGAAACGGCTGCTCCTTTCTGATGCTGGGGTTGCATCCTAACATCCCTCCTGCAGCCAAATCCTCCTGGAGACAGGAGAGCAGCTGAGGGATGCAGGCAGGAGAGATGCAGCACGGCATCCCCTCCCTCCTGCTCTGTCCTCCCTCCAGCTCTGCCTCTCCTCTTGCACAGATCCCACACTGCCAACCTCACCCAGAGCCACCACAGCAGGACCAAAGAGCCGCCCAAACACTGGGGTGAGGGGCTGATGCCAATGCAGCCCCACAGCGGCGGCCTTCGGTGCAGGGCTGGCTGTGCTTGGCTGTGAGCAGAGAGCTGAGGGGGGATCTGGGGAGAGGTGGGTGTCCCGCTGTGCTGGGGGCTCGTGCCTGGCTCTGCAGCACAGCCTGACCTACTTTCTTGGGCGGTACAGCCACACCAGCCGCAGCGGCAGCGCGGGGTTTCTTTTCTCCTCTACCTCATACAGATGTCTTCTTACAAACTGGCAGTGGGATCACAGCGGGGTCCCCTCTGTGCCACCACCTCGAAGCACTGACTGTCCCCTCCCTCACCTCCAGCCAGTCTTGCTGCCTTTGAATGGGTGCCCTCCTTTCCCTACCCTTTCCCAAAAAATTCACGGCACATCTCAGCCAAGAGGAGGATTTATTGATCGTCTTATCTGTGTCTAATCCCAGCCGGAGCGCCGCGATAAACGAAGCCGGCTAAATAAAATGCCTTCCTGCAAGGTCTCTGTGTCGAGAGCAGCTGGCTGCTAGCGGGGTGCAAAGTGGGGAGCAGCCTCCAGGGTCCCTAGACCCACCTGTGCAGGGAAGAGCAGCCCATGATGGCAAATGCCTTGAAAGAAGGAGTAATGTGCTATGAACACCCATCCAAAGCTGAGGACAGGGGTGGGGCACAAACCAAACCCCAACTACTCCATCTAATCGATGGTAAGCAGTTTAAATGCTCTTTCACTGCAGTTCGGGGAGCCCTAATTCCAGGCATGACCTGAATCTCTTTAAAAAGAGAAGGGAGGGGAGGCAGGCAGGCCAGGAGTGGGGAAAGCCAGAAATGCCAAGGATGCTAATTTGTCCCTGTTTCCTCTCTGCAGAACAGCATCTGGGAGAAAAAGCACCTGCTAAAGAGAAGAGATCCCCGTGGAGCAGAGATCCGGAGGTGCATGCTCGCAGCTCCCTATTACCCAGCCTGGACTGGAAATGCTTGACGCAAGAGCAGGATGACGGATGCTTCTGCCTTTGTAAGAGCAACCTGGGGTGCCGACAAGCACTGACAAACCAGCCCACCCCAGCACAAGGAGGGAGCAGGGGAGCTCAGCCCAAATGCGGCGTGGCCGTAACCAGGTCAGCTGGTGAGCCTGCTGGGAAGCACGGGCTATAAAAAGCACGGGCGAGATGCTGGGATCATCCCAGAGCAGAGAGGAAGAGGTGAGGATGGCCCTGCCCTCTAAGTGAGCAGTGCCAGGGTGGTGATGGGCTGCAGAGGATGGCACCGGCCACACAGGACCATGGGCAAGCACCCTTCTCCCTGAGATTTCCAAAGTAATGATCCGTGAGACAGCACTGACTAAGAGTTACTGCTGGTTTTCCAGAGCGAGATGGGGTGTGGAGGAAGGGGGACTGAGGCTGCCAACAAGGCCCGGCTGGCAGATGGAGAGATGCGGTTTGGCACCTCCAGCCCTGACCGAGGAGGCGGAGGAGGAATTGCCATCCCCTGCATCCCGCTGTGCTTAGTACCAAGTGGTTGTGCTCCTTAGCAGGGAGATGCCATGGGGAGCACCAGCCTGGGACCCCACTGCATGGAAGCAGACATCCTGGGTGCACTGGAATGGGGACAAATCCACTGACCAGACAAGCCTGTCATCTCAGCCTATTCCTGGACGTGCATGTGGCCAAGAGCTTTCCCCTAGCTCAGCATGGCCCCAAATCCCCTACAGACAGTGGACAGAGGCAGGGTTGTCTGCACTGGGCTTTCATCTCAAGCTGTTCCCACCCTGCTTCTCTCCTGCCACCCAGTGTCGTGACGTCCCCTCTACTCTCCCAAGGAGAATCACAAATCTGCCTGCAATCCCTCCTTGGAGGCCTGAGCTTTGCCAAACCCTCTGCCAAGCACCACAGACCAAAGCGTTAATGGGTGATGAGGGGGAAAGGCTGCGATGGCTGTTCCCCACTCCCCACCCCATGTCCCCCTGCAACAGGACCTGTATGGGCAGCAGTCACTGCAGCCCTGCCCCCCAGCCCCCATTTCAGCAGAGCCTGGCGGGGCACACAGGGAGCTGTCAGGCCCTATCATGACTCACACCGTCATTTCTCCCTTCGAGCCAGGAAAAAAAAAGACATAATAAAAAAAAAATCAGGCAAACGTTTGAAAAACTGGAGATAAACAGAGGAGAGAAGAGATGGAGGCAGCTAATGAGGTCCCTGGCCCCAATGAGAGGTGCGAGGAGAGCACAGATGCTCCTTGGCCAGCAGCGATCCCACCCGTCGGGCACAAGGAGCACACAAGGGACAGCACTTCCCGGCACAGCCCTGGCACCACTGGCGGGGACCCGCGGGCAGCTCCGGGGAGCCGTCCCCAGGGCAGCTGAGCAGCCGGCCCTGGGGCCAGGACCCCTGGCAGCCCTCAGGCAGTGTCTGCACAGCCACACAGCACAGGGATGGCAGGATACCCTGGCCCAATGGAAACCTCACCGAGCTGCAATGAGCAGACTGGGGGCACTCCCAGATTTATTTTTCTCCCCCTGCTCTATGAAACGCCCGTGAGCTTATAAATGCTTAGTCAGGAGGAAGCCAGAATCCCAAGCCTGTTCCCATGCAGACCCCCAGCTTCCCTACAACTTAGCCAACCCCTGCCCTAGGAAACACCCTTGAGCTTATAAATGCTTAGTCAGGAGGAAGCCAGAATCCCAAGCCTGTTCCCATGCAGACCCCCAGCTTCCCTACAACTTAGCCACCCCCTGCCCTAGGGATTAAAAAAAGGAGAAAAGCCAAAAAATCTTGATTCTTATAGCTAAAATCAAATGTGTCATCTCAGTAACGAATTGGCCTGCCTGCCTGGCAGAAATTGCTCTGTTAAAATATATATCCATATTATTCTTTTTGAGTTGCCTTTCCCAAATATGTTCAAGAATGGGGAAGTTTTCAAGTCCCCGTGGACAGGAAGTCTTTCTGCTCCCTTCCCAGCACCTAGCAAGGTAATTATCTGCCAGGAGCCCCGGGCAGTGCCACGGCTGGTTATACTGCTAATTAGCAGAAACAAGCCAGTCCCCCGGGGCACGCCAGGTCCATCCCCATCCCTCTCTGCCTTCCTCCTCCTCGCCCTGGGGGGTACAGCAGAGCATCTTGTGTTTAACACCGGGAGGGCCTTGTACTCCTCCCCTGGATGCCAGAGGTACAAAGGTACTCCTGCCCACCCAATGGACAAGGGACAGAAGGACCCCAGAAACGTATCCACTGCCAAGAGGATGCTCCTTGCCACGAGGCTACTAGGCGGATGAGGACACCGTGGAGAGCACTACTTCTGCTGGTACCAAGAGACTTACGAAGTGCATAATTTAGGGTCTGTTTCAGCCTCTTTTGGAGGGATACTTAGGAAGTGGAGGCTTCCCAAGAAGTCTTCTCTTCCCAAAATGAAAGGAAAAATACTCTGATCTTGGAGGCATTTAAATCTCCCCCCCGTGGACCTCTCCAGTTCTCGCTCCTCACAAGTTTCCCTGTCTCCTCACCAGGCAAAAGGCACATTCAAATACGCCAGAAGCTTTGCCAGGAGAAGGGCAGAGCGTGAGCTGCCCGCCACCAGAGCGAGTGTCTGCCGAGCGGCACAGGAGGCAGGAGCGGCACGGGAGGCAGCCACAGGAGGCAGGAGCAGCACAGGAGGCAGCCACGGGAGGCAGGAGCGGCACAGGAGGCAGCCACGGGGAGCGCTGGGAAGATGCCCCTCGTGCACGTGATGCGTCGGGAGGAGCATCCCCCAGTGCCTGGCCCAGCGAGATGGGAGGGAGCCGTCAGAGCCCAGCCACCCTACCAGGATGGCTTCAGGCTGCCAGGATGCCTCGCCATCGTCCTCCTCACCAGCAGCGCCAACGGGATCTCAACGGAACGTGCGGATGGGTGCGCTCCCCACCCTTGGATCGCAGAGCGCACACCGGATTGGTGGTCTGAGGAATGTGGACGGCAGCTTGGGCTCTCCAGAATTACACCCATCCCTTCCTGATGCTTCAGTGCAAGACATCCGAGGCCCCACGCCACCAGGAGCAGGAACCCTGGATCCCAAGGGAGCAGCAACAGCAAGAACTGGGGCTGTTCTCAGCATGTAAGCTGGTCACCCAGCACCGAAACCTCCCAACCTTCACAGCCTGAAGCTACTTATCCAAAGCTATACCAGGACTCAGAAAGGAACTCCAGATCATCACTTCAGGGGATCCAAGACTCTGCTGGACCATACATACAGATTGCCCGCCATCCTCCAGAGGTTCCCTGCTCGGGCTGGATATCCCACCCTGCCCCAGGGAGCCCTGGGCAGGGCTGAAATAGCCCTCAGCCAGCCGGTGCAAGCCCAGAGCTTGCATGTTCCCCACGTCAATCCCTGCCCCCTGCCTGCTTGTTTCAGCTTCCCCAGGAGATGCAGAAGGGGATGAGGCTGGTCCTGCATACCAAGGCTACCCCACAGAAAGAAACCAGTGGGGCATCTCCTGCTATTAATGGGCAGGATCCCAGGCAGCCCCTGGAAACACCAAAGGCAGGATGAGCACAGGACTCATTCCCATCACCATAAGGAAGACAGGACTACCCCCCCACTAACCCCCCTCTTACTGCAAGGCTCTGGGGCCCCCAAATGTGTGGAGCTCCTCAAAGGCTGCACCACCCCGGATGGACAGGAGGAACGGGCACTCACCCGGGCGCCCGTTCCTGGATAACTCAAGCTCCTCTTCCCATTCCCCCCACTCAACCAAGAGCGAGACCAGCTTGCAAGCCAGCACCCGCTGCTCCACGCTCACCTGTGCTCTGCCCCTCCGGAGAGCGGCTTGGAGCTGCTCAGCCTTTGCAACAAACTCCCTTCCGCAGCAAGACATCAGCCTTTGGGTGCTGCCTGCCCCTTCCACGCGCTGGCTGCTCTGCCTGCCTTGGGGATTTTTTTCCTTTTTTCCCTTCCACCCCGTAGCGTTTTGAACGTGCAGATGCCCCAGCTTCTTAAAATTCAGCCTGGGGGCGTGGGAAGTGTTTTGGAACATGCCCAAGCTGTCTGCTCCGTGCGTGCGCGCTGCTAAAAACGATCCACCTACTGCCCCCATCTCCTGCACCGCTTGTCAGCGCCGCCGTGCCTTTCCAAAGATAAGCAAGCTTACACACGCAGCCCAGGAGCAAAGCCCCGGGAGCAATCCCATTGGGGCAGGGGGGAAACTTCTCTGCTCAGGCACCAGGCAAACTTTCCATGTAGCAGTGGACAAGGAGCAGGGTGCCAGGTCTAGTGGAAGGTGTCCCTGCCCATGCTAGGGGGGTGAAATGAGATGATCTCTAAGGTCCCTTCCAACACAAACCATTCCATGATTGTATGATGGACAGCCCTGGAAACAACGCCCTTGAGCCAGTGCTACCTCCATCCCCTCTGCATCACAGCGAGGATGGAGCACCACTGCTGGCACAGGGAGAACACATGAAAAAAAACCAATTTACTTGCTCTTGAAAGATGCAGCAGCAGGGGAATGTGGCCGCCCTCATTACCATGGGGGTAATGTCATGGGCTGCACTACGAACACATGATTAGGACACTCAGCTCGGCAGCCCTGCCTGACAGCTGAGCGTCCGTGTGGTAGCACGGTCCAAGGGAGCGTAACACATCTCCTCCCCAGCAATTCCCAAGGGCTCCACCAACAAATAATCGAGCTACAGAAATTTGACAAATTAACCTGTAAAACACTGCTGGCAAAGCCCAGCTTGTCTGAGACACCAGCAGGCAGCTCTCAGTGGGGCATCCAACCAAGGTAACGGAGCAAGGCCAACACACACCAATTCAGAGCCTGGCTCCAGCCACCACCATGTCAAAAAAAAAAAAGGGTATATAAACCACTGAGGTTGGGATTTGGTCAGGAGAGATAGGCTGAGCCCTCCTGCCACATGCACGGTGTACGATGAAGGCTATAGGTCCCCAAGGGAAAAGGACAGCAGGGCCAGCTCCAGCTCAACAGCCTAGCTCTGGATTCAAACACAAGCTGCTCAAAATCAGTGACAAGGTTGCTTTTTCTTTTGCTTTTAAATCCCTCTGGCAATCTGGCCTTCAAGTGCTCATCAATCCATTCAGGGCCATCTCCCCCCCACCACATCACTGCTCTGCAAATTTGAGTGAAATTGATATTTTCCTATCGGAAACATGAAATTTCAAACACACAGAACATTGGATTTGAAAGCTGACTTTTGTTGGGAAGGTGCCTGTCTCTTTGTTCACAAAAGGGCTCATTTTTCCTGGAAAAGGGCCCAGATTTTGAGTGAAAGATCAATAACATGCAGAAAACGGGTCCTTTTATTTAATTTTGCCATGATACCAGAAAGAAAAGAAAGAATCCAGTGCTGAGACTGAATGACTTCAAAATATTTTGCATTTGTTTACCCCAGTGCGACACTGGAGCATCTATTCAAAGGAGCTCAATGGGAAGGATGCAGCCTTTGGGGCACCCCTAGAGCATCCCTTTATCACCTGCTGGTACCCCACCGGGGACAGCATCCCTGGCACTGCTCCAGTCCAACCCCAGTCCTTTTTTGGGGGTATTGTTAGAGATTTAATTGCTGCTTCCTCTGCCCTGCCCTGTCCAAGGAGCTGTCTCAGTAAAATGTTCAAGAATGACCTTCTGCCTACACTAATCATGAGGAAGGGTGAATCAAACTTTAACTGCAATTACAGCCAGGGTGGGGGGAATAAAGGAAAAAAAATACACCATGAAGACACAGCATTCAAGATGCCGTGCAACAGTCATGACATGCTGCATCCTCCCCATCCATATGGGGGAAAACTAACACTTTGGCAAATTTATGAGGATGTGTGAAAGTGATTATATTCCTGAAAATATCTCAAGTGGAACGGCCTACCTGGCATATTTTGTTAGTCATGAAACACGCTCCCTCCACCGACTGTAGTTTGTGGCTTTCCATCTGCTTAAATACTTTAAATACTGAAACTTTCTTCTTTTTTTTTTTTCCCCAAGCTGAAATAGCACGCCAGCAGCAGAGTGCTGACTCAGGGGCGCGGGACGAGGACATGCTCACCACCAGCAAAGGGATGCAGAAGATGCCACACCACAAGGGCAGGCGAGCGGAGGATTCACCACATGGATGGTAAGTCCTGCCCCTGGCCAAGAAATGCAAGAGGTCAACTTGTGTTAATTAATTAACTGAATTAATTGAATTTGTGTCCAGCAAGGGAGCACCAAGTGCAAATCAAAAGAATATTATTTTGGTTCAAGTGTGGACATGAAAGGGAAAAGGTTAAAGGAAAAAATGGCACTGGTTGGCCATTTTAATTTCATCTGGCCAGGAAAACAACTGCAACAGTTGTAAAGGTTAGGGGTCAGTGCTGCCAAGCCCAGATTTTAGCACGATGGGGTTTATGGGCACTTGGTCCAGGGCAGTCAGCACCCTGATCCCCAGAGTTCTGACTTTCATGGGGAGTGATGCCCCTTTTGTCCTGGGGGAGCTGGGGAAAAGGCTCCAAGGTATCAAGGGGATCTGGGGCTGCTTCTCTCCTGCCCTCTCCTGCTCTTTAGTTAAGAGTTTCTATTTCAAAGCCCTGGCTGGAGTTTCTCTGGCCTCAGTGGCTGGAAGTGGGGTGGGCAGGCACAGGGATGCAGCCAGAGCTCAGCACTGGTGCAAAGAAAAGCCAGCCAAGATTCCCAGTGTCAAAGGAAATGGCCAAGGTGCAGCCACAGCAGCAGAGAAACATCCCCCAAACCATTTAGGTGCAAGCCCATTCCCACCAGGGAGGTGCCTTTAGATGTGCTTGAGGGCACAGGTTGCCCAGAGAAGCTGTGGCTGCCCCATCCCTGGAAGTGTCCAAGGCCAGGCTGGATGGGGCTTGGAGTGACCTGGTCCAGTCAAAGGTGCCCCTGCCCATGGCAGGAGGTGGGACTAGATGAGCTTTGAGGTCCCTTCCAACCCAAACTGATTCTATGATTCTATTAGCGTGTACCCTGGGAAAACTTGGAATACCAACACCACGATGTATCCCCAAAGGGATCATTTTGAGTCATCGAAGCAGTTATCTACTGGTTGCATGAGGCAATGGCAATCCTGCCCCTCAAAGCAACAGTGAACAGTACTCACGGTGTAACTACAGTGCAACTACTCTTTGCCTGATTATGGAGAATGATCAAAGTATGGGAGCATCCCGGCCAAATCACCTCCTCCCCGGGGCATGCGGGCTGCCCAAGAGAAACCCCAGCTACAGATACACATAAAGTGGAGCAGAGACCAGTAGAATATGATGAACATTTTCCCAAATGGCAGTGCAAAGCTGCATATTAGGTGATTTGTGGCAGATTTCCTCCGAGAGAAAATCTCTCCTACCATGGTGGTAGGTTTTCACAGCTCATTTGGCTTTTCATTTGCTGAACGGCTTTGTGCTGTTCTCCCTTGCGGGACAAGGCCTCATCATTTGTGTTTTCTAACAGGTTTTTTTTTTTTCTCCTAGGAGAAAACCATCTTTCCTCCTTCTCTCTGTGAGCCTAATTCCACATCTCCAGCTGGCGTTCAAGGGTTTTGAAGTTACTCTCACTTTTCAGGGGGATAAATCACCTTGGAGGGCAGAGGTTTTTTTTCAAGGTCCAATACCTGGAGAAGGAGTTTCTCCTTCCAAATGTACATAGTTCCTGAGAGAAATAATCCCACGGGAAATAATCCAGTACAAAGAGGGTTTATTGTATCTTTTCAAAGGCTCTTTCTTACTGACAATTGATGAGTTCATAGCTACCAATATCCATTAGAGGGTTTATTTTATTTCTTGTTAGAAAATAAAAAGGCAGAGCCTGAGAAGAGTAAAACCAGCCACAGAGGCTGAAGACTGACAGGAGCTGCCTGGCAGACAGTGAGTGAAAATGCTCTGACAAGATGAAATGTTTTTTCTTTCATTGAAATCACTCCCTTTCCGAATGACTAATACACAGCTATCACACCATGGATATTTCCAGAGTGATGAGATGTTTTTAAAATATCTCACTGTGCCTCAAAATATCTCACTCTGGCTCAATAGATCATCCAAAACACCACCCACGGAAATCATAAATAAATAGATACTATAGTGCTGTAAAAGAGCAGACTGGCCAGGGCCAGGGCAGCATCCTTCATCGGCGAGCTCAATGAGGCCACTGAACCCCTCCCCTCGGCACGTGGCTCCTGCAGCCAGGCTTTGTGGAGATGGAGACACCAAGCCCTTGCAAATGGAGCTGGGCACCTCCTACTCTCCCAGCACCTTCACAAAGCTGTCCTGCAAAGCTCCTTGATGACACAGATCTCTCCTTAAATGAGCAAACTGGATGTAAGAGGTACGGTGGACTCCACGGTCCACTCAACCGCCCACACTCAACAGCACAGCGGCCACCAAGAAGGCAGGTGACATTCTCTGGCCCATGGGCCACTCCTGGAGATCCATGTGCCCCCTTGGGGACCCCCATTGCCTACGCAACAGCTTCAAACCTCAAGTTACAGCAACCAGAAACACTCCATCCTACTCCCTGCCCCGAAACGCATCGCTCCCATCGGGAAAGGGACACCCACGCCCTGGGAACAGCTGGCGTTGGGTGATGCGCTGGAGGGGGTGACTGCCAGCCCAGCCGCCTCCACATCCCCTCGCCCCAGGCAACAGGCACCAGCCCAGCACAGCACTCACTGCACAGCCAGGAAGCTCCCGTTCTCCTGACAAAGACTCTGAGGGACTGCACAGAGCCAGGAAGCTCCTGCTCTCCTGACAAAGACTCCAAGGGATTGAACCGAGCCAGGAAGCTCCTGCTCTCCTGACAAAGACTCAGAGAGATTGCAAGGACTGAATGGTTGCAAAACCGCCCCCAGGCAGCTGATTTTTTACACATTTGGATGCGTTTGCTCCAGGCTTGGAGAGGAAAAAAAGCAGCAAAATGGCAAGAAGAAATCACGGAGCAGGGCTGACTTGCCTTGCACGTGCTCCAACCATTCTGTGTGCGGAGAGGACTCGTGCCAGATCCCTGTGCTGTTGTCCTCCCTGCAGGGAAGAGACCAGAGTCCCCTTCCAGGCTTGGTTCTCGGTGCAAGGACAACTCTGCTTGGTAGCTCAAGCAAAACTCACAGAGAGTTGGAGTGCGGCCATATTTTTAAAAGCTCCCTGGATCCTGGTGTCCACAGCTTAGATCCAAGCCAAGGAGAGCTATGACTCCATAAACGTCAGCCCAGCCCAGCCCCAGCTCACTCTGCAGGAGCTGAGTGTGCTTGTTCTCTTCCCAAAGAATCAGGCAACACTCTTTGTTTTGCTGATTGAAAGGAAAGAGAGCAAATAGTTTTGAGGAACTGAAAATGGGCTCCTTTGCTTTTCTCAGCAAGATTAAAAACTGGTTCAGATCACCCAGGCTGTGCTGTTCCTAAGTTGTTTCCTCTTTAGTGGCATTTACTGAGAGACATTTTCAAACTTTGGGAGACGAAGCAGCGTTTCTCAACAGGCGTCCGAATACATCCTTTGGAAACCACAGATAATCTGATCCTTGTCACCTTCTTTTCAAAAGGGCTGAAGCTACTTGTCCAGCACAGCAGGAATTGGTGGGTTCCCTGGGTTCAAGGAAGGAAAACACCTTGCCATAGAAATTCAATCCTACTGCTGAGGTACGTGGGGAACCCAGCAGCAATGGGCCATCGACACCCAATCTTCACAAAACTCTGCCAGCCCCAGTCCTTCCTGTCAACCTCTGCTTGGCTTTTCCCTACATTTCCCCTTCTTCCCACTGGGAACAGGCAGCACTGAGAGGCTGCAGAGAGATGACAGAGATGCTGCAAAGGCAGGAGGGAGAAAGACAAGGCCTTGCATTTCCAATGAAGATAGCTCCAACATCTGTCCTCAGCCACAAATGTATTCACCCGCCCTGACACACTCATCAGATGAGGCTCTAAAATATTTACTGCCCAAATATCAATCCTCATAAAGCGAGGCAGCCATTTGGGCTCGGGGAGGGGGAAGGAGATGGGGCGGGTTGTCAATAATGTCATAACCACGGGCAATTTTATGTATCTCTGGAAATGGCCAAGGAACACGCAGCTTGACAGATGTGCAAATGGGTAATGCAGGCTCCCTAGTTATGAGCATGAGGATGTCAAGAGGAATAGATGAGCAGTAATTCAAAGTATATTGGGCTTAGAGAAGTACATGGGCATCGTAATGAATGCGGGATGGGCACTGCGGTGGAGGGAGGGTTGAAGGAGGATGAGGAGGGAGTGGGATGCTGGCCAGAGAACGCAGCCCCTGCATGTGCTGGGGTGTGACTGAAGGGACAGGGGACGAGGTTGGGCATTTGGTGGGCAGAGTCACGCTGTTACTGCACCGAGGGATGTGTCAGCCTGTCTGCTGCTGCTGGAGGCTGGACCAACCCCCAGGCTCCTTCTTCCTCCTTCACAGCTGCATCTCTACACAAGCTTCTCCCACTTTTGTGCCACCTTTTTTTTTCCCTTGCTGTGAAACTCAAAGTTTTAGCCAAATACCTGTATTTTTCACCAAGAAGAGTCAAAAAAACCTCACCAAGGAACCAAATTATGCTTCAAGTTTAGTCTCAGCAGAACTACAGGTTTTATTTTTGCCCTCATCTCCAAACTAGAAAACAAACCCGACACCACAGCAAGGGCTGCCGCCGCCCCCGGCGCCGCCTGCGAGGCGCAGGCACTGCTCACACCTCTGACTGTGCCTCGCCCGGCATTTCCCCATCCCACCTCGGCGGGCTTTAAAAAGCAGCATCACACAGACACACGCTACACCCCCGGCCGCACGCTGCCGCCTCCTGCGCACGCTCCCGCCCCGGAGGCGCGAATCCCAGCCGCACGACGGACCACGGAGGGTGGCCAGCTTCCAGCACGAGGGGCTGGAAAGAAAGGAAAACCAATTTAACTAGGGATGGGATGCTGGGACACTCTTCTGCTCAGGTGTTTGGTTTGCCAGAGGAGTAGGGCAGCATGGTGCAAAGAGGACCATTAGCCAGTCCCAACTGACCTCACGTGGCCAGCCAAGAACAGCACACACAGACATTTCAGCTCCACTCATTTTTCCATAAGATTCGCCTCCTTCAGCACTTCTGGCAGTGAAATTCCCACTCTCCCACGTCCTCCAATGCTCTTTGAAGGGACGCAGTCATTGGCTGCAGCAGTGGAGCCACGCACACCCTTCCTCCCTCTCAGCTCCTGCAGAGAAGTTCATCGTTTTTCCACACCCTGGTGCTTTCGGAGCTGGGGGGAATTACTCATGAAGGCAAGCAGGCACCCCACATACCAGCTATCACCATAAAGGTGGTTTTTCCTGTGGAAAAATCCATGAATCACTGTAAAAGTCAGTCTGGCTCAAACCAAGCCACACTGCTCACCACTGTTTATTAAGAAGAATTAATCACCAATATTTTTCCTGGCTGATTTTATGAAATATGACTTATCCTAACCACTCACTACTAAGTTGTTACAACATCCAGCTGCTAACAAACACCCTCTGCGTGTGCTCTGGGAGCCTTCCCCATGGCTCATGGAGTGACACGCAGTTTTGTTAGGTCAAATGACCAATGACTGAAAAAGCTTGAATCTTGAAGGAATATTTCCTACAAGTCTCAGACTGCAGATTTTCACTCCGGAGATACACTTCTGGCACTGGCTGTTCCTGCAAAGGTGTTGCTCAGTGAATAACCCTGCTAGAGCTGAGGAGCCCTGGGGTGTTGCAGCCCTGAGCAAGGGGTGACACCAAGAGGAGGCAGGGGCACAGGCAGGGTAGGAGCTGCCACACACACACAGAGCACAGGTCCTCTGCCTTCCATAAAAAACACTCTCTGCCACCATCCCAACCAAGCCACGCACAGGCAGGTGCCAGGATGGGGAGGCAGGGGCTGGCATTGCTCTGCATGGCTACAGCAGCTCTGACCCAATGAGACAACCAAGTGGTAACAAATCCATAATGAAAAAATCTTTTTCTTTCCAGAAAATGTCCTTGTTATAATTTCTTTCTCCTGGCGGCACCCTCCTGTGCACAAGAGCTTGGCCATGACATGGTGTAAGAGCAGGAAACTTCAATGCCCACGGTTGCGAGAGCAGAAAAGAGAGATAATTGCACTTCTTACAGCAGCAGTAACTTATCTTGGGGAAACTTTCCCTGCTAATGAGGCCATTCTGTTCAGACATTCAGCAAGAGTTGAGAGGGCTGGTGCTGCTGCCAGCCCATGGTGGGTGCAGGCAGAGGGCAGGCAGGGGTGAGAAAAGCAGCCCAGGAAACCACCACCATTGTCCCAACCTCATCACTTTGCAGCTTCCTGGAGCTCAGTTTTCCAGTGCTAGCACTGTACCACTGAGCTGGCTTTAATTTATTTCTCCTCAAAAACAAAAAAAAAAAA
>VXAD01010357.1:544850-630267 GCA_013399195.1 Dicrurus megarhynchus
CCCCACCGACCCTAACGAGAGCTCATTAATTAACACCTGCAGCACTGGTGTAACACCCAGCTGCTGATGCTGACTGTGGCTAGGGAAGTGATCTCTCAGCGCAAGCACCACCAGGGGATGGGAGGATGCTGCTGGGGATGGCAACAACAGCACTTGCAGGGTGTAAGGGCAATGATGGCCCCAGTCCGACCTCTCCGTGTGGCAAGTTGCAAAGAGGTGCTGAGAAAGCATCCTCTCCCCTTCCCTGCTCCTTCCCCAAAGCGGTTCCAATCAGAGTTTCTCCTGTGGCTTCTCTGATTTTGGCACCTCACCAAGTTCCAGCCCAGGCCAAGCACACTGCTAATTAGCTGCACTAATTAATCACAGTTTCCATTGTTTATTCTTTTGTTCTCGCACAAACATCCATGCTGCCTGGCGTGGTGAGCTGCCCTGGCATTCATGGAGCACCAGCACAGCTGGTGGAGCTGACCCCAGGGAATGTGGGTCACTGGCTGCTGGGCTCCCAGCTGGAGACCAGGACAGCACCCACCCCTGGTCCTGCTGGTAACTGAGTTAAAAGCCAAAGCCATCAATTCCGGGCTGAGACAGCACAAGATTGACAATCCCCCTCACTCTTCCAGCCTGAAATTGCTCATGCCAGCACAGCTCAGACCATATTTCTGAAACTTCCAGGAGGCCAGGAGCTGCTGGTGGGTCATTTAGTCCATTCCCCCTTTGGGACCTGGGATTTACTGTGCCTAAAGCACGCCCAGTGCTCAAGCCTGGCCTCCAACATCTCCAGCAAAGCCAATTCTACAGCCTCCCTTGGCAGCTTCCTGAGGCTGCTGCCACCACTGTTGGGCCATGGAGCGGGCTGCATTCACTTGCCACCATCCTCGGTCCCTCCTGCAGTCATCAGTGCCACAGCCCATTCTTCCTCTCTCCAGCCTTGGCGATGGCTGACTGGCTGTCACTCCATCAGATCCCCCCAGGGAGACACCCCACACTTGCTCCCAGGAGCGGGCACAGCAGCCGGAGCTGGCACACAGCCCCGGCGCAGAGGCAGCCATCCATCCGCCTCTCCCCCGGCTAATCCCGCCGAAATCCTGCCTTTGTGCTCATCACATCCACTGCCTGAGCATTAGGCACCCGCCGATCCCAAGCTAATCTCCGGAAAGCTCCCTCACCCAGGGGGCTTTCCCTTCCCTGGGCAGCCCTGGTACCCCAGAGGCACGGGGGGACGGAAGGACATGCCAGCTGTGATTCCTTGCCAGCACTGGAAGGATGTGCTGGGAATGAACCCAACAACCACTCTGCTCGCTCCCTCTTGTCAGGGATTTTTTTAACCAGGTATTTTTTGGAGGGGGAAAAAAAAAACAACAACAAAAAGACACCAAGGGGAGAAAAAAAGAACTGTTAGTTCACCAAGGGAGCCTGTGTTGTTAAATACAGAGAAATCCAAGTCTGAAGTCCAACAGAGGCCAAGGTTTCCAGGCTTTGACACAGCTGACAAGCTAGAGCACAATGAGAAAATACGCACACAGAAATAGCCAGGCAGGATAAAGGATTTACTGCTCCTTTCACAGAAAACAAAAGAATAGGCTTAAACTCTCCATTTAGGAGTGGTAAAAAAAAAAAAAAAGAAAGATAAAAACCAGATCTGCAGCAAGAGTATTTGAGTACAGGATTACCAGGAGGTGAAGAAAAACCAGATCCTGCTTGTCCTGGGTGCAGCAGGGCAGCAGCATCCCCAGGGACCCTCTCCCCTGACCCAGCAGCATCTTGCAGTGAGCACACACACAAAATGCCAGGTCTCACCACAGAGCCACCCAGTCAGTTCCCTCCTGCCCTGGGTCAGAGCATCCCACCGCAGCCCACATCCCGGCACAGCCAGCTGTCGTGCCAACATCTGCACAGTCTCCCCTCTGCAGCATTTCTCCTGGGCTGATTCTGGCTGTAGGATTGCCCTCTTCATTCAAATCCCTCTCCAGGGTCCACCACCCCAGTGCCAACCACCCCAGCTAATGAGGCTGGGGCTCCCTGCCTTTCAGACAGACTTTTCCATGATGGGAAGGCTCCAGGCTCCTGACTGCCCTCCCTTTCATGAGGAAGTCATCTCAGAACACCTCTTGGGACCTCAGCTGAGGAGGCCTGATGGAAAGAGAGCTAGGGCTGGCAGGGGCTTTGACAGCTTCTTCCCATCATCTCTCCAGGTCTGTCCTCATTGAAGAGGGAAGTTTTCAGTTCCCTCTAAGTTTCCTCTAACTTGTGATGAAAGAGAAGCTCTTTGGAGAACAGACACAAACTCAGTTTCCCTGATGAAAGTACTGCAGTGGGATTTTTTGGGTTTCTTTTCTTTTCTTTTGAGTAGCGCCAGCCAGAACAGAGCTTTGCAACCAGGCAGGCAGAAGGTCTTACCCTTTCCATGGCAGGAGGCCAAGTCTCCCCGCTGGAGACCAGGACAGAACCCACCCCTGGTCCTGCCGGGAACTGAGTTAAAAGCCAAAGCCGTCAATTCTGGGCTGAAACAGCATGAGATTCACAAACCCACTCACTCCATCAGCCTGGAATTGCTCATGCCAGAGCAGCTCAGACTGTCTGTCTGAAAATCCCAGGAGGCCAGGGGCTACTGGTGGGTCATTTAGTCCATTTCCCCTTTGGAAACTGGGATTTACTGTGCCTAAAGCACACCCAATGGCTACGGTCAAGCCTGGCCTCCAACATCTCCAGCAAAGCCAATTCTACAGCCTTCCTTGGCAGCTTACAAGCTGCTTAATTGCCCTGATAGTTATGCATTGAGGGTTTTTTTTGTAAAAAGCAGCTGATTTCTCAGCAGCAACAAATACTTGGGAAAGCTTTCTCTCTGGCAAACTCTCTCTATTGTTCATCTCTTTCACATAAAACGTTCCTAATGAAGAGGGAAAGCAGGATCTTGGCTTCTTTCAAAACAATCTGAAATATTATATTAAAAACATGCACTGAGTGTTGACATATTTAGTGCATTGCTTTATAAAGCAAATTGCCCAAGCTCATTCAGAGCTTGACACCATTAAGACAACACAGAACTACGTGACTGGGAGGATACCACTGCAAGAAGTGCCCCTTTGGGGAGCTATGGAGCACCTTGGAGCAGCCAGATGACCTTGACTCCATCCCAGTGAGAAGCGGAAGCCACCAGCATCATCCCCTAGGAGAGGGATGCACGAGCACCACTCAACATGCTAATGTGACAGTTACAGCAGGTTTCAGACCCATGAGTCCTCCCCACCCAAACCCTCAGCTCTTCATCTAGGCATCTTCAAATAGCAAACGCTAGGAGGACATAGTATATACCATGCCAGGCTCTCAGAGCAACGGATCTGTGCTGTGGGAGCAAAGCTCAACATCTCCCTCAACACACCAAGCCAAATCCCTTGGAAATGGGAAGCTGGCTGTGGTGGCTGGCCAGGTTTCTCTCCACATCCGGCATAGGCAGGGTCCTTACAGAGCCCCCTCCTCTCCTGCAGCGTCTTTGAAGTGCTCCAGGCTCTGCTACACCAGGATTTTCCACACATTAAACTGATGCTCAGAAAACAAACAGACATAGAGAAAGCTCTCATTACAAGGCTGGTCCATGTCCAAGAGCAGCCCAGGGGCTGGCTAAGATAGGCAGCGGTGCTTTAACAGCCTCTCACCAGAGGCCGGTGTGAGCTATGGCTCCCTGTGGACTCCTGGTCCATGCCAGCTCCATGCTCACTTTGCAGGAGCAGGGCAGGAGAAATGAGCAGGTTTTATGGCACATTGGCTCTCCTCCAGGGACCAAAAGCTTTGATGCTGACAAAGCCACTGCATCCTCTCCTGCTGTGTGGGTGCCCAGACAAGACATTTCTGGGTGCTTCTGGAGATGCTGCTGGCCTCAGTAGGGACATATTAGGGTGATGACCAGAATGATCCCTACCTGATGTAGGTGGTGGTCCTGGGGGCATCATTTCTTCCCCTCCAAGCAGGAGATCAGCATCTTATGGGGTCAGGGCAGGCAACACTGCAGCCACAGTGTGCATGAGCATGTTCAGGTTCATTTACCTGTAACCTAACTCCATCTGCCCTGGGGGAAGCTGACACAAGGGCCTGGTTGGTGCAGGACAGGTTGGTGCAGAACCAGACAACTGCTGCCCCATGCCAGAGTGACACTAAAACCCCTCAAGCAGGGCACAGACCCTCAGAAGACCTGGTGTGCCTCAGCCTCATTTAACTCAGGACCCCAAGCCCTCCAGGAAGGTCCAGCAACCCCTCAGGGCTTCCACCCTCTCCAGCCCCCCTTGGGTTTATCAGCACCAGTGAGCAGACAGGCTCCCTGCAGCGAGATCCACTGAGCACAAGGCATCACAACAGATCAGAGAGACCTGGGGCTCCTCCTCATTTATATTCCCCTCCAGCCACAGCCTTCAACATGGCTGAGGAAGGCAAGGCAAGACAAGGCCTATAGAGAATGCCTAAAGATTATTTCTCTCAGATTCCAATTTATTTTCCATCATTAATGTCTTTGAAAGCCCAACACGTCCTGCGGACAGAAAGAGCATGTTAAACGTGCGCGTGGTGGAGCTGCAAAACCGCAGTGAACGCGTGCCTGGCACAGGTACCCATCCCGCCAGGGAGACTGGCGCAGCCAAAGGAAGGGCTGCCAGCGAGCATCGCCCTTGCTCAGCAGAAGCTGTGGTAGAAGCCACTTATCCCCTCCAGAGAGGTCCCCACCATGCACCACTCGAGCCTGGGAATGCAAGAGCGTTGTTCTGGAAAGCAGAGGTACCACAAGCCCAGTGCTGAGCATTGCATAGCAGCAGAGAGAAGGCAGGGCTGGGGGAGAGTGACTTGCATGAAGGATGAGAGGAGCTGGAGTCTTCCGTAATGGAGAGAAAATTGCTTTCGCCAACTATCTGCAGTTTTAAAGCAATTACATTTGGGGAGAAGCCGAGAGCATGTCTGAGCGCTACGCGCGTGGCAAGCGTGTTTTGAAATACAAGAACCCAGTCAGGAAAAAATAGAAAAAGAAAATGCCATTAAAAAAAAAATATTTGATGCAGTAGGCACTGAGAGGATAAAGTATTTCTAACTCAGGGAGGGGACAGATACTGGAAGCAGCCAGACATCCCAGCAATGGGACAACTGAGAGGAGGTGGGGCAGCTTGCTCCCACTGGTCGTCCCTTTCCCCCCAAGCATGGGAAATCCTCCTTGGGAAGCTCTGAAAACACAGCAGCTGAGCGCAGCCTGGTCCAGCAGAAATAAATAGAGTTTGTTCTAATTAAAACAGTGCATGCCTTCCACTTCATCTGCTCATGCAGTAGGGTCAGTAACAAAAGTCACTGCACTGACATCAGGGTCAGGTCTCCATGGGTTTAAACACCCTTGGGGAATGTGCTGCTCTCAGCCAAAACACGGAGTTGCCTTAACACCTCCCCTCACAGACCTGCAGGCTGACCCAAAACCCAGTAAGCACCCAGCAGCTACCAGTTAAAGCCTTTTCAGCACCAGATTCAGACTGGGAGGCAACAGCTTGATTTGGCCACAGATAAGAAGCTGTAAGAAATACTCAATACTCAAGCTGTAAGAAATACTCCTAATCTTCCCTGCAAGCCATCACCTTTCACCACCATCCTTTCCCTCTAATCTGCTGTAATTAGGAAGGATCCCAGGCCATAAGCACATCTCCTCTAATGACCAAAGTGGCAGGGCCCGAGCTGCCCTGATCCCTGGAGCTACTGCACTGACTGCTGCCGGCACTGCTCAGACATCCAATTTATCAGGACCATGTCCCTTTTGCTTTCTGGCCACGCGCCTTCCCCTTGTCTTTATCTGCTCTGGGGACAAGTGTGGGAAGCGGAGAAGTGGCATCCAGGGCTGCTGGTGACAGAGTCCCTTTTCAAAGGATGTTGTTCAGCTGTTATTACCAACTCTCACCAAGTGGAATTGAGACATGAAGTAGATTTGTGCCCAAGATAATGGCGTTTATTAGACAAGCTATTGAGGAGAAAACAAAAGCTAACAGTGGAGAGCCACTAAGAGCAACGCCTAAAGAGAATCCATCACGAATACAAAGAGAAGAAGTGCTAATAGTTAGTGCTTCCCGTCAATGATTTGAAACCTCAAGCAGTCCCTTAACGACTCCAGGAGAGTGAAGGTTAGTGTCACCCAGCAAGAGGTGACAAACAGCACCAAAGTGTCCATGCCCTCAAACAAAGCAGCATCCAACCCCTTCTGCTCTGGTCAGATGTGGCTGAGCATCTCTGCCCCAGGGTGGCAGCCCTCAGCTCACCCATGATCCTCCTCCTCACCTGTATCAGCATCACATAACACCTATACGACACAACACCTATACTATATGTTCCTAAGGCACACAAGGATGCTCCAGAGCAAAGATCCCAGGAGGATTGCACCCCACACCCTGACCACAGCAGGATGGCAAGGAAGAAGAATTTCATCTCTGCACCCCTTGCAGCAACCAGGGGCCCTTTTACTAAAGCCCCATGGGAAATGCCTTGAAAATCATGGATCCATCTAGATTTTCCTATTGGAGAGCATCCCCTTCTTTCCTCACCAAAGGAGACATGCTCCTGCAAAACCCTCCAATAAAAAAATGTATTTTTTATGGGAATGAAAGTCTTCCATAGGATCTTCACTGGCATGCTGGTTCACTGCCAGCCAGCCCAAGCCCCTGGTGAGATTAGCTGAAGCCTGGCACAGTGCTCACACCCTGAGGCACAGCTGAGATCTTTGGGAAAACACAACAGAGATCATGGCTGCTAAACAGCTTGTCTGGGTCCTTGGCGATTTCTACTTTCTGATTTCCAGCCCAGACAAACAATATAGGAAGCCCCCAAATCCCCAGCCTCGAGGCCAGCCCAAAGAGACCGCCAATTTCACACCCAGACCTCTTCATCCCAACCCTCCTCTCCTTCACTAGGATGATTCTCAAGGGCCAGGCTGGGGCAGCAGCACAGGGTGATGTGGAGGAGGGTGAGCCAGGCAAGAGCGTGAGGGCATCCATGCAGCCCAGAAGCTCCTGAGAAATTTATTGCTTGTGACACGCTGTCAAAGCGAGGCGCATCTCATTAGTCAGAACCGAAGCAAATTAGAGGGCTCCTTAGCCAATTAAAAATTAAATAAATAAAGAAGGGGCTCACCACCTCCCCTTCGGCCCTGTTGGCGAGTGGGAAACCCAAGGCAAGATGTAACACAAGTCTGAGTCACAGCTTCTCCCCTTGCCAAGATGGTGAATTCCCCACTTCCAGCGAGCAGCAGCAGCCAGGAGCAGCCAGCGACCACCACGGCCTGGCTGGATCCGGCACAGCCAGATGGAAAACAAGCTTGAGGAGCCACACCTGACACTCAGGGAGTTGGAAAAGGAAAGACTTCCTTTCACAGCCCCTGGAGCATTTTGTTTCCCAGCTCTTGAAACGGAGCTCATTGACTCCTCTGAGTGGCATTCTCTGCTAAAAAATTCTATTTTTAACAGCTTTTCTTTTTAAAATGACGTGGTTTTCCTTTGTGGGTTAAGCTGAGCAGGCACATGACTTTTTTTGTTGGTTTTTCTTTGGTTTTTTCCTCCAAGATTTATCAGCCATTGGAGCAGAGGGCATTACAACTCTTCTCCAGCCTGGCAGCAACAACAACCCTCTGGAGTTTTACACTGCCCTCCTCCACACCCACCTCCTTGCAGCATCGAGGAGGGGGAGAGCCTATCCCAGACCCCAAACACAGGTGAAGGGACCATTTTGAGCAGGCACTTAAGGGCAAAGTTCAGTTTCCCCATCACAAGCCAGCCTGAAATTTTACAAGAGCACAGAGGTGCCTGTTAGAGGCAAACATCCCAGCTCACCACATTCCAAATGGGCGCTGCAGGAACCTGGGAACTGCAGACAGACCCATGGGTGTAGCATGGATTGGTGGGGGCAGGAAACGGGTCTCACCTCACAGGGGAGGCACCCCAAGAAGAGCTCTCTCTCCTCCACCCATACAGGACCCAGTTGAGGGAGGGAGCGACCCCAGGCCCAAAGGATGCCATGCCCAGGAGAGACCCCTGCCCAGGGCAGACAGGGACACCCCCTCTTCCCACAACACTCCCCAAGTGCACCCCTTAAAAAACAGCACGGACCTGAAACATGAGCCCAGCCCAGCAGCATTTCCCAAATCAAATAATAAACAAGGAGCCGTTGCAGGCTTCCCTCACGCTGCAGCTCCTGATTAATCCCCACAGTAAACACAGAGGAAAAAACCCACCCTAAGGGGGATGCTGTCTGTTTAAAGGCACAAATGGATGCTAAAAGTAGACAAAGAAGCCGAGCAGAGGCACGGCAGGTTTGGGAGCAGGAGGGGAGTGGGGAGAAGCCCACAGGCTCTGGTGCAGGAGGGAAGAGCAATGGGACTTCCGCCAGCCATGCCCAGCATGGAGCCATCCTATAGTCCTTGCAGGGTCTGTCACCCTGTCAGGAGGGGGCATCCCCTCACCACCCCCAAAACATCCCAGCCTGAACAAGCTCTTCCCTCTGGTCCCCAAGGCCAGGCAGGCTGGTTGGGTCTCTCAGGACACCTGGGGAAAGGGTCAGGCAGGAAAACAACACTTCTTCTTGTGGAAAAGGGTCGGGATCCTGGAACTAACCCCCTGTGCCCAGGGACTAACGCTGCACGAGGCTGGTTTAATGAGAAATGGACATTTGAAGCTTAACAGCTCTTGCCAGCAGATTCCCCCCTCTCTTCCCACTGATGCTGCTTCCCATACGGTGCAGCCAGCTAATTAATTACAGAGCACAATCCAATCAGTCAGGCCATCCTATTGCAGTTAAAGGCATTTAAGAGATAATGCCATGAAACTCCAGATGGACTGGCCTGACCCCAGACTCTGACACCAGGGTGCTTGGGCAATGCTGTTGCTCCAGCTGATGTCCCAGGTCCAAACATCCTGGGAAAAAAACCTTCAGCCTTGCAGTGCTCCCTGTGGGCTGGGTTTCTGGGTCCCTGCTGACTTTACCAAGAGATGTGCTGTCCTGGTCCACTGGCACTTTGCCCCGGGGCTCACTGCTGCCCATGGAGCACAAACCAGCCTGGCTCACCACAAGCGTCAGTGAGGGAGATGCCATCTGCCCTACTTCTGTCTCTGAGTTTGCTTTCAGCGTGGCAGAAGGACAGATCTGAAGGCCAGATGCCAGCCCATCTTCTCCCCACTGCTGCTACACACACCCCACACAGTCAGCTTCAGCAGCGGCTGCCTCAGGGTATCGTGCACCACTGATGCCGATGTGCCAAGACAGCTGGATCCCTTCACACCTCACCATACAACTCCACTCCACACCAAGTACAGAGAGAGGATGGCCCCTGTTCACCAGCAGCAGGGACTGGCCTCACTGGAGAGGGGCTTTGGTGGCAAGTGGATGCAGGAGAGTGGCTAAAGTGATGGGATGCTGTACAACCAGCCCCTTTACTGTTATTATTGTCGGCATTGATGTGCTGATCTCCAGATAGGATGTTCTCAGCTTTGCAGGGATGGCTTAAATCTCCTCCCTTGGCTAAAAGTGTGGGTGTTCTCCCTTTTCAGCACTTCAGTTATTGGCTGAAGTTATCAGAGCCCTTTGACAAAGGTCGGGGCTTGCATTAGACCAGCCCATTTGGTCCTGAATCAGCCACTGCCCCTTGCAAGAGGTTCGTTCAGCGGGTGCCCTTGGTACCACAAACAGCCTTTGTTTCTTCATCACACCCATCTGAAGCCCAACCTCATCCACGTATGGCTGGGATCCCTGCTGATTGCCAAGCTGCTCACTGTAAAGGTATTAAAGGAAAAACCCATGGTGCCAGATCCCGAGCATCCCCCCAAGGACTCTGCGTGGTTATGCTGCTCTGTGCTAGCTGTGTCCCAGCCCTCCCGTTTGATGATGAAAGTGGCTGATTCTGTGATTTACTGATCCTACCTTTGGTTAGTTTTGCCTACCCAGGGTGAGGATAAGCTCTTGGATTTGCAAACATTTTGAGGATTGTGGTTTTAATTTTTTTTCCCCTTATTGTGTGTGCAAGCATCAAAAGCTCTTACGCCTTGATCCAAAGCCCAAAGTCAAGGTGGGGTATATATTTGAAGTCTAAATATGTTCCTGTCACAGGTGGCACAAAAAGATTGTTGCAGTTGAAATGGGTTCTGCTCTTACTTGGTCCAGCCCATCTCCCAGATGCTTGACCTCCAAGGAGAAGTGATGAGGAGCTTCTGCTCCTCAATCTCACCTCCAAAATTCCTTTGTCAGAGACTCAAGCACAGTTAACTATGACAAAGGACGGAAAGCCTCCTCTCAGAGGTGCCCTCCCTCGAGCCACCCCTAGCCAGATACCCAGCACTCCTGCATCAGGACCAGCACCACACAGGTCACAGCACCAGGAGTATCCACAAGGTTTTCACCCAAGCAACAACCTACAAGTTTAACTAATGCAGATTTGCAAAGGAGGGATGTGACTCTGGCAGGACTGGAGCATGGCTACAAGCAAATGGCAGCGTTCACCAAGCACAAGTGGGAAGGGGATGATGCCAAAATGACATTTAGTAATTGGGTCTTCCTGAAAACACCATCTCAGCACAACTACAAAACTCGCCATGTTTACTGAATGTCCTCTCACAGTATCAGAAAAAGACACCAACAGTTAGCAAGGGGGGGCTAGAATATGACTGCTATAGATGAGACAGGACCAACCCCAGACCTCTGACGCCAACTGCTGTTTCGTGCTGGTCGGAACTGCATGAGGGCTGGCTTGTTACACCCAGCACTGAAATGAAGTCCAGCTCAGTCATTATCTTGGACCCTAAACAAAGAACATAACTACAATAGCACAACACCGTGACTTCACCAGAAAATCAGGATACCACGTCCCCTCCAAGGAGCCACAAGAGATGGGGGCACTGTTTCTTTACAACATCTGTCCCATGGTCCCCTGGGAATGAGCACAGAGAAGAGCTCAGCATATCTGGATGAACAATAAAATAAAATAGGACATCCTTCTTCCTTGTGCTGGAGTGTCCCACACCGGGATGATTACAGGGTCTGGACCCAGAGAGGTCTCATTTTGTGGTAGAAATATAGCTATTGTGGGATGCCACAGCTGGAGGAGGTTCTGCTTTCTGATCCAAATCCGGCTCCAGGCGCCAACAACCACGGTGTGGATTGGACAGGAGATGAGGAGACAGATTCTCCATGCATCCAGCACTGCAGCCCAGGCAGGGTGGAGGCATCCCCCTGGGAGTCAAAGGCCCATGCCACAGCTGTTTGGTGGGAGAAGGGGCTTTTCCCCATGGATTTGGAGAACTGAAACTCTTCAAAGGCTTGAGCTCTCCTGTAAACCATTTCAGGGATTTTTGCAGGAGGAGGGAGGAAAAGCTGTTCCATCCCACCTCCCATGCCTAGAAGACAGCTCCAGAGTGCCCTGGTTCTGGAGTAATTCACTCACTCAGCTCTCGGATGCCCCATAAAATAGGGCACATCTCCCAGTGGCCCTGAAAAGACTCTCATGGGAACCAACTGAAAAGCTGAGAAACCAAGTGAGGCTGAAAACACATCAGCGCCTCAGAGGACAGCATGGACTTGAGGTTGTGCTACCAGCCCACAAAACAATGCACCAGAGAAAGTTCTTAGCCTTTGGCATCCATCTTCCCTTCCCACAGCTGCAGCACTGGGCTCACTGCTGGAGCCTGCACCGTCCCATTTTCTGTACCCTGATATGAACCCTTCCAATTAAACCACTGAACTGTTCCCAGCTCAGCCTCCCATGCATGAAAACGTCCTGTTATTTTGCACCTGCCAAGAGCTGTGTCCCAGCAGATCTATCTTGAACTGACACTTGAGGATAATTAAACCTCTCTCTCCTCCGTTAGCAGCGCAGCAGATAAAAGGAGAGCCCTGGGGCCCTCGGGTCGCTGTTGTGGTGGGTTGCTCCTGTACAAGTCGAGGAACATGAAATGAAACTCAGTTTCTCAACAGAGACATGGGCAAGGGAGCAGGGGGCCAGCTTGGCAATTTGCCCTAATTTAGCAGGGGAGGAAGAGGTAGGGAGAATGCAGGCAGCTTCCCTAGCTGGGCAGATCCTCTGATGAACAGAGAGCTGCAAACAAAGTGTCTGGGATCAAATCGAACCCCTGTTGTTGCTAAAGCTGGGGTATCATCCGTCATGGAGCCAGCAGTCCCTACGGACTCAGCTGTGATGTTTTAGGCACCCTTGTCATCTCCTCTAGCTCTAGTCTGAGCAAGGACTGGCTCCCATTGCCCCCACCGGCAGCACTGGAGGCCAGGTGCCCCACAGCATCAACCCAAAGTCAGCCGGTTTCGGGGAGCAGGTGGCAAGACGGGAACCTGTCACCCCCACGCCACGCTTTGCCTATCTCCCGCGCCAGCTGCCTGAGGTTGCTGGATGCATCCAACCTCAAAGCCGAGCTTCGATCGGGGCGGTTTTGAGGTTGGCACTGAGCATCTGCCGTCGCTCCGAGCTGGGCCTCCAGCCCCTCGGGGCATTGGGGGGGGGCAGAGCACGGCGACCCCGTCTCTGCCTGCCCCAGGGAGCTCTTCGCGCCGGGGGAGCCCTTCACTCCTGGGGGGCACCTTTCCCTCATCTCAGCCCCGCTGCGAGGGGATCAAGTCCCACTTGCCGAGTGATGCGCTGCAGAGCCGCAGGTCCCCAGGGACCATGGGTGTCCCTCCTGCCTCCGGGGAAATGGATATTCTCCCCCCACAAAACCCCATCCCGGTGCCCCCGATCCCCTCCGCCGCCGTTACCTGCGCGGGCTGGGGCGGCGGCCGGGCGGGACGCGCCGCGCTGCAGCTGGGCTCGACTCCCCGGGGCTCGGCGCATCCTCCGCCGCTCGGGAGGGNCGGGATTGCTTTAAAGGGAGAGCGCCTGCACAGAGCGAGCGCTGTTTGACATCCCCTCTAAGATACACCGCACCCCCCGTAGTTCTCCATCACCCCCTGGGCTGCTGGGTGTGCCATGAGGATGAGTCCCAACAGCTGGACCCAGTGATGGCCCTCGTCCCCCCTGTAGAGCCCCTTTTAGTGAGTGCGTTCGTCCACTCATCCAGAAAATCCTTATCCCACTGGCTGAGTTTGCCTTACCCCTTCCCAGGGCTGCAGGGAGCGGAGCCGCCAAGGACTCAGCACACCAGACCCTGTCCAGGAGAAAGCTGGGAACCCCTTTCCCAAAGCTGACACCCTGCCACACTTCTGCTTCAGATATCATCAGATGTTTTCATTTTCTCCTGCCAATATTATCCTCATCCTTATTCAAGCGGGAGCCGAGGCTTGCAGGTCTGTGGGTTTTAATCAAAACTGGAATTCTCTTCACACAGTCACTTTATCTCTGTTTATCTTGCCGGAATGAAGCAACGTTTTTGGCGAGGTGTTTTAGAGCATCCCGGGGTGTGAGTGCATCCCTGCCCCAAGCAATCTACAGCCGCCACAGTGAGGGCAGGACCCTGGGGCAGGAGCAGGCAGAGGAGCTGGCAGCTGGCTCAGGTGCCTGGAGCTGGGATCAGGGCGCTGGGTTTGGGCTCTGCAGCATCCCGCAGCCCTGATGCTCACTGCTTTCCCGCTTGGTGTTTTTCATCAGTGAACACCATCTGTACCAGAGCCGGGAATTGTTATGACCTTTAAGGCTCCATCCAGTGGCCGCTTCCATCAGATGCTTTTGTGTCTTACTATGATCTCAGGCACGCTGCCAGACTCTAAACGCACAATGAAGGCAGGGAACATCTTTCCTCCAGTTTCAGAAAGAAGAAAAATCACCAAAAAAACCTGCCCCAATGCCAGGATTGGGTCTAGAATTATTCCTGTTCCATTAATACTAGAGATAAGTGAGATTGGAAAGCACACCTGGTAGGAGGATTGTGAAGTAATTAATGCATAATGTTAGTAATGATCTTCTTATTCCAGCTCTGCTTATTACCACAAGCTTTGCTCAAGTCCACCATGATGTGCTGCATAAAGCAGATATCTCCTGAATCTGATTTCCTGTTTGGAGATGATCTCTAGCTGAGAAATTACCTGCTCTCAAAACTGATTAGAGTCCTCATCAGCAGATTCTTCACCCATCCTTTAGGCAGGCCCTAGAATATACAGGGAATTGAGAATAATTTCATGCAGGAGGTAAAATCTGGAGTTGGTGGCCCAGCTGTGTGCCATTCCCACTGAAAATGCACACCAAGCAGCGATGGCAGCAGGTTCCCAACCCTAATCCAGGTGCTCTGAGCTGCCCTGCTCCGACTGGTGAAGGTTTTGCTCCTGTGGTACCTTCCAAGCTGCTAGACGCCGCTGGCTGCCTCCGGTTCATTACTCCGTCCACCCCGAGCACTTTGGGGGACTGTCCCAAGCGCCAGGTGCCTGCCAGCCCCCGAACAGAGGGCGACTGCTGTCAGCAGGCCCTGCCTGCAGGAACAGTGCTCCCTGCCTTGGAAAACTGGGACCTCCAAAGTTGCCAGCTGTGCACCATGCACCCAGCTATCCTGGAAGGAGCCTGGCATGGCAGGACCCTGCTGGCTCCCACCCCAGACCCCTGCAGTTGCAGGCAGCTGGCTTTCTGCTCTCTTCACGTGCTGGTCCAGCTCCATCTGGAAGAGCAATGAGGTATTTTTCCTTCTCTGCATCCCATGGTTAAAAACTGTCTCCTAATTTCCAGCCTACATTAGCCAGTTTAAGCCTATTTGTTCTTGTGCCAGCACAGTCTTTTAGCTTAAATGGTTCCTTTCTGTACCTGGTGTTTACTTGCTTGATATATTTATGGAGAGTAATCATATTCCTGTTTTGCCTTTCTTTGCTGGGCTAAACAAGCCAAGTGCTTTCAGCTTCATCTTACAAGACAGGCTCTCCATTCTGCCCTATGCTAATAGCCCTTCTCTGCACCACTCCCAGCATGAATTCATCTTGCTGGAAGATGGGCCACCATGGCTAAGTGCACCTCCCAGTGCCTGGCACAGGCACCAGCGCCCACCCCGCCTACACTGGTGCCACCCTGAAGTAGGCAACCGCAGCTCCAGGCATGGTGGTGCTGCACATCTGCTGGCCTTCCCCCCACCAGACTGTCACCTGGATGAGGTGACGCTGGCAGGAGACATTGCCTTCTGCCTGAGGCTGGCAGCAGAGAGGCCAGGTGCTCCTGCATACTAAGGAGAGCTGGTTTCTCCCCTCTCTGCCACACTGCACTGGTGCACGTGGGGAGCTCTCCCGCAGGGGGTTATAAACTTCCATAGCCTTAAATGAAACTCACAGAGGACGCACAGACTCATCCCACTAAACGCAAGAGGGAGATGGTATCACCATGCTCTGATGGTCACTAATAACTTTACCTCTCCTGTGCTATTCTCAGCAGAGATAAACTTCCAGTGTCTGATGAGCCAGAACAGAAATATCCAATGGCTTTCTGTTCTTTTCTATTTTTGCTGCAAGCTGGTTAACCCTGAAATCCAATTACTGCTCATTATTCAGTGGAACTTGCTTCTTATCAAATGGACACACTGCAGGGCTCCTATGCCGACTCCCAGTGCTAATGGAGCCACAAATTACTCCTGCCACGCTCGTGAACCCATAGGTGTGAGCCCGGGGGTACAGCTCCAGGACCCCACACACATGCAGAGCTCCAGGATGCTGACTCCTGCATCCCTTCCCGGGGCAGGCAGCGCGTTGCTGCTGAGCACACCGGCCGTGGGATAATGCAACCACACACTCCCCAGAGCTGTACTTGGCTCCCACGGTTGGTGAGCCATGTCCTTGCTGGAGTCACCCTGCCCAGCCACCCACGGGTGCCAAGGGCCAGTCCCGCTCCCCAGCATGGGCTGAGCTTGGCGGCGGCTGCTCAGAGGAGCCACACGGGCTGAGCCGGCAGCAAGCAGCCTTTAAACTCCAGGGGTTACGTGCACAGTGTGAAATGCCAGAGGCTGATCCAGGCGTGCCTCGGATTAGCCTGGGAGGTTCGGAGTGCGGGAGAATCTGGCTCCCTGCATTAGCACGGGAAGCGGGCGCGCAGCCAAGCCCAAACGCCGCCTAATTCGCATTCGGTGCTGAATTCAGCAGGTGGGGAAAGGGAAAAAAAAAAAGGCTTTGCAGTTTTCTTTGCTGATTAAAGTCATGGCACAGCAAGTTTCACCTACGTTCGTTAGCAAGAGGGGAGGGAAGGGGATGTTCCCAGCAGCAGCTGCTGCGATGCTCCCCATGCTCCCCCAGCACGGAAGAGGCAGCAGGCATAGATCAAACCTCCTGCCTATGACCCTGTGCTCCCTTCTGGGCTGGATGCAGCCCCAGGGCCCTGCACCCATATTCCTCTCTCTGGCAAGTCCTCAGGGACAGTTTCTCCGGTCAGCCTATCTTAAATAAGCTCCACAATAGTCTCTTTTTCTTTCAGATGGTCCGCCCATCCTTCTAAAAGACAGTTTAAGCTAATCCCCCACAGAGACAGGTGATGGGAATGGCCAGGGATACTCCCGCTGAGGCGTGCTGATGCCATCGGACGGACGTGCCTGCCACACTTTCTGGCACTCACTGCTACAGCATCCCTGGGTTGCTGGTGAACCCTGCCAAGTCCTGCCTGCTGCTCCCTCCCTCCCTCCCCACTTCTCCCTGCCTGCAATATCCACCCTCAAGTTTCTCTTCGACTGGACCTGTGAGCAATCCGGTGGGGATCCAGACCAGCCTTGGGTGCAGGGCAGCATCACAGCCTCATTACAGAGTGACACAAAGCCCAGAACCAGTGTTCATTTGTTCATTCTCACCACAGAGCTGCTGCTCTCGGCTCTTCCCTGCTTCCCCTGGCTGCAGCAGCCTTTTATTCATTGCACTGGCCTCCTGTGCCCTTCAGAGAGGTTCTCATGTGAAGTGCCATCCACTCACACCCAAGGCTTTATGGCTGCTGCTCAGGCAGGATCATCCTCAGCCAAATTTCAGCTCCTCCACCCAGTCCTCTGCTTCCACTTCCTGCTGCCTTGTCAGCTCCAACTGTCCTTATTACAGCTGATTAATTCCCTGCACCACCCTCCCAGTTGGTTAAAGGAATTAGCACCCTGGGAATGACACCAGGGATACCCAGCAGTGATCTCCCCTCCACTGCAGGGAATTTGTCCACACCTGTTGGGTATCCACAAGAACAGAAGCCTTCAAGGTGGCACTCTGAGCTCCTGTTGGACACAGCAGCTCCTCTTGGCCCAGGCCTGGTCCCCACTCTCCAGCCCTGGCTTAGCTTCTGTCTGCTCCAGCCGAAGGCAGAGCATCCCAGGGATCTGCCAGAGGGGGAAGGAGAGAAAGAAACCAATGCAACCCAGTAAGTGAAAGATTAAACATAATGCCAAGTAAATTAATATACAAGAAGGGAAGGCAGGTTTTAAATTAACTCATTACACAGCCTGGCTTTCCAACCCATTTATTTATCCCATAGGTCCTGCAGCTTCATATGGAAAATGGCTTCTGCTTGACTGCTATCACAGCCCAAACGCAGCGCAACGTGGCTGTGTGGCGGCTGCCCGAGGCTGGCAGGCAACACCTGAGCGTGCCCACAGAGATGTGCAGGGACGGGTAATTGCACATGCAAAACGCTCGGCTGTGACAGCAAACAGGACGATTGAGCAGAGAAATGGGAATCCATTTCCATGCACAATTACCTGGGGAGGGCTAAACCATGGCTCTGGGAGGCAACAGAGATAGGTCCCCCCCTTCTCCCCCTCCCTGAGTGCTGGATGTGCCGTGTGAGAGCCGCCTCCTTTCTGTGCCTGCCTGTTTCCCTGGGGAGCAGGGCATTTCCATCCTCCCAGGAACCGGGGGACACTGTGCCGAGCTGGATGAGCCCAGTGCTTATTACTGGGTTAGGCTGATTACGGAGCAGATGGCTTATTGAACAAGCTGTTCTTTGGGGTGGATTTTCTGGGAAAAGGGGCAGGGAAGGAAGTGAATAGCCTGAGCCCCTTTGTTTGGGAAGTGGCTGCGATCAGGCAAGGCTTTTCTACAACGTCTCTCTTATACAGGAATTGCTGTTCCCAGGTCTTACTGATGAGCTGGAGCTGGTTCGTAATAGAGGACAATAAATAAAAGGGCAAGGGGAAAAAAGAAAAAGCCCAGACTTCATTCTCTTCCCAGTGCCTCCTCTTGAGCTGGCAAACAAAAGCCAAGCTGCATGGCAGGATGCTCGGAGCTCTGGAGGGGTGGCTGGTGCCGGAGGCAGGTGCAGGTTTCCTGGGGTCTCTGCGTGCCAGGGGCAAGGTCTGGTGCTGGCTCTGCTGAGGGGAGCAGCACGGGCCAGGCCAGCAGCCAGCTGGGAGCCTGGCTTTGTCCCCACTCCTGCCTGCTGTCTTTACTGCACTACAATTCCCAGCAGCCTGCAGGAATTGTACACCTTTGCCTTGGAAAGCAGCATCTGAGCAGGTCACGATAATGCACTTGGGGGGCAGCAGGCTCAGCACTGACTGATGGAGGTGGATGCAGGCAGGGACACAGCACCAGGAGTTTTTAAGGGCACGAACAGGGCTTGGGGACACGGTCCCTTCCCAGCAGCACTGCAGTGGGCAGGGCAGGACTGAGGGCAGGGTGACGGGATCACCCCCTGCACACTCCCACCTCCTCCCAGAATGAGGGTGATGCTTTGTTTCACCCTCCAGCAAGCAGGATCTGCGGCTTTACTGCCTGCACAGCGAGAGGATATGGTCCCGGATGGCCCAGAAAAGGCTTCTCCTGGTCCAGTCTCGGGGACACGAACATGGGGGCAATCTCTGTGTGCAGGCTGAAGCAAACCTATCTCTCCAAGGACTCTGAGGGCTCTTGAGTCCTGGATTCACGTGGGAAATCCTGGAAGGAGGCAGCCCCCAAGCCCCCTCCACACGTGCCTCTAATTATCACACCTTCAGCTCCAGGAGCACCAGCCCTACTTTCCCCCATTCATAATTCAGCCTGACACAGCCCAGCAAAAATCAATTCGCTCTTATAAGAAAGTGCCAAGGCAAATTATTTCCCAAAGCCTTCGACAGGGCTTTCTTCTCTTCCCAACAACTGTATCTTTGGTGTTGAGTCCTAAATTACAGATTAACCCTTTAATCTCTTCCAGTTTGCCAGGAAGCACAGCCAGACAGGTGACTAATGAAGCCCTCGGCAAGAGCACCTTGTCGGCCATCCATTAGAGGATGGGCCCATCTAGCTGTTAGTCCATCCATTTGTCCTTCCCTAATTCATTCCTCTAGACACGCTGCCAGCTGTACAACCCTCACCATATGACCTTGGCAGTGAAGCCAGTGAAGCAAGGACTGCCTCAATTCCTAATCAGGCTGTTCAGACACTTGGGAAAGCCTTCTCTGGAGATCCCTGTCTGGCCTTCCCCAACGCAGTTTGTGGCCACCAGAGGTTTTTTTTTCCTTTTCACAGTGTCCCGGTAAAGTGACCATAAGGGAAAACCCAGCTTGGCATCCCTGCTGCCTTGAAAGCCACATCCCAGTGGCAGGGTCCAGTCCTGATGTGCCCTGCAGCACCCCAGGTGACATCCCTGGGAGCACCCACCAGCTCCTGAGCAGACATGGCAGGAAAATACCAGAATGCTAAAAAGCCTTCAAATCTGCTCAATGAAAAGGCTTTCCCTAGCCTTGGACCACAAAGGTTAGAAATCAGAGGGAGCCCATGAAAGAGCAAATCTAAGAAAGGGAGTTTTAATCAGAGCCAAACAAGAGAAGGGGGGTGAGAGAACGGATCAGAGTTGTAAACTGGCTGAAAATCAGTCCCTTCGTTATCACAAACACATCATCGGAACTTAATAGTATTTAACATTTCATTAATTTAAACCAAGAGTCTCAGGAATAGAGAGAGAAAAAGAAAGAACATTATTAATTTTAAAGACCTCCTCCTGTAAGGGCTCACATTGAAAAAGAAAAGAAAAATGTCAGAGGAAAATTGTTTCTTTATATTTTTCCTCACTTTCCTGCCCTGTCTTTCTTCCTATAGCTTGGATGAGGTTGATAGGCATGGAAACCTCTGGTCAAGGCTTCCCACACCTTCCCCAGCCCCAAATGCGGAATGTTCAAAGGCCAGCCCAGCTCTGGGCTACTTTGGGGTGGATGTGGGGGTGGGATACAGGATGCACATGGCATAGCCAGGTGTCCCTATAGCCACCTGGCTATAAACCAGCAAGAGCCATGTGCTGTGAGTAATTCATGGACAGGCTCACACAGCCTCGGGATGCTGCCCAACAGTGTCCGTCTGTCCTGCATCCGCCACTGGTAGAGGAGCTGAGGACCAAAATAGCCATCCCCAAATCCAACAGCATCCTCAGAGGCTGTGGAGAGGGGTATGTCTTCTCCCTGCTTCCCTGCCAACGAGGAGCGGAAGGCAAAGCTGCCAAAAATAAAACGATTCAGGACACCGTCTCTATTGTAAGGGCAGATGGAAGGCACTGGGGCTGCGCTTGAAAAGGCAGATCTAAAAGGATGGAATTAAAGAGACTTTGGAGAAAGAAAGGCTTTCTGCTAAAGCCGATGTGCTGCTCTACAGATAAGGCTCCACAGGTGGAGTGGCAGGCACTCTTTGGATCTAATTGGGAAAGGGAAAAACCCACCTCAACCGTCCCCAGATGCCTTTGGCAACAGGAAGGTGGCTTCCCTTGCTCCTCCAGTTCCCACTGCCAACTTTTTAAAAAGCACTTCTGCATCTTGCCATGGTATTTCAAGAGAATTCAATAATCTTAGGCAATTATTTCAAAGGATTTTTGAAATTGTCCTATTTTTCCCCTTTCAGTGTGGCTGCACATCACAATGGCCGAGAAGGCCCAGCTGCCTGCGGGGTGGCCAATTTAGCTCCATGGATTTTGACTGCTTTCTCAAGTCCCACTATTGATTTTCTGCTGGGTCCAGCTGAGAATTCAGCTTATTATAAAAATCACAACTGGGGCAGAGCTATGTTGCCGGTGCTGCCTCCAGATGAGGCTTCCACCTTCCCCGAGAGTGGGCCCTGCTGCCCTGCGGGTCCCCTGTGCTTGTAGGGCTGATGGGGTGATGTGGCCTGTTGATAAAGGAGAGACATTTCCCTGGCTACTCCAGCGATGCCCAGGGTTTGCTTTGTGCTGGCAAATACCTGTTTCCTGTCTCATGCCCTGTTTAACAGCATTCACTCTCACCTGTTTCCTGCACAGATAGTTTTAAGTCTTCAATTTCTCTCTCCAGCCAAGGATTTCATTTGCTGCCAATGAAGCTGGTGGTTTCAAGAGCTGGGCCAGGTGACTTGCCTTAAGGCAGATGTTCAGTGTTACTCAGCCAGCTGCAAATGGGGAAGTAATAGGAAAAAACAATGACTTCCATGCTGAGCCACTTGTACTGGCTCCCAGCCTCACCATCTCATGCCCAGAGGACACCCCTGTGCCACCATCTCCTACCAGCTAACTGAGTTTTACTCCTCACTGCTATTCAACATGCCCTGAAAGGGGTAAGGAGGCATCAGAGATGCTGAAGCCACCCCACTAGGGCTTTGGCTTTTGTTCCCTGTTAGTGCTGCCTCCTGACAGAGCAGGAACACAGAGGGGATATTTATGAGCCCTACCAGCAGTGGGGCTGGCTCTGGGCTGTGTTTAAAGCATCTCCATGTTTTCCCAGCTTTAACCACCTCCCACATACTTACAGCATTTGACAGCTGGAGACAGAGTCAGGCTAAAGCGCTCATCTGTTTCCATGAACGGCCTGCACCTCAGGGGGAAATTCTTAGGGCATACTGGAGGAGAGGAGAGCTCCTGGATGGGAACATGGACTTTTCTCTACCACAGCAGGTACCCCTCCCCAAATTCCCCATGTAAGCATGGCCAGGAGGAGCTGGGAATGGACATATTACACCAGTGTGAGGGGCCCCCTGGTTCCTCGCTTCATGCACAGGAGCTGGGCTGGTTGGGGTTTAGCAGGTCCCCTTTTGCCTTCCCTCTGCTTCCCATCCCAGCTATAGAACTGCCTTGTTTTTCTCTCTCTCCCACACCCCCTTTATCTCCTGTTTATTTTTCTTCACTGCTTTTGCATCCTATTCATCTGTCTCTTTTTCCATCTCATCTCCCCCATCCTGAAAGGCTTGTCAGGAGAAGAAAGAGCAAGCCCAGCTTCTCCCAGCTCTATTTGCCAAATACGGCCTGGAGTCAGGTTTTATTTAACAAAAGGAAAATGAACTGAATGCAAGTAGGCCAGAAGAAGCACCCATGGATAAAAAGGATGACAGCAAAGAGAAGGATGAACACAGCAAAGGCAGAGGATCCCCTTGGGGTGCTGGACACAAGCTCGTTGCCAGAACTCAGGTCCGGTGCTCGGGAAGCCGCTGGCCACAGTCTCGGCTGCTGTGCTCGTTAGTGGTGCTAAAACAGTGTGACAAATACGGGAGTGTCACGGGAGGTTGGGGAGCCAGTCAGGTGGCTAATGAGCTGGGTTAGGGCGTCGTTTGTTTGAAGCCAAAGCGATGTTTTCCTTCCCCCCATTGGCTATAATCCAATTAGAGAGGCAGCAGCTATTGGGAGCAGCAGCAGCAGACGTGGGGGAGTGAGGAGGGGGAGAAAAGCTGTGGAAACCCCTCCTGCTCCGAGCCATGGTGTGGGAAGCACAACCTTAAGGAAGAGAAACTGCAAGTTGAGCTAGGGGATGCTGTATCTCATCAGGCCCCCAAGGACGTGGAGCATCAAACCCCCCAAGCAACCGGAGGACAAATTCAGCTCAGCCTCAACCTGCAGCACAATCTGTCCAGACACTCTGTCCCTAAATCTCAGCTCTCCTGGTGCCTCCCTTCCCAGCCAGGGGTGTCTCTTGGTGCTGGGGACTCATCTGCCCCTAGTCAGCACTGGGCATGGAGGGAGCTTTGCCTTGCCTGATGATGAACCATTCTCTGTGCCCTCTGGGCTGCAAGGCATCCCTCACCTTCCTCCAGCCTTCCTCAGTGATGCTGGAAGAGAGCAGGGCTGGAAGCCCTTATAGTGCCCATATAGCTCTCATGGGGCTCCTTCAAGAGATCCAGAGGGGATATAAGGCCAGCTCCTCTCAGCCTGCACCCCTTCCTGCAAGCCCAAGCTTTCAGGGTTTTTTCTGCACACAGTTCACTCAAGCAGGCTCAAGGCAGCTGAATCAAAAGCAACTCAAAATACATTTTTGCAGCCTTTCTGGAAAAATAGCCTTTAAAGAGGGGCCTGGCCCCGTGCCCAGGGAAGTTAACTTCAATTGACTCGGCTGCATTTCGCTCCAGGCCCTCTCTGATTTTTCTGAAGCGCCTTGTAATATCAAAGTGCTACTGCAAGGAAATTAAATCCACTGCACTTAGCACCAGCGTAAGCTCTTTCCTCCATGCCACACTCTTACACAGGCACCAGAGCATCTTTACCACCACCTACCTCAACCTGCATCACTCCAAACACACATCCCACAGCATCTGCAGGATCAGGTACACAGCTCTCCTCCCAGAAATTTGCTGTTTATTCACAACCATGGCTCCTGGCTGCACATCACTCGCCAGCCTTGCTCCCGAGATGGCAGGAAAAGAGACCCACAGCAGAAACACTACTGCATAGAGCTTGTTGGGGTTTAGGATTTTTCCTTTTGTTTCTTTCTCTCATGGAATTTTGTCCCATCTGTCGCTAAGAAACCATAACGACCGATACTTAGGAGAGACAAAAGAAGTTGCCACGGGAAGGATGCGGCTGGCTACTCTCTTATCTGAGGGGTTTCTCTTGGCGGTGCAGAGATACAGTGAGATTTGGGCTGGGGAAAAGGGGGCTGGACGCAGCTCCTCGCTCTCTCGGCGTCGCAGGGGAAGCAGGCTGCGGTCGCTGTGGGGAGAATTCGCCACCACTGTGAGGCTCCATCTCCTGCTGCCTTCTCCTACCAGGAATGAAGCTCTGCTCGTGGGAGCGGCCGTTGCACTGGAGCCTTATTAACACCCTACCTCACTGGGGGGGGACCCTTTCACCATCTGTTCAGGTGCCTCAGGGGAAACCCCGGGACCCCTGGCCCTTTTCCCCTCCAGGGGAGCCTCTCCTGGCCGTCTTTGGGAGCCGGGCTGCCGCTGCCCAGCCCCGCTGTTTCTCTGCCACTGCTCCGGGTTTTTTGCTACACTGTGGCCACGCACCCCCTGCCTGCCGGGACACCCCGCGGCTCCTGCCGAGTTTCTGCTGCCTCTTGCTTGCTGTCCCGGGTGAGGCCGCCCTGCCGTTCCGGCTGCTGCTCCGGGGTTCCCGCTGCAGCCCATTTTTGCCACGCAGCCCGCCCGCCATTACCGCGTGAGGGCAGCGACCTCGCGCCACAGCGCCCCCTGCAGGCGCGGGAAGCATCCCGCCCGGCCGGGAGCCACCGGCGCCCCCTGGCGGCCAGGAGCCACCGGCGCCCCCTGGCGGCCGGGAGCGGAGCTGCACCGAGGGCCAACGGCCCCGGGGGCGGCGGGGACGCGCTGGGGTTCGCTGCCGCTGTTTGTTGGTGGCACCGGTGCCGGTGCGTGTTTGCCTGGTCACACACACACCCCTAAAGAACTGTTATTCCTTTTCCCATATCTTTGCCTGAAAGCCCCTTCATTTCAAAGTTATAATAGTTCAGAGGGAATTCATACTCTCCAGTCCAAGGGAGGTTCCCACCTTCCTTGGCAGACACCTGTCTTTCAAACCAAGACACTTGAACATTATGTATTTTTTATTTACTCCCCCTGTGTATCATACCTTCTCCCATCAATACACTGCAATGGGAGCCTTTGTGCTTCCTTTAACTTAAACCCTAATTTACCCAAATAAGCAGGACCATGCTGAATCCCCCTGACTTGTTCCCATTCCCACTCTTATTTGCTGTTCCAGGTCATTGCCAACTAATTGGCCCCTTTTGGCTTGATTGTCTGGGGGAAAATACAAGCCTAGACACCTCATAAGAAGACTGAGGTGTGATGCAGCTCTCAGATAGTTGGAGCAGTAGGGCTGGGGGACATCCCCGGTTTGGGGGGGGGGTCTGGGATGCTCTTGAGGAGTGGATACGACCCACTGGAGGTGCAGCCCCCAGCCCTCACGTCAAGGAAGAGGCTGCATGATCAACAGCCTCTGCTCCCAGGGGAAGCTGGTGTTTCCTTTCCCACAGCTGGAGAAAGCAGTTTTGCCAGTTTTGCCTGGCAAACCCTCTGCCTTGCCTGAAATGTAGCACTTCTTAAAACAAAGGCATTTGGCCTTAAATCCCCTTTTACTCCCTCCTCGTGACCAGCTTTGCTCTGGGAGCCGCGTGTGCTCAGCAGCAAACCCACGTACAAGGAAAGCACATCAGCTCCTGGTGGGAAAGTGAATTATTGAAGTCAAGGGAAGCTGTGACGAAGCAATCAGGGTGGACTGCCGTATGCTCCCAGTGAATTATTCAAAGCCTGGTTTTAAAGCAATTCCTGAAATAAAGATGACAGAGAAACAGGGGTGAAGAAAAAAACCACTGTAAAGGGCCGCTGTGATGCCTCCGTGGGTGTGGGGACCAGGCCGTCCCTCCACAGGCTGCTGCTGCCTGGCAGAGATGGGCATACACACAAAAATACACCCTGGATGCATCTTTTAATGCTGTTTTATCCTAAAGTCAGACAATTTAGTCTGGATGGGCTGGTTTAACCCCACTGGCAGGAGAGCCAGGCAAAGAAAAGTCCCTGCTTCAGAGGACATCCTGTGAATTTATTTGATTTCAACAGACCTGAAAGCAGCAGAGCTAGAAGAGACGTGCAGTGCAGGGAATGGGGAAAACCAGGCTGAACTGCCTCAAAGGCTCCTAAAGAAAGCCAAGCCACAAAGGAAAACAAGAAGGAAATACTTTATTAGGTCTGTTTGAAGTGAGGAAGATATAGGAATGAGCAAACACCAAACTGTTTTGCTTCTGCTCACAAATGAACACACCGCTGAGCCTAATGGGATTTTAGATTAAAAGTTTTAACAAAAAATAACAACCACCTCCACAAATAGAGTTTTATAAGGTCAAATAATAGATGCAGCGGAGTAAAAAAACCACTGCCAGTGTTTTACCTCCTTCTGCAGGAATCCTTCTCCCAGCCTGAGCCCCTGTCTTCAGGTGTCCTCTAATTCCTGCCTTTATCCTTGGTGGTCATGTTTCCTGCTGAGGACGGCTGGGGAATAATTCTCGGGCATCCTATTTTGGCTGCCTTTTCTGGGCAGGGCTTTACAGTAGTTCGGCTCCCATGAGCAAAGGCCACCTTTGGGGAGCAGCAGGGCTGGGGACACGGAGCAGAGACGGCCTGGGTAGCAGTAGGATGCTCCACAGGGAAAGGCACTTTCCCCCGGGGTTTCCCATCACTCTGGGAGTTTCTCCAGCAGTGCAGGGCTAGAGCCTGCCTTGGCATTGGTCAGGGGATCGCCAGATCCAGGAGGGTTCTGATACGCACTGACATCCCCTTTGCTAATAGAGAAATGTCCATTCCACAAGCAGGCTGGCCCTTTACCCACCTATTTCTGCCGAGCAGCAGATGCACGTGCCCCATGACTCGTTTTTGGAGGTATCAGGTACTTTCAGCCATAAATGACTTCAAGGACATCGGGGGTTTGCAGCACCCTTGAAAAATTAGGCAACTTCTGCACGCCTAAATAGATGCTTAATGACAGACACTTGTGGGTGAGCTGTTGGCAGCAGCCCAGGGCCAGGGCGAATCAGACGCCTCCAGGATGGGTGATGGGCTTATCGCTTTAAGCTCTTCCCTGCTGTGCCCTGCCCTCGCCCAGCAATGCCTCCCACGGGACAGCGCGTCCTGGCGCCCAGCCCCTCCTCACCCCACCCAGCCCGGCAGTGAGGATGGGCTCTCCCAGACCACATCCTACACTCCCAAAGAGGGAAGGGTGAGAGTGTGAGCACGCAGCACCCTCCTGCAGAGGGATGCTCAGGTGGCTGCTGGAGAGGATCCGCTCCCCAGCACGAGGTGTGTGGGTTGGCCGCCCCGCATGGGTCGTGCCGGGGAGCGGATCCTCTCCAGCAGCCGACCCGGACCACCGGGTGATTGAGAAGCACCGTTGGCCTCTCCAGCGCTCTCAGTCCCCCTTCTCCCCCGCTGATTGCAATCAACACCTCATTCATACGCCTCTGTTTACCAATTTTCCAGAAGGTAGCATGCTAATGAAGGGAGCCAGGCAATCAAGCAGCCTCCCAGAAGTGGGGAAAAGAAGAGGGAAGGAAGAAAGGGCTGCTGCCAGGAAAAAGAGGGGAATGGGCCAGGCAAGGTTGGGAGAAGGGAGGGGAGAACCAAACGGGGGGCTCCTGGGGTTCACTCTGCCCCGCTATCAGCCCTGCATTCCTTCCTGGTGCAGCTGTGAGGAGAGAGATGCTGTTACCTGCTGGGCAATAACAGCAGAGGCAGAGGTGCTGAGGTAGCTGGGTACAACGCTGAGGAAGATGAGGGCGCTGGCCACAGCACTGCAAAGAAGGTTTACGACTTCTGAGAAAGTTCAGGTCAACCTCTGGAGAGCACAGTGCTGAGCCTGGGCTCCCAGGCTGTGTTCTGCAACAGTATGTGCCCCAGGAATTATAAAAGTGCTGTACAAGCAAGGGTTCCACACAGGTAATAGAGCTCAAATTTGAGTGCCAAATCCTTCAGGACACCCTCTTGGCTGTCTGTAGGTGGCATCACCAATGCCTGCAGTGGGTTTACCACTTCTACTTACCTGGCACAATGGGGAGATAGGTAGGACAGTTTGCTCCCTTCTCCCTTAGATGCAGAATAAGGGGTGTATGATCCTCTGCCCAAAATCCTACTTTGGCAGGGAGCCTGAAGCCCCCTTGGCCGAGGGAGTCCCCAGACTGCATCCCCATCTAGCACAGAGGCTGGAGACCAGCAGATCCATGCAGGCAGAGCTGGCAGCAGCAGGATGGTTTGGTGCTGGATGGAGAGGTCAGAGGAGTGACAGGCAGGGCTGTGTCCCCGCCCTGTCCCCGTGCCTTCAGCTGTCTGACTCATGCAGACCAGGACCGACAGCCTTGCCAGACACGGCAGCTCTGAGCTGGCAGCACCTGGAGCCCTTTCCCAGCTCCCAGTGTGCTCACCCATCAGTCAGCAGGGAGGATGCACAGGCAGGATGGGGACTGCCCACCCCAGAACCAGGGTGTCCCTGTCCCACAAGGGTTGGTGTTGAGAGGAGCTGGGAGGTGTTGAGAGTACCCGCATCTCTCCCTTACCAACACACCAGCCATAAAGGATTGTCCAGTAGGATATGCAGACCCCAAACCACCCATGACATGCTGTTGCCAGCCTATCCTTGTCCCTTCTGCAAGGCTGTGCTTGGCTGACTGCCCTGGGGCAGGGTCCAACCCTGGCCTCTTCGCAGGTGGGGACAGGCTCTCCATCACCTCTCGCTGCTTGCTGGAGCGAAGCTGCCACAGGACAGCTGCCCATTCCCTGCCTGCTGGCTCCTTTCTGCCAGGACTACAGGTTTAGGGAGGATTTTTGAAGCAAGGTCCTGTTTTTCAGAGCAGAGAGGGCCTTGGGGCAGGATTTCCAGCACTAGTGGACTGGGATCCCACGTGGGGTAGAGGGACCTGAGGGCAGCGCTGAGGCCGTGCAGCTGAGGACATCTCCTTGCCAGGAAGCCAAGGAGAAAGGATGGCTTACAGGTGGCAATCGGGCAACAAATAACACAGTGAAAGACAGACGTGATTCCAGCCAGATGGAGAAACAGCAACAAACAATCTGTCTCTGGCAGACGAGCCCCGACAGCCCCAGCCACCACAGAGAGGGAGCGCCCTTGAGGAGAGGCGAGCACGGGCTTTGCCTGGTAGCCAGGTGGGTTTGGAGCCCACCAGGACTTTGACACCTCCCCACCCCACTCTAATCCCAGGGCACCACCACTTTTACCCCAGGAGTTGTGTTTTGAGGCATTGAGAGCTGCCTGTACTCCCCCCCTTGCCTGCTAAGCCTCAGGCACAGCTGATTGATGAATGGGCTCTCGACATGATTGATCTCATTGACAGTGTGAAACATGGTGATTACCTGGTACTGGCAGATTTTTCTAAGTGTAGCTCACACAGGCACAGGACGTTTGTGCCATTATCATTATTAACTCCATTGTTAACGACTAATCTATGCAAAGACTTGGCCTGGCCTCTTTGAAACACAGGAGTCAGCTGCTGTGTTCATGCTGGAGACAGACCCTGCAACAGGAAAGAGGATTTTTATCCATTTAATATTATTTTTAATTTTTTTTTCTTTTCGGTCTATTTATGGAGGTGAGCATCCTCCAGGCATTCCTGCTCGCTCCCTTGTCCCTTCAGCCCTGTGTGCTCAACGTTTCTGGGTGGTGATGACAAGGTATTTCAGGAGCTTTGCCCCATCCACTCCCATTAAAATCCACCGCAGGTCTCAGCTTTCCCTTAGAGAAAAAAAGTTCAAACATCTTTTTAAAATGTTTTCTCCCCAAATACCTACCATTTGCCAAACCTCAATTTCAGCCCAGAAACTTAACCACAATAAATGAGCCTTTTTCTTGCAGACCCCCCTGGAGCACAGTTGGCATTTCCTCCTTCGAAAGCAGCAGTCAGCTGAGACCTAATCAACATCTTTCCAAAGAGGGAAGAAAAAAATATAAATAAACCCTGAACCAAGGCGTTGTAGCTGATGCTCAAGTCAGGGGATCACTTAGGGGACAATTTATTGAATAGCAAACAGGTAAGAGGGAGATTGGGCTAAGGGGGGACAGGCACGACCAAACAGGAGGGATTTAAGCAGCAAGGTAAAAATAGCCTAAAAATATGGCAAATGAGAAAATAGCGACAGTTGCCATCCCCACAAGGATGAGTTAAAAGCCTGGCTGGCGTAACTCAGCGGAGAGCCCGGGAAGCCAATGGAGCTGCAGTAATTTACAATAACTGCTAGTTTGGCTCAATTTAAATAGCTCAGCTTTATGAATACCAGGAATACGTGTGCAAAAGAGGAGAGGCGAGTTGGGAAGGTTTTATTTACACTGCAGCTTAGAAGCTGCTTAAACTGATTTGGAAGCAGGTGAATAATTAATTGCATCTTTAAGGAATCGAGCTGTTAATAATACTCCCCACAGTGGCAGTTTATAAATGTTCCTGTCAGGGTGGAACATGGAGCATCGCAGAGGGAAGGTGGTGGGGGGAGGAAAAGCCTCGAGGAAACTCTTCCCCCCACTCCCCTGCCTGCAAAATGAATTAATGTTGCCATTTTTTCTGCCATCCAGCTGTTTCTGACACCTGGATGTCAAATCAATATTATAATGACAGCACCACAGCCGAAAATTTTTACAAAAAAGGAATAATAAAAAAAAAATTCCTATTACCACACGGAAAATATTTGTGTTGCCTCCCACTCTCCAGGGTACTGGAGCCTGTTAATCGGGCACAAAGGGTAGGATCTGCCTGGAGCCTGCAGAACCCACTAGGGAAGCAGCTGGCAATGGTATGATGAAATTGGGTAAACGGGTTCTACGAGGGGAAGAGGGTCCTGAGCAGTGCAGGGGCTGGTCCCTTCTGCTTCTGGACAGCCCAGGACCTCCTGCTCTTCCATCCACCCCTCCCGCCATCTTTCCCTCCCTCCATCCCGGGTCCCCTATCACCAGGAGGTGCTTGCAGAAGGGGGATGAATGAGCAAACAGGTGCCTTCACACCACTTTCCCCAGTTAATCTCCCCCAGCCAAGAGAATCCAAAGCTGGTTCAGCCAGCACAGCCAGGGCTACAGGGATTAAACCAGCAAAAAAACCTCCAGAGCCAGGAGTTTTGGGAGGAATCTAAATGCTTACCCGTCAGGACAGGAATAAACCTCTTATAAGGAGTTAGGAAGAAAAAGCTGGTTCCTTCAGGGAATTTTTGGCTGGAAGAAGGATTTGGCCATGGAGAAGTCTAGTCCCTGGTGCGAGTGGCCGCAGCAGGGCAGGGGCTGGATGGGGACATCACCGAGCACCTCCAGCCCTGGGGTGGCAGCAACGCCTCCATTCCCACCCGGGACGGGGGCAAGAATATCCAAGGTTTTGCTCATGCTCTCTTTTGCTGTTTTTCTGCCTCTTTATTCCAGCAAGGGACAAACCAATCGCTCACCTCTCCAGTCGTTCAAGCCACACCCCAGGACCTGTGTGCAGGGAGGGGATGGCAAGGGAGCTCCATGCTGACGCTCCCAGCCCACCTCTGAGGTGGAAAATCAGCACCTGCAGAGCCCTGCCTCATTTTCCATGATTAATCAGTTTGCTTGAGAGCAGCAGGACTCCCACCCTCATCCATCCCCCCCCGACAGCCACGTGTGAAGGCTGACGTTAATCAGATAAATTCCTTTGCAGTAGCACCAACAATTTTTCTAAAGCACAGTCTCCCTGGAGCTACTAATAATTACTCCAGATCCAGACATTAAAGCACCACCAAAAAAAATGTTTTTAATTAAAAAATTAATTTTTCTGACAGACCCACTGACGCCAAACTTGGAACAGCACAGCATCCATCAGGAGGGAAAGGAGAGGGATAACAATGACCTGCTCACAAGCCTCTGCTGGGAAAGGGGCAAGGAGAAGAGTTGCATCCCTCAGGGCTTTGGAGAAGCTATCCCATCTCCAGATGTCCTGTAATGTCCCTGCTCTGTACAACACATCTCAAATGGGGCAGAGTTAAGGCGGTGCCCAGCTCAGTGATTGCAATCCCAGTTGCACCTTTCCCAAAAAATACCTCTGTGCTGGTGGCAAGAGGAGCCAGGAAAGAACTGCGTTTCCAAGTGCCATCTCCCTAAGCCCCTGGGATTGATATCCCACTGGCAGGACACCCTCGGCCCCATCAGGTACAGGAAGAACCCTACAGAATCATCTCCTTCCCTGAAGGCACCTGAACACTCCAGCCAGGCTGGATTCATAATCCCTGGGCTGGGAGCGGAAAGGAGAGGAGAGAACGGAAATAAAACATATCATCGGTGGAAAAAAAATCCATTACCTCAAAGAGCTTTTGATGGGGAAAAGAGGGGGGAAATGGTTTGGTTCAGATTCTCTCAGGCCCAGTTTGGGTAGCCAAACTGAGATGCAGCCACAGTAACACGGTGCCCAGTGCTAAAAAATCCCTGGTGTGATGCTCTGGCAAGATCCGTCACAAATCCTGGGGTTACAGCCCCAGCTTTTTCTGACTAACCATAGCAATGCTTGAGCTCTCCATCCCTCTGGCTGCCTCTCATCCAGGGGGCTCAGGCTCAGAATATAATGAACCTCTTGCCTTGCCCTTCCCAGCACCAAGGTTTGCAGAAGGGGGTAATGAACGTCCCTGTCTCGCCGGGTCTGGGGACATTTTACACAAGCCTGACAGAGGAACGCGGCCGGCAGCGCGCCGCTAACAAAAGATGTTTTATTGCAGGAGGATGAAAGGCAGGATGGATCGAGGCAGGGGCTGGATTAATTGGATATGGGAAAATACCTAAATATATACATGGAGGGAGAAGCAGCAAGGTGCTCCTGCAGGACTGAGTTCAGGAAAAGCCAAACTGACGTGCTTAGATAAAGATGCTGAGAGCTGATTCCTCAGTTGCAAGTGGTGCTGCCAGCCTTCTGCAAAAGAGGTAAGGGCAAAAAAGCTCCCAAAACTGCTTAAAATATCTCCTGTACCTTCCCAAAGGGCCTTGAGGCATCAGGGCAGGGGAAGAATACTCACCTCCAGTGATGAGCCTGGGGCTCAGACAGGACCTTCCCTCCTCCTGGCCTAAGAACCCACTAATGAATTCAATGAAGTCAGTCCAGAAGATCTGGGAAACACAAAAGGTTGAATGAATTTGAGTTGCTTAACCCAGAGAAGAGACTGTCAAGGGCAAAACTGAGTCTGCAAATACAGGTGGGTGATGGCTGCAAAGTGGGAGAGAGAAACCTGTTCCCTGCATCCAATGTGAGGAGGAGAGGAAGGGACAGGTTAGATGTTAGGAATCCTCTTTCCAGCAGCACTGGGGAGGATCTGGGCAGCCCAGGTCCCATCAATGGGTAGTTTTTATTGAGGAAAGCTGCAATTTTTGCAGTTCCCAGGGCAGGTGGATTGCTGGTATGCTGTGGATAATTACACCAGTACATCTTCCCACCTCTCCCTGCAGCATCCCACACCCAAACACAGCAGCTTGGCCTCTGTCAGAGCAGGGACTGGAAGAGGAACATGACTTGATTTTCCATCAGCTCACCATACAGGTGAGAAAATAACATGCAGAGCCATTGCCCCTCACGTACAGCGAGCAGAGATTAACAGGGATTTATCTCAGCACTCCCCCTGATAAGCAGCCGCCTCTCCAGGCTGGAAAGATGCTGGGTGAGGGGGAAAAGGGAGGAAGGGAAACACCTGTGGGACCTTGAGAACCACAATTCGCTGCTTTTCACCTCTCACTGAGGATAATGCAGTGGGCTAGAGCTCTTTTGGAGATCTCAGACCCGTCACTGCCTTTCCTGTGTCTCACCTCTGCCTTATTATGGTGCACTTCCCTCTTCTTCCCTCAAAAAAGCCCCACCCCAACCCTTCAGCTTTTCTGTGATGAGGCAAGGATGTTTCTGCTCACCAAAAAGCCTTCAAAATCAATATATAAACTTACCTGTAATAATCCCACACTTCAGAAAATTGCTTCAAATCACATCTGTTTGGGGGAGACAGTAATTCAGACTGGCTTCCCCCAGGAATTTCTCCTCTGTAGGCGCATGGCTCAGTCCTGGGAACAGCAGGCTGATGGAGCAGGTACATAAATACCCTTGGATAGAAGCCTGGCTCTGCATCCCACCCACCTCGCAGCTGGCCGTGCCTCTCCTGGCTGCAGCCCCAGCTGATTTCCAGGCCTCTATCACTTCTTAACGCATTTTTTTTTTCCCTTGGATTCTTGAAATTAAATGCTGCTAATTTATTTTGCAGAAAACTCTGCAACCTGCTGGTATGTCTCTGCCAGCTGTGACCTCATCCCCCAGTGATTGAATTTTGGAGTAAATTAATAGAACCAGTTCATTAATTAATTGCAACTAACTTGTGCGGTGAACTGGACCCATCTCTCATGTTCCCAGACTGCCCAGGAACCTCTCCAGATTCCAGCTCAGGAAGCACTTACTATGTTTTAATTTCAGCTGAGTGGTTTGGATGAACACTTCCTGGTGTTCCAGCTGTTAGCAAGCAGCAAACCTTAATTTACCCCCTGCTCAGCTCCTGCACCTGACCCCTCCAAAATAAAGGGGGAACCCTGAAAACAGCATCCCCAGGCATCAAAGCTTCTATAGCCGAGGATAATACTGAACATCTACATCCTATTGTAGACAGGAGCTGGCAGCAAGTGAATGCTCCAGTGAAATCTCTAAACACTACACATATATTTTGGGTTTATTCGCTGGGCTTACCACTGAATCTTATTTGCTGGCGTGGTTTGGTTTTTTTTTTCCTTTCCTTCTTTCTCCCTGGGAGAACTTAATAAATCTCTGAAATCATCAAAAAGAAATGCAGCTTCAACACTTAGAGAGCACGGTTAAGTTACTTCCCAGCGATATAAACTAAGGCTGTAAAGTCAAACATTTCCATGCCATAACACAAGGCAAAAATGAGGGTTTGGGAACAGAGGGAGCAGGAACGGCCTAACCTCGGCTCTGCCGTCACCTGGGGCTGGACAAGGCTGGAAAGCCCATGGCTGGCTGGCATTGGTGACGGGGATGTCAGTGTCCCCCCTCAGCTTTTGCCATCATTCCCCTCCCGCCACACGCAGCAATTTCAACTGTTCTCCTTTCAGTGGCTGTCTCTGCACGGCCCCGCTCCGAGGCGGGGGCTGGCTTGATGAATCTCACCTGCACCGAGGCACGGGCTCCGGCAGCTGCAGCAAAGGACCGCCAGAGACAGATTGAATAACCCGCGAGTGCCCCCCTCCTCCCCCTTTTCATCTCTGATAATGTTTTTGTCCGGTGTTCGCAGAGATGGGAGAGCCCCCTCGAAGCCCCGAGGGAGGAGCCTGGTGGCACTCACCGGCTGCAGGACCGGGGAGGGAGGAAGGCAGGACCAGGGGTGGAAACAGGCAGGACCAGGGGTGGAAACAGGCAGGACCAGGGTGGGATACAGACAGGACACCGCCAGGACCGCGGCAGGATGGAGACAGGCAGGACCAGGGATGGATGCAGGCAGCATTTCCATGGCAACACAACAAAAAAGCAGCACGGCCACAGCTCCAAAAGGAGAAAAGGGTCAGGAGAAACTTTGTTGCCATGGAGGGCACAAGTCCTCCAGCACCAGGGAGGAGTTGCGGTTCCCAGCCCAGGATGTGCCACCCACCAGCATCTCAGGGTGCTATGGGGACCCCAGATGCAGGTCCTGGTGGGGGGGGGGGGGGGGGGGNCCCTTTCCAGGTGCCAGGGAGCTGTGGGTAATTGTGATGCAGAGAGCTGAGGCTGTGCCGTGCCCTTGATTTACTCTCTCCAGCCTCCTGCTTTCTAAATCTCTCTTTATTAGTATCACCACACAGCAGAGTGCAATTAGCAGTATATTAGCAATAAAAAAGCAGCCAGAGCCAGAAGTACCGCAGGTTATGGCTTTAAATCCTGTATCTGACAGGGTGGCTGTGGACACACACCCTCCCCGTGACCCCCAGCCTAGGCTGCGATGTCACCCATCCCCACAGATGAGGGGAACCCCAGCACCCCTGCAGCAGCTAAACCCCCTCTCCAGAGCTTTTATGGGTGCTGCAGCAGAGCTGACACTAGTCCTGGCCACATTTAACCATTTATATTGATTACCCTGTCAGCTCATTTGAATAATTAAAACCAGATGGAGTCCTTTTAAGCATTTAAGGGAACAGCACCGGGAGCATCCCCGGAGCTGTGTGGTTTTGGCAGATGGGTGCAGGGGAAGCTGGGCAGCTTTTGCTGTCAAATCTTCCTCTCGGTGACATTTGTCACCCTGTGTGGTACCTCCCGTGCCCCCGCTGTTGGGGATGGGGTGGCGGAATCAGCACAGTTCCCACCCCTGGGCACATCGGTGGGAATAATTGCTCTTGTACACTGCTACCGTTCCTTATATAAACAGCATTAAAGCTGCCAGCCAGACACAACCCTGATTAACAGCAGCAAATAAATGAACCCAGTGCCAACAGCCCAACGCTCCGGTGTGTGTAGGGAAGGGGGGCCCCAGCATCCAGCCCCACCTTGGCATCGAGACTCCCAGCTCCTGCTCCGAATCTCACCCGCCTGCAAAGCTCTTACACCAGGTCTCTTGCCAGGGACCTCTGGCTTCTTAAAATGGATGCGTGATACTGGCTCAGCTCCGGTTACTTGTTATTCCATCGTCTTTTCAAAGGGAGTAAAATATTCCTGGCGTGGTGCTGGTTATGCACTCCTGCCATCACACAGGGATGAGTTATCTTTGCAGAAAGAAGCATAGATTAATACGTCAAATGAAAATGAACTATCGGCAGAATAAGATGAAAATGCAATGGCCAGTGACAGGGAGAAAAAGAAGAGAAAAAGGAAAGCGAAGCTTTTTGGGAGGACAGGAACATTAAAAACTGAGGAAATGATCAGCGTTGGTGAAGTTGGATGGAGTTTGAACACCCTGCATAGGGCAGGGACCTTTTCCTCCTGCCCAGAGCACAGCACCACAGCCTCACCATGACTGGGGTTTGTCCTTGTTCCCACCATCCCCAACCTCTGCCCCCAGGTAAAGGGATTTCCTGGGGGCAGGTGGGCAGCTGAGGGGAAGCTGGGGTGCTTGGAGCAGCTCTCCCCTTGCAGCACACCACCCCTGATCCTGGCTCTGCTCAAAACCTCACGCTCCAGGCTGCTTTGAAACTTCTGGACCCGCTGCAGAAGGTGACCCTTTCAGTGGATCTCCATCCCACCATCAGACATGTGCCCCCTTTTCCCCAGAACCACGCACACCCTGCTCCATGCTCCCCCTCTGCCCCTCACTGCACCATCCAGCCCTGCCGTGATTTCCCAACCCCAGAGCCAACCACCAGAGATAAATACCACCCAAAAATATTTTTCCAAGTAGGAATGGGTGTGCTCCAGCAGTGCATCACAGCCACCTCAAATTTCCAGGTGTTTTATCATCTGGGATGAGCAGTTGAGCCAAGCTGGTTTTATTTAGACATACTTCCAGTACCTGGAAATAGCTATTTATACATCCCAGAGTTTTGACGTGGTTAGGTGCCTGGATTTTGATGGCTCAAACCTGTGAACAGCAGGCTGGCAGGCTTCTGTTTCCTTTCCTCCCAGCAGATTCCCATGCTCAGGCATCACGATGTGAATGGGGAGCCCCTGTGCTGGGCAGAGTCCAGCAGCCTCCCTCACTCTCCAGCTCCTCAGCATGGAAAAGAGGCCAAAAAGCTCCTGTTTCCTGCCTGCTGCTTGCTGCCTCTGTCGGAGATAAGAATTAATTAAATTTCCCTGCCTTTGTAACTGCCTGGGGAATTTTTCAGCTCCCTCCACTCCACCACGGGGTCCATGTGATTTAAGGGGGGGAATAGGGATATATACTCCATTACGTGTTTGCTGATATTGCAGATGGGATATCACCCCTGAGCACTGAACACATTGCAACAGGAATGTTTGCAGAGCTGCTTCTTCATTCCCCGATCCCTGGGGTGCCACAGCCCCCTCCAGCAGTACTGGCGTGGGCAGGGCCCAGCCCGACCATAAATCCCACAGGCCTCCACCACCTCAGTCAGGCTTATGGCCAGGCAGGAGCTTACACAGCAGAACAAGGGATGGTTCCCTCCAAAAATCCATCAGTAACTTGGCTTCCCCTTGCTCTCTGGGACTTTCGGAGCTGATGGGACCCTTCCAGAGCCACAGAGGTTGGCTCACCCACACCACAACGCCAGGAAAAAGAAAGAGAGGCTGCTGTCAGCCAGAGGGAGAGGAGCAGGCTGTCCCATCCTCATGGGACACCTGATGCCACTCAGAGCCACCCTGCTCAAGGGATTCAGCCCCTGGAGACCCAGTGTACCTGGGCAAGCAGCATTCCCCCAGCGCAGCACAGGCCACCCCGTGCCCGCTGCCCTGTCCTTTCCTGCCCAAGGGTGGCAGGGCTGTAAATGCTTTTGGTGGAGGGACCTGCCATGAATCACTCCGGATTTACAGCTGAGCTGCAAGAAAGGGAATTATATAACTCTCAGGAGACAGGCTGGCGTGGAGCGAACATCCATCATGCACAAATTCTGGATTATTTACCACTGCTGGATCTTGCCAAGAGAAACACCCCCTGCTCCGGACAGCCTGTGAATGGATTCAGCCGTGGGGGCCTGTTCAGCAAATGGAAAGTTTCTGTCCTCCTTGTCAGAGAAAACTGGGGTGCTTAGTCCCCCCTCTGCCCACGGGATGAGCCTGGTGCTCGGCAGAGGATGGGTCTCAGCTCGGCACAGCCCCATCTGGATCACGGATCCTAGAGCCAGAGGAGTCTGGTAGCAGCGCCAAGCAACCCTTTTTACGAGCAGCACTTAATTATTCGCCCTTTTAAAACGTTTTGCATCATAAACCTGGAATGGAGCGGAGGAAGGTGATTATTCTGCCACTCGCCCTCCCTTACTGGAGGCCAGGGGTGTGTGCTGGGCACAGTGGCCACAGCCTGGGGATCCCACCTAAGCCAGCACCCAGCCTCATTGACACCTGCAGTGTCATTTCGCACTGAATTGAGACCTGTACAGGAAGATTTAGGGAGGTGAGACGTACCTCAGATAGGTATCACAGGCAGCAGGATCCATCATCAAATGGTTGAGTCCTCAGCATCGACAGCCTTAAATCAAGGCAAGGGAAGGGGGCAGGAGATGCTCTCCAAAGCACAGCCTGGGTGGCTGTAGGGGTCCCTGTGATATACAGGAGCCATCTTTCCAGACACAGGCTGTATTTTGTTCTCCCTCCGTTCAGGCCATGCCAGGCTGTTGATCCCACCTCTTGGGAAAATCGTTTTTTGCTTGGCTCTAGCAGCTGATTTTGGAGCAGACCAGTGGGATGGCCCAAGAGCTAAACGAAACCTTTGTTACATAAATAGTCCCCTAATCGTGCCCTGTTACATCCTTTTAACTTAAGCACACATGGAATCCTTTCCTCAGCTAGAGAGGGATTTGAGCTTTACTTTTAAGGCAGGACTTGCAAATCCCAAGAAACCCAAGCACCCTGGTCTAGTGGGAGGTGTCCCTGCAGGGGGATTGGAACTGACTTTAAAGTCCCTTCCAACCCAAGCCATTCTGAAATTCTACGATCTGAGCCATCACAACGAGCTTCCCAATCTCCTCAGCCCTTGCAGAGAGAAAAACAGATTAGATCTGCCCAAATGCTGGCTTTTTAGGAGGGATTTTGGATTCTCTCCCAACCTGGAAACTTTATATCGGTTCTTTGCCATTTTCCTTAAATTGGCAGTAAAAATTGAGGGAGACTAAAAGTCTGTGATTTGTACTTTGCACATGGGGAGCGGAACAATCTTTTGTTCATTTACTGTGACAACTGCAGTTCAGATTTAATTATTTACGATAATGTTCCAAGGCGCATTAGGGAATGTTCTCTTAGTTCATAAAAAATAATGACGCCTTGGTGCTGAGTGGCACCTAGCTACAGGCTCTGCTACTGCACTGGGGGAGGCACGTGCAGCTCCAGGAATGGAGCAGAATCCACTTGTCACCCCTCCTCTGTCCTGTGCCTCGGACAGAGGAGCACAAGCTCAGCCCCCCCGAGCCATCCAAGCCATTCCCACATGCCACACTCACCACCCAGAGTCCAAGACAGGATCACTCCATCAGCACTCTGAGCTGCTGCAGCCTCTGCACGAACAGAGGCTCCTCTCCACCAGCCCCAGCTCCCCTGGCTGGCTGATGGGTGCATCCACGGGTGTATTTTTATTCCCCTCTCCTGAAATACAGCCCGGAAACACCCATTCCCTCCTGAAGCTGCTGGCAGCCCTTGGTTCATGTTTTCTCTTTGTCCTTGTCTAAACTCCCACTGCCCCACCTCAGTCTGTCTTCCAGCACTTTGTACTATGTCCTTCTCCATTAGTCACAGGAATTAGGGGAGACAGTTGGTATTTCATTATTAAATGTCTCACATCCAATAAATAGATCATTATTCTCGTCTGATTAGCAGCTCCACTTCCATCAGTTCAGAATAGTTATGGGTTTTTTCCCTTCCCGTCTTCAAGGAGTAGCACAGTTTCTCCTAAGAACTGTTATAATCAAAGGATTAGAGCTCTGGAAATGTCCTCTGCATACGCAGGAAGGTTTTTTCCTGCTCTCCCTCTCTCAGAGCGAGCATGCTTTGAAACTCTGGCTCCTGGCTCCACGATACAGCCTGTACCTGACCTGGTTTAATTTTAGTCTTGCCCAAATCTGCTACCAGCTCATTTAGCTGCAGCACAGAGAGATCTCTATGGAGCCAGCCACAGGTCAGCTCACATACTTTTATTACAGTTGCAGAGTCCACATGTATCCTGCAGCTCTGACCTGGCTCCCGGATGTTGGACACCTTCCCTCTCAGGGCTGCAAACTCCCTCTCCTCCAGCCAACCAGCACCACTGGGATGGGAGACAGGAGCTGCACCCCAGGTACAGCTCCTCTTTTCTCACAGTACAGGTGTCAACATCAGGTTTTGCATCATATCCGCAACTTCAAAGGCCGCAGAGAAAATCAGGCGTGGATGCAGTCTTTTGAGACATTTCCAGCATTTCTGACATGGCAAGTGATGCCCCAGAAAGCACTGACCCAGCTGCCCAGTTACAGCCATGATGGGCCAAGCAAGACATAAGAGCATGAGAATTCCAATGAATATTCATTTGAAAACTTGCTCAAATATTCCCAGGGTAAACGTGGCTCTGTATTAATTTCACTCTGCACACTGAGCACATTGTAATTGCAGAGAGAAAGCTGCACAACCAGGTAAAAATAGGTTTGGGGGTCTCTCACCAGAGCAGGAAAATTTAAAGACCTCCCAGGATCCCACTGCCCCGCAGCTCTTCCTCCACATGTGCTGAAGGACCACCTTCCCTAGGCACAGCTCAGCCAAGACTGGAGCAGCAGGTCCCACCAGGCTGAGAGGAGAGGGCAATTCCCTTTCAGCTTGCATTTTTCCAGAGGCGTGGAAAAAGCCCGCTCTGAAAAGAGCCACGTAACTGCTCTCGCTGGACATTGAGTTCAATCAGCTCTGCTGACCTCAGAGGAAAGGCTCTAGCGGAGTCTCGCAGGTCACGAGGAACAGGGCAGCATAATTAGCCAGTGAAGTCCGGAGCAGTGAATCCCAATGGGAGGCAGATCTTCACCAAATAAACCCAACCAACTCGAGCTCCTCCTTCACCAGTTCTCTGGCTTTTCAACACTCGACGACCTCTCCTTGCAGCAAGCCCCAGTTTGTCCCACTCTGTTGACACCCCTTTCATCCATTCCCATTCCTCACAGCCTGCAGCCCTTCCCGGGCTGTAACTGGGATGATGGCCACATTTGCAGACACGTCTGTCACGGAGCTCGTCTCTCCATCCACTCCGTAACACAGGACCCACGCCTATGGATGCATCCATCATCCCTATGTGCTGCTCTGCCACTAATGCCCTTGTGAGGGGCTCTGGATTGCCTGGGAGATAACAAGTTTGCATCTTTAACGGCTCCTCCAATAGTTGTACCCGGCTCCATCCCTGCCTGGCTGGATGTCTCCCATTCCAGGAGGTCTCTAATTGCTGCGGGATGTGTCAGTTCAGCCGGCTGATCACAAATCACTCTGTCAGCCAGGCCCTCAAAGCGGCACCTTGGGACCAATTCGCTTTGGTGACATCTCAGACAGCTCCGCAGAGTCCCAGGAATGGGGATAAGGATGGGAGGGAGGGGACAAGTGAGAACCAGGATGCAGAGCCACAGCCAACGCAGCTCTCTGCTGTGCAGGGGTTCCAGCAGCCAAAAAAAAGGACGGGAAGAATTGGAGCTGGGCAATTGTAGGAATAAGCAGCCAAGCTTCAGAAAGACAGGCAGCTTCTGTCTCATATCAGGAAGTGTTGAATCTCTGCCTTCTCCTCTCAACCCTGGAAACCAATCCCTTCCATGCTCAGGGTCAGCTGCTCACTGACTGCTCAGCCCTTCTTAATTCCCATAAATCACAGCTCCTCACTTTCCACCTGTGAATTTGGGGAGCAGCACCTTGTGCTCAATGGGTTAAAAGACACCATGAACTATTTGGGATGGTGGTTGGGCCTCTCCATCCTGTGCCAGAGGGTAGGTGGCTACCCCAGCTCTTACCAAAACCCCGTGAGCACCAGGATGAACCAGCACTGAAAAATCAATCCTCAGCCAGGAGGGATCTGGGGAGGGGCCAGGGCCGAGCTGCCCCCAGCCCTCCCCTCCGCCCTGGTGAGGATGCTGCAGCTCTTTCCCCATCCCACTCCTTGTTCAGTGGCTTGTTCTGCTCCAGGCTCAGAGGGTATTTCAGCCATTTCGGTGCTTCTAATCTCTTTGGGAACATTGCTGAGAAACACAATTTCAAGCCTCCCAAGATGTGACATGACTTGTAATTTGAGGCAGAGGTGAGAGCCTACCACCCAAGGGACAGAAAATAAACCGCCTCTGCATGATTCTGCTCCCAGCCCTCTTTCCCCATGCTGCTCCCCTTTCCAACCCGAGCCCCAAAATCTGGGGCTGGAGTCTCTGGGCAGCCCCCTCTGGCAGGAGGGGCCCTCTGGCCTCCTTCCTCACACCCAGCACCCCGGGAGAGCAAAGCAGAGGCTGGAAAGTACCTGGATGGGGAGCAGATGCGGGGCACAGGGGCTGCAGGCAGTGAGGGGGATGGAGGGCAGGGCTGGAGGGCAGCCAGCCCCAGCTCAGAGAAGCCAGGGAAGCCATTTGGGAGCAGCCTCTGCAGAGCAGGAGGCTGAGTGGCACATTCCAGAGTGCTGGCACCCAGCCCTGCTCCCCCCACCCCTCCAGGAGCCCCCAACACCAGCCAGGTCCCCCAGAGCAGGATCCCTCTGCAGGGACCCAGGGAGCCTCACAACCCTCNAGCCCCACTTGGATGATGTCTCCATAAAAAGAGCTGTTGGATCAGATCAGGGCCCCAGCTCTCAGCCAGGGTCTCTGGCTAAAGCATCTTGTGGGAGCACTCCCCAAGCTGAACTGTCCCCATCCCCTGGGGCAGGGGCTGCCCACACCAGCACCTGGTACATTCCAGCTGGTGTCCCAGTGCTCTGGTGGGTGATGCTAAAACAAGAGGAGAAATAACACTTCCAATTAGCCTTGACATTGCTGGGACCAAAACAAGGGTGAGGCAGAGGAGTGGAAACAAATCAGACATTAAATCTCAGCACCAGGCAAAGCCAGTAAAACATCCCAAAATTCACTTGTGAAAATAAAAATCTATTATTGCTTTTACTAGGGAACACAGGGGTTTTGCAGATCCGTGGAGGGGTGCTGGCAGGACCCATCCATGGATCTGCAAAACCCTCAAGCCCCCGTGAGGGCCAGCCTGGCTGGGAAAGGCATGGAAAGGAGATGAGTGGAATGGAGCTGGCCATGCTGGCACATGTGCCTTTGTTCCACATCAGAGGAGGAGATAATAACCACCTGTGATCCTGTAAATTTTGATTTACACTCCAGCATCCCAAGCAACACTCTGTTCATGGCTCAGGTGTTAATTGGGAGATTCCTCCTCATTTGTGAATGTAGCAGCTCCCCAGCTTCTTGGCTGGGTGATGGTTTCATTATCATTTCCTATATATTAGCTTTAAATCCCCAATAATCCCACACGACTGGAGCCCATTCCAAGCGAGCAGCGAAATCCAATTTAGGATCCTATTCTCTCGGACTATGTAACCAGAGCCTACTTCGTGCAGGCACAGAAATCCAATTCAGCTTCTTTGCCTCTCGACAGCTGCCCCCAAGAGACTTTTCCAGATGAAAAAAACATAAACACAAAACCCCACAAGCCAGAGTTGGAGGTGAGCCGAGCCCCTCTGGGAAGACAGGCACTAGGAGAAGGTGGTGTGGGGCTGCAGGCAGCTCTGCTGCTGCATCACTGCCCTGCCCCCAGAGCTTTTGCAGGGTGTCTTTGGCAGGCAGGCCCTCTCTCACATCACCCCCCAGCTCCACTCCCCATCCATCCCCAACTCCATCCCCTGCCAGCAGCCACCTCCCCAGGCGCTTTCCAGGTAACACTTCCCCCCTTACAGCCTATTCCCAATGCAGTTTAGTCCCCTCAGGCTTCTCTACCATTCTCACTTAATTTCCATTAGCCCAAATTAACCACACAACATTCACAAGTCACTCTAGCGCAGAATATTTAAAGATTGCCCAAATTCGGTGACTTACCTTGTGTCAGTGCCAGGCTGAGGATGTTCCCTACATCCCAGGGCTGAAGCCATGTTGGAAAATCAGGGGTGGGAGTCAGTGACAGCACTCCCAAAACCACAACCCGAGCAAGATTGAGTTTTCAATAGGATTGAATTTCCGGTTTCCTGAAGCCCCTTCTCAGGGTTCTGGACTGGATTTCAGACACTTGCTAGAAATGATAGGAAAGGGCTTTGTCACCCAAAAGGGCTGTTGTCCTCACTGCAAAGACACAGAGACAGCCAGGAAGTGCTGCAAGGAAAGAATGGGAGCCAAACCCGCCCCCACCAGAAATCCTGGCTGGATTCAGTCATCAGGGTTTGCTTCATTTTGTGTCTTTAGATGTTGCAGTGCAAACTCACATTTCCTAGGCAAAAAGTCTTTTGAACCAACTCTTCACTGTTTTGGATGCTTACAAATCACGGGAATGGACATTCCAGAGCATTTCTGAATGCCTGCTTTCAAACTGGGGAGATTTATCAAGCCTGACCTTCCCCACACACTCACTCTCTTTGACAAAGGAGCAGTTTCCAACAAATACAACCCAAAGCTACTCCAAAAATCCATCCTCACAGCCTCCATGCTCTCTCCTCCTTTCTTTACAGCTGGCTCATCCTTTATTCCTCCTGCCTTACTGTTCCTCCTCCAGCTTGAGTTCTTCTTCTTGGGGTTAATTCCCCCAGGGTCTGAGTTGTCTGCGGATCATCTTCATCCAGGTGAAGATTTCTTGATCCTTCCTCCACACACATCCTGGCAGCCTTGGCTTTCACGGGAAAGTCTTCTGGGATGTACCCAGCCCTTCTAACAAGCTAGAAAATAAAAATAATGATTACCTGCGCAGGAATTAAATTTGATGTGCCTCCCTGAGAGTATGTGGAATGAGCAAAGTCAGTAACAATGGGGAATTTTCATCCATTTAAGGAGACAGAATGAGGAGAGGGATGCACGATTTTGTGGAAGCAGGTACAGCTCCTTAACTGGGGGTTCTGATGGGGATAAGAGAGGGTGGGAACATGCAAGGGGTCAGCTGGAGAGATGCAGAGGATGTAGGAGTAGGGGGGAAGAGGGGCATTGGCTGGAGAGGCTGAAGGGGTGATGGAAGGGCTGGAGCAAACCCATGCCTCAGGGATGGGGGCTCTTCTCTCACCTTAAACATTTTTGCCCCATTTCCTTCTCCAACTAGTCAGTCTTTCCCGGCTCTTGTCCCATTTCTATCATTTCTACGTCCCTCTCTCCATCTGCAGTGTGACCCAGGCACACCCGAGCGCACACAGCCGGGGGGTTCACCAGGAGCACATCAAGTGGAAACACAACAGAGGCTGTTTTGTCTGTTTTTTTTCAGTGAGACAGCTCTATTTGTGCCATGTCAGTGGATGACAGTTTTCCAGGGGCTCAGTGAAGCTGCTGGTGGGCTGCAGGATCCTGGCAGGAGGTGAGCCTGCCCTGGGCTGCTGAGCTGCCACTCTCCCTGATGTTTCTTGTATGCCCAGAGAGCAGCTCTCCCACATCTCAGGAGCATCACCTGAGGTTTCAGCGAGGCTCCATGGACCCTTACTGGGTGCCCCAGTCCTACCAGCACCTCCCCATGCACAGCACACCCACAGTTCCACCAGTATTTGAAGCTTGAAGAGGCTCAAGATACCTCAGGAGTGTTTTTCATGGATAAATAGACCCTTTTCCCTCCATGTCGTTGGCTCAGCTCCAGCCCAGGGTCAATAGAGACAGAAAGTCATTGCCAGCTGATGAATTCATGTGAGGGAATAAGGCACTGGTCTCACTCTAGTTATGAGGAGACAGATGCCCACATCACAGCTGCTCCTGTCACACCACTGCTAACCAGCATCTTCTAGCCAGGCCAGAAGATTCCCTTCCCACCAAGGCAAGCCTAAGTACACACAAGGGGATTATTTCTGGAAGCATCTTCTCCACTGCCTTGTGGCTTCACAGAAAAAAAGCCAGCAGCTAGTTCCTTCCCACCAGCACATGACCTGGATTCCTCCACGTCACTAGTTTTTATTGGAAATCAGCTCTGCCTGGTGGGGCAGGGGATGTTCACAGAAGCCCTGCCTGCTTTGGGGAGAAACTTATCCCCAGGACCTTCTCTCTGACTCTTTCCCCAGATACTGTATTCACAGGAAAATGTCACATGCTGGGCTTCAGAGCTGGCCCTCATCCCTGCCATCTAGAAACTGCTGCACATCTTTGTGGATTGATACAGCTCATGGAAGCTCCAACATTTCACTCTCCAGAAGAAAAAGCCGGTGACGCAAGCAGAAACCATCCTGTAAGCATCTCCCTCTCGTGTTAGTGGCGTGCGGACACCAGAGATTCCCCACGTGCAACTGAAGAAGCAGTTGCTGCCCCAAAAGTCCCAGCTTTGACCCCTGGATTTATGGGGCCTCCTTACTGCAGGACTTGGGTCCTTCTAGCACCAGTCCAGGTGCTCTGGGGCACTGCGGGGAAGAGAAGGAAAGGGCACGGAGAGGAGCCAGGAAAAACGCCAGCAGGCGACGGGCAAGGTGAGGCTGGTGTCACAAAGAGGGAGAGGGCAGAGACACACACGTGCCCTGGAGGACAGCCAGCCTCGCTCCTTGGGGGAGACGGCCCCACTTCGCCACGCAGCCAGGGGGACAAATCCTGCCAGAAATAAGGCCCTTGTTACTATGGTGATTAGTACTGCCTTGCAAATACAGCCCTGTGCCACAAGCCGGCCGTGACAGCGGTGGGCGAGCAGACAGGCAAGAGATGGTCCCGGCCACCCTGAGCTCTCCCTGATGGGGACAGTGCAGAGGAGACCCCTGGCAAAGCCCCCTCTTCCAGCCCCCAGTGACACAGCTCGGGGGGCTCCAGCTGACAAGCGGGTTTAATTGAATGTTTCTCTCTTTATGCTTCTCTTTCCAGCAAATAAAGCCAGAGCAAGATAAAAATATATGACGCTGAAAGGGGACACTGCCAAGGAATTTTTATCTGTTTTAATTTGCATTTTACTCCTCGTTTGTTTGCAGCGCTGTGGCTACAAAATTGCTTTTTTTTAAATTTTTATTCCCTTTCCCGAGTTTTGTCATGTTTCCAGCTGGCAAATAGTGTCTGAGGCCCCTTGTCCCACTGAGGTCCCCTGGGCTGCTCCCAGAGAGAGGTGCAGGTAACCCTGCAAACTACAACAGGGTGATGTGCTTTGACCCACCCTTGTTGTTATGATGTCTTCGTTTATACCCTGGCTCCTGGAATTAACAACTGGAAGGAGGATATTAGCTTTTGGATAAAACCCCAATGCTTGAGAGATCCCAGCTCTTCTGCCTTGTAAATTTTGATAGAATTTATTGCTCTCTGCCACATCAGGACCTGAAGGTGGAAATCCAAGGCACTGGTTTTCTTCTCAGGACAAACTAATGCCAAGCTAGAAATAGTCTGGCTAGAATTCCCCACAACCCCTACTTAGAGCTCCAGGATAAGCCCAATTTCCCTCCTCCCTGCTCGGGCCCTGCTAATTTCCCCAGCCGCCGTGATAAATGGCTGTGCCGGCAAAGTGACATCTTTCTAATCTGCTCCAAGACAGATGGGTTCCTCTGCTGGGAGAGAAATCCCACGGTTAAACCTGGCTGGGAGGGAAACCACAGCCCTGGAAGCTGGAGCAATGTGAAGATGGGGGGGGTCATTGCATCTTTCTCTGCTTAATCCACGCATTAGATGGGGATGAATAAGAGCTTTGGGGGCTTCAGGCACCATGAGCTTGGCTGGGCATGGAGAGATGTATGGTGGATGGAGTACGAGCATCTTCCCTGGCCAGGTCAGTGCACCTGGAGAAACCACCACCTTCCCAGGTAAAGAACACACCATCTTTCTCCGAGAAGCTGGACGGTGAGCAGCAGGTGAAGCAGCTTTCCATGGTCAGGGCTTCGAGCTGCTGCTGTTCTGGTGCGTCCTCCTGGCAGCCTGCAAGTGTGTGTTTGGGAAGGCAGGTCTCTGCACCTGCACACCTTCCCAGGCTGGTTTAGCGACAGCAGAGATGGACAACAAGGAGCCAAATAGCAGCAAGGTAAGACCCTTCCAAATTAGCACGAGTGCCAGACCAGAAGCAGGGGGGATCAGTCCCCAGCGTGTCCCCACCTGCTTAGACCTGGGACTGACAACGGCCCGAGTTGGCAGTGGGGCCTGCATGGCCTCTGCTCATCTCAATCCCCCCGGAGCATCCCTACCCTCCACTCCGGGAGCATCCATCCATCCCTCCCTTCCTCCCGTCCGTGGCCGGGCAAGCGCGGAGCGCTGGTGCCATCTCCTGGGCTGCGGCCGCTGCCAGCGGCTCCCGAGCCCTGCCCGCTGCGGGAGGGTCGCCACAGCCACACTCCCTGTGAGACCGAGGCATCCCGAACACACGCTCCCTGTCGCATCCAGCCGAGCAGGGCTGCCCCAGACCTCCTCCTGCAGCGGCACCAGCTGCATCTCCCTCACCTCCCACCCTGCTCCCAGCGCTCTGCCAACTCCAGCTACCCAGAGCCTGCCGCAGCCTCGGGCTGGGTTTAGTGGGCTTTAGCTCCGGCTTGGTGAGGAAGAGCATTTCTTCAAGCAGACACTATGCTTGTGGCATGGAGTGACAGGACAAGGGGGAATGGCTTCACACTGACGGGGCAGGGGTAGATACTGGGGAGAAACTCCCCCCTCTAAGGGCACTGAGGCTCTGGCACAGGCTGGCCAGGGAAGCTGTGGCTGCCTCGTGAAAATGTTCGGTCAGGTTGGACCGGGCTTGGAGCAACCTGGGGTAGTGGAAGGTGTCCCTGCCCATGGCAGGAACTGGATGACCTTTAAAGTCCCTTCCAACCCAAACCCCTCTACAGTTCTACTATCACAAGGTCCCCAAGACCAAGCCCAGCCCTGCCACAGCCCAGTTAGATCCCAAGACCTCGCCGGATACCCAAAATCAGCCTGAGCAGCCAGCACAGCTCACCACTACTCTCCCACGTGCTCCAAGACCTTCCTATGCCCTCAGAGAATTCCCCACTCACACAGTAGGGAATTAGTTCCTTGAGAATACATCAGTCAATATCTACCCAGTGTTAAAAGCTGCTTCCTCTGTCTGAAAAGCCCTGGAGAAGATGGTGAGCCTGCTGCCTCCACAGCTCAGTTCCTCTTCCAAAGCATCCTAAATCCAAGCTAAAAATAAATGGGCTGTATCGATTTCCTTTTTAAAACTAATGCTGGAGAGTGATGTGTTCTGTGCTCAAGGAAGAGCAAAAGGTATTAGTCACAGGGAAGTACAGCCACAGCCCCCCAAATCCCCCACAAGTGTAAATAAAGCCCATCTCACATCAAACCCCTTGCACAGCGTCTGGGGGAGCAGCGGCAGAGCTGTGGGGCCGGTCCAGAGGGGTTGTCCCATGGTCCAGCACAGCTCCAAAGCCCCAGCACGTGACTTTTCAGAGACTTAAAACCCCATCCCTGTACAGAGGCTGCATGTGAGGTACCCAGGTGGGAGCACCGTAAAGTAGCACCAAGTCAACAGAGAGGAGAGGTTTGCTCACCATGCTGGGGACACATCCTCATCCCCATCCTGGTCCTCTGAGAGCAAGGGCATCCCCCAAACTGGGTAAGGGGTGCAGACCCTCAGTCCAAGCCCAGCATCTGCCCAGGGTCACAGCACAGCTCTAGTGAGAAGGAGCAAAAGGTGAAGGCACCTGAGTTTAAAGGCAGCCAGGGTGGTGGGCAGCATGCAGGGTGTGCTGAGAGCCCAGGTGCAGCTTGTCAGGACAATTAGCACCCCGGGCCCAACTCTTTGTCTCCTTGAATTAACAACACCACAGGTACAAAGTCTGGTTTGTTGGTGCTCACAGACATGAAACAGGCTTCAGACTGTGCTTCTCCCATCTAATGCAGAGGCAGGCAGCATTCCCAACTTTCCTGCAGCACCCCCAGCTGCCCCCAGCTCCCTGCAGCAACCCCAGCTGCCCACAGCAACCCCAACGCCCTGCAGCATCCTCTTCCTCCTCGAGTTCATCCCTGAGACAGGGCAGGCATGTCAGAAACACCAAAGAAACCCTGTGACATAACCCCCTCTACTCCCCTGGGTGAGCCCAGCACATCTGCCCAGCTGTTTCAAACCACAGACACGAGGTTCACACTGCTTTTGCCCCGAGCACGCAGAGGGGAACACCCTGCTCCTGGGGGAACGGGTGCATGGCCAAGGCTGCAGACCCGCCACCTCAGGCCAGATCCACGCGGTACCTCCGGTCAGGGCACCGCTTCAGCCAGGTCAGATCCAAAAGCTCTGCTTCGTTTCCTTTTATAATCCCTCCAGCACATGGGAAGGCAGATGCTGAGAAGCTAAATCCCAGCAGCATTCATGAATGTGCTGTCTCCTGCCAGCGCCGGATGGGATATTCCTTCCAGGCGCTCGCGGCGCGCTCCAAGCACGCTTGCCGCTCTCCTCCCTCGGACGGACTTGCTTCCCCAGCTGCAGCCCCTCACAGCCATTGGGACCCCCATCCTCGCTCCGTGGGCGGCCGAGCCCCTCCTGTGCCAGTGGTGGGTGGCAGGGGAGAGCCTGGCTCTGGCACACGGCCCAGCCAGGGTGCGGGGTGTAGTTTTGGAGGGAAAAGGCAAGTAGAGGAGCTGAGTTTTGCTTATTGAAGGGTGCACAGGGAGCCTCTTCCCTGCAGGTGAATGTTGGCATTCCAGGGAAATAGTTGCCAGGGGCGTCTTTGCCCATGCCAAGCAAACAGGCTGCATAGCTCTCCAGGGAAAGGGCTCTCCCTTAGAAAGGGCTCCCGGCTTGGCTTAAATGCACTCCCAGTGCTTAAATGCAGCGGATGAAGCGGGGTTCCCGTGACAGATGGGGTGACTGAGAGGTGCCCCCATGAGCAGGGTGCCTTGCAGGCATGGCAGGGCTCTGGGTGGAGGGCTGCTGCAGCTGTGGACCCCCTCGGCAGCCCTCCACACCTCCCTCTGTACCGGCTACCCTGGAAACACATCCTAAATAAAGCTGGGATCGGATAAATAAAGGCGTCCGGAGGCCGGCGGGTCAGCCAGCACCGAGAGGAGGAGGGGAGCAGCCCTGCACTACAAGGAATGGGAGCCGTGGCTGCCTCAAACACTGGCCCCAGGACTGCGGGGGAAGGAAAGAATTTAATTTTTCTTATTTTTTTCCCCCTCTTCAAAGTCCCCCCAGGCCTCCAGCCCCCCGCAGTGGGCACTCACCTAAGGGCAAAGGCAGCTCCCCACTGCTGGAAAGTGGAGCTGGCACTGGCATTGGCTCCCTGTGGCTGAAGCTGCCTTGCTGGGGAAGAACGAGGGTCCCTCATGCAGAACCGGGCTGCCAGCCCTGCCCGGAGAGCGAAGACACCGCTCCATGCTGGCTCTGCCCCTCTGCCGCTCAGCCAGATGTTGGCTGGGAAAGGGAAAAACAAATCCCCTGCTGCCGCCGGGGCCTGGCTGAGGGATGGGAAATGTGCTGGCCAGATGTGGGGCACAGGGCTGTGCTCGGGGCTCCGGCGAGGGGGGCGGCCGAAGCTGCCTGCGGCAGGACTTGGTGGGGATGTTCCTCTGGATAACACAGGAAGTTTCAAGCAGAGGTTGTGATTTCCTTGTTGGAGGGGGGAAATATAAGAATAATTTTAAAAGCAGTGGAAGTTTTCCTCTGTCCTTGTTGTGGACAGGTTTGTCTTGGACATTTTCCCACCAGCGTCCTGCCTGTGGAGTGGACCCTGAGCATCCCTGAGGTGGAGGATACTCAGGTTGCTTGGAACCATTTCCTTGCTCAAGCTGTACTTGCTGCCCTCATCCAAGGCTGATGTGCCCCTGGCAAAGGGTGGTTCATTCCCAGTGGCCCAGTGAGCAAAGCAAACCTGAGGATAGAGAGCCTGAAGTAAAGCCAGGGATGCGTGTTGGTGGGTAGGAGGTGGTCCTGGTGGTTTGGGGATTGTCCTGGTGAGTTGGAGGTGGTTCTGGTGGGTTGGAGATGGTCCTGGTAGGTGGAAGAGGAATGGATGTGTTCAGCCCACCTGTTGCCCATGACGTGATGGGGACAGTAGAGATCAAACTCCACCCTGAAGGCCAAAGCCCTGTACCCCCCTCTTCCCCCATCAGCCCTTAAAAGGGGCAAGGAAAGGGGACTGCTGAGGACAGACAGAGAGAAAAGGCTCCCAGAGTCCTCAGTAGACCCTAAGATAAAGAGCAGGAAACGGAATACTTTGCAAAATTGAATCTGTACAAATCAGCCAGCCTGGCTAATATGCAACCCCCAGACTAAACAGAATTAGCTAATGAACTTACCAAGCCCCTGGCAATTAATCAGAAAAAGTTACTGAAAAAACAGTGCATCCCAGGTTTATTTAATGTCTTTATTAATGATTTGAAAACAAAAGTAAACAACAAATTAATTATGTTTGCAGATGACTGTACGCTGGAAGGTGTTGCAAATGCTGCCAAAGACGGCAAAGTCACACCGAGGGCCCTAGAGGGGTTAGAATTAACCCAGCAGGAAACAAGCCACATGTAATCCATCAGCGAAACATGGCACGGGGGGGGAAAGGGCCTGAAATCCGGACATCCGTGAGGAAGGAGGGGTGCGCTGCACAAGAGCCAAGGAGCAGCATGGGAGCACCTGTGGAGTGGGTTGGAAAGGTGGGACATGAGCAGGGAGGCAGGCTGGGCGGGATGCTGTGTCTCCAAAGGGTGGAGACCTTGTCCTGAATCAGGTTTGCAACAGGAGGAGAAGCTGGGAAGCCCTTTTCCCAGTGTTGTGCTAACACAGTTGGAGTGCTGTGAACCCTGAGGGCCGAAGGTCATCCTGATTGCCAGCTGAGAGAGGTGTGAGGTTTGCACAGCCACTTCAGGAATACGGCCAGGGGTGGGTGACAGCAGCTTGGGGACCGAGTCACTGATCTGGGTCTGTGTGGACACCAGTAACTGGCTTTGCTCCCCCAAAAGTGCCTGGTGCCAAGGGATCTATGGAGATTAGCTCAGCTGGTTCGAGCACGGTGCTAACAACACCAAGCTTTGATCCCTGCATGGGCCATTCACTTAACAGTTGAATTCCATGATCCTTGTGGGTCGCTTCCAGCTCAGAATATTCTGGGATGCTGTGACATCCCGCTTAGCCCGGAGCAGGCGGTGCCTTCGGAGCCGCCCCTCGCACCCCACGTCGGGCTCTTTCCCCGCTCCTCCCTCTCCTCGCCCGGCGGGAACAAGGCTGCTTTCAGGAGCGGGTGTGGGTGGCGAGGGCCTCTAGCCCTTTAAGAGGGAAAATTGGGTTTGTAATCTGAGCGAATTTCTTCTTTCTGACAGGCGGGAGAGGTCGCAGGTCCCTCCCTCGCTCCGCTTTATTAAATATAGTAGTAGCGGGAGCCCTCGCCTGGAAGCAGGCGCCGGCCGAGGTTGTGCCGTCCCGGAGCCCTCGCCGCTGCTCCAGCCCCGGGGGACACGATGGGTGCCCGAGGTGGCATCGCCACGGCGCTGCTGCTGCTGCTGCTGGCCGGCCACCCCCGGCCCCTCAGCGCGGGACCCCCGGCCGGAGGTGAGTCCCGTCCCCCCAGCCCACCCGAGAGCGAAGGGTGGGAAATCCTGCGGGACACGGCTCCCGGGAGAGCTGGGGAACCAGCGGGGAGCGCTGCGGACATGGGTGACCGATGGGTGCGGGCTGTCCCCGCCCGGGGTGCGGGGGGCCCGTCGCCGAGCTGGCAGGAGCAGGGCGCTGCCTGCTTTGGGGCAGGGTGTTTGGGGAAACCGAGGCTGGGAGAGGGGCGGCTCGCCCGCCGTGGCTCGCAGGGCGGTGGGTGCCTTGCCGTGTGCTTTCCGCAGGGGCACACGCCGATGTGCTGCTGTGTGGGACGGGGCTCGGAGCGGCCGCGGGGCTTTGGTCGGCGCCAGGGGCAGCCGTCGGGAAAAAGGCACCGTCGCTGCCCCGCCAAGCCCGGCGCCGTGGGGAGGGAGCACGCCAGCCCTCCCTGCCCATGTTTGGCCTTGCCACGGGAGCGTCTGCGAGGGCAGCCCCTCTTCATCCCAGCAGCGGGGGCTTGGCGGCAAGGAGGGAGCTGGAGCGCTGGCAGGGTGTGTGGCACCTCCCGGGGCTGCTCCGCCCGGCCGTCCTGGGCACCGCGGTGGCCGGTGGCCTGGGGCGAGGGGCTGACCTCTCCCACCAGCACAGCCCCAGAGGGGTGTGGGACCACCCCTGGGGTGACAGAGCGCCGGGGACCAGCTGGGGCTGAGGGTCTCCCCCATGGTGCCACAGGGCTGGCTGCTGCACAGGGTCAGAGCTGGGCGAAGCAGTTGCTGCGGGACAGAAGTGGGGCGTTTATACCCAGTTTTCCCCATGAAGCAGCCAGGTTTGCCCACCCAGCTCTTGGCATGGACGTGTGGCCAGCTTCAGCATCCTGACAGGCGTCCCACAGCCCTGCTCCCTCCCTGCTCCGTGATGCTCAGAGCTGCCGTGGTCTGAGCCCCAGCAGGCTCTGTGGGTCTGGATTGGGGTCTCATTCCACTGGAACAGGTCTGACCCTCCAAGCTGTGCCTGGGATCTGACTGAGCACTGCAGCTTTGAAAGTGAAGGGAATTTAAAAAGCATTTTTATGTCCTAATGCACCCCAAAAATAATGTATCATTTCACTGAGCAGTTTCTCTTCCCCAAACTTCCTGCCGGGGACCAGGACGCTGACCAGCAGTGAGGCAGGAGCTTGTTCCCAGCAGTTCTGAAAACCCCCAGTCTTTTGCTTCCCAACCATCTTCTGCATCCCAGCCTTGTCAGTACAAGGAGGAGGATGATCCCGGAGCCCAGCCTTGTGGCCTTCGGCACCTGCAGGGCTGCTGTTGGTCCTTCGTTGTCCCTGTTCCCTCCCAGGGAGCAGGTGGCCTCTGGGACATGCTCCTTTCATTACCTTAGGCCTTGTTCTTTCTATTTTTTGTCACGCACCAAAATAGGAGGGTGCCTGGCAAGCTGAGTGGAAAAAAATCCCTTTTGTTAATGAACAGAGTGGGCTCCTTCCTCCCAGCCCTGACCTTTCCATCCGGGATGGGATTTCCCCACATGGATCTGTTGCTTGCGCCTTGTCCAGGATGGGTCCAAGGGCTGCCCTGGCAGCCCCAAACTCTTTCATGGTGAGCGGGCTGGAGAAACCCCCAAAAAGAGCCCATGGCTCTCCCTGACACCTGCCAACACCCCCAGACTCCCCCCAGGTAACTCCCCCCGTGGCTGTAACACAACTCTGGGGATCAATGGGCATCTCCCTGCCATCCACATGCGGGGCTGGGGAAGAAAAGGGACTTTACACCCATTTTCCAATACTGGGGCCTGTTTCTGCTCTGGGCTGGAACAGATGTGCCAGCTGTGACCCTGGGTCTGGGCAGCAGCTTCCCACCAGCTCCCTGCAGTTGAGAACATCCCCGCTGAGACCAGCAGCACTCATTCCAGATGTTCCCATGGGCTGCCCACCGTGGGGCATCCCTGTGTCTCCATCAGGGAGAGCCACAAGCAGCATGCTGAGCACGGGGCTGAGGTTTGTGGGGGTGAAGCCCATGTTTTGTGTTCCCTCCAAGCTCAGGCTCAGAAACCCGGGGCTTCCTGCCCAGCCCAGCATGGGAAGAGTCATCATGCACTTCATCAAATACAGGATTATACCAAAAAGAAAAAACACTGATAAAACTTGGCCTCTTGACATCAGAGTGTGAAGCTTTGGTAAACTGTTTTTCGACAGCCTTGCTCCCCTCCGGTTCCCAGTGAGAGGTCACCCACAGGCTGGGCTCCCCCTTCCCCAAAATCCCTCTTACTGGAGGTTTGGAATGAGGGGAGAAGAGACAATTGGATGTGTAGACTCCCCGTGAGCAGCGTTCACCCCAAGATTTCAGCAAGTGGGTGCCGAAAATGTGACACCCTCCAAAGTTTGGGTGGACCCCAGAAGCAGTGATGGGGTCCCGGGGAGGCGAGTGGGATACTGGCTTATCCAGGATGTCTGCCCATGGATAGGGAGCAGTGTCTGTCCTGGGGTATCCATCCAGGATCCCTTCTGCCTTCTCCAGGTTCCTCAGCTCTGTGGAGCCACCTCAGCTCTTCCTTTCCTCCACTTTTGGAAATCTGACTGATTTATTCAAACTTTCTTTTTTATGATCGCGCCACATGTTTTAAGGTCATAGCTCAAAGCAGCTGGAAAAGTTTCCAGCTGATGGGAAAGAACAGGAAAAATGCTGAAAAGGGGGGAGAACGCAAACTGGTATCGTGGGAATCGGGGAGGAATATTCTTGTCTCACTCTTATATTTAGCAACAGAGGGCTGCGGGCAAATGTATAATAAGCGCATTCCTGCAGGATTGCAGGACAGGGTTAAGCTCACCCCGAGGAGCTCACGTCAGGTTGAAGGCTGGACAGGAACAGGGCCTGGGAGGCGGGAGTCTGCGTGCCTAAATAAAGCTCAAAGCACAGACTGTTCGCAACAGGCGTTGGCCCAGCCCAGCCTCGGCTGCCCGGGGCCGCTCCCGTGGCTCTCTCCAGGTGCTGGGCTCGGCTTGTCTCCTTTTTGGGAAGCCAGCGTTAGCATCACCCCCAGCCTTCAGCTGGGAGGCTCCCAGAAACTCCTGTGCACTTCCCAGCTCTAACCTGGGCATCCCAAGTCTCGTTTGCCACCAGCCCCGTCACCACACCGTATCTTCACACCCCCTGGGGACACAGGGAAAGGAAGGTGTCCATCAGAGCTCCCTCATTCCCAAACTAGCCCTTCCCTGAGCTGTCTCCATCATGCTCTGGGCTTGGTTGGGCATTGCCATGCTGCACAGGGAGGGGACACCCCCCAGACCTTTTCTGAGGTAAGCAGAACAGAAAAAGGGAGCTCGAGTTTTTATGTTATATTGACCAATATAGCAGAATATTGTTAAATACTGTTATATGAGGATAATTTTTATTCTGTTATATCGATAGAAGATTAATATATTCTATAAAGGGTATTCTAAATACATTCTATAAAGTCGGAGAACCTTTCACAAAGCCTTTGCTTCACAAAGCAGAGCTGAGTCAGGGCAGCATGGGACTCTGCAAAGCCAGGCTAAAATCCAGAGGAGCGGGACTGCTGTAGCTCTTCCCAGCCCCAGGATAGGGACGATGCTGCCTGATTTGTCACCCATTTCCAGTCGTTTATCCTCAGGACAGACCAAACAAGGCCTCTCAACTGGCATCAGGGTGGGGTAGGAGATGTTTATGCCCTGAGCTATGGATCCAAGAGGGTGATAAATTCCCATTTTCCGTCCTTCTTCCCCGGGGTGTGTCGTCCATTGCGCATGGCTCCGGGCAATACCTCTGGGAGCTGCCCTGTGCCCAAGGGCTGTGCTTGGCTGCCTGACAGCCGGACAGAAGACAGCCGGTGGCAGACGGAAAGCATCCCGGAGAAGGGTGGGTACTGCCAAAAATTGCTGGGAGTGGAGAAAGTCATGGGGCAAACAGCATGGATGTGAGGCGGCCGGGCCCAACACGTGAGACACGGAGACAGAAAAGCAACATTTACCCATCACCGTGACTCACTGGCTGGGGAAGGAGCCCTGTGAGCTGTGAGTCAGCTCAGGATGGCCCTGTGAATCCCCGCTGCTACTTTTGCCCAAATCTTGGCTTTCTGGAAGTTGCTTTTCCTCTTTGCTGCAGACAGGCGAGGGAGGGAGGGTTTGGAGTCACCAACTGCTTGTGGTGCCATCCCCAGCCTCGTTAATGGGTGCTGCCCACCCTCTACCATCTCATAACCCTCGCTTGGTGCAGCACTGGCAGACAAGAGGGGCGGGCAGCAGGAATTTCCCATTCCCTTTCCCAGCCTCCGGCTGGGCTTCAGAAGGGCTTCAAGGTTTTCAGCATCCCATCCCACAGAAATTTCTGAGCCCACCAGGGTCATTTCCTCTGGGAGCTTGGGAGAAGAGAGGGAAGTCTTGGCCCGAGGTAGATGTGGCTGAGAAAGCCCCGCAGCCCTGGGAGGGGATGTGAGCACCCGCTTCCACACCCCCACAGCCCCCCCACCGCCAGCCGGGCGTCCCCCCGCGCTACAAATAGAGCAGGCATTTATTTTCTCTATAAACATCACCCCGGCGGGTGTTTCTCATGGATGGAAAAGTCAGGGCATAACAGGAGTGGGGAGGGGGAGGCAGGGCAGGGAGGGGGACCTCCGGAAGGATGGGGGGAAGAGGAGAGAGGAGGGCAGAGCTTTCAGCTCTAGAAAGAGGGGTGGAAAAAAGAAAACACTGATTTTCTTTGCAGACAGTTTAGCATGTCAACCCCAGAGGAGCAAAAAATATCCTCTCCTTCCCCCATCCACACTGCAAACCCCCATCTCTCTGCCCTTCCCAGCACTCAGCATCACCAAAAGCTCATCCTGGCCGTGGTCCTTGGTGCCCTATGGAGTGCAGGGTGCTGTGGGTGCTGCCTTACCAGCACAACTAAAGCTGAATCACCCCGATTTACACATTTTACGCCACAATTGCGCGTTTTAACATCTCCGTTAAAACGTTTCCCCGTCCCTGAGCACGGGATGCTGCAATTGAGGCAAGCAGGTAGCTTCTGGCAAGGTTTCAACACTCCCGCTCGTGCTCATTCTTCCCCCACAATTTTGGCTGATAACGTCCCCCATCCTGGCACGGCAGGAGCCACTTGACACCAGCGAGGCTGGGAAACATCAGAGCCCGGGCGGCTGGAGACGGCCCCTCTCCAGCGGCGGCTGCCGGGCTGTTTGTTGACACCAGGCGAGGATCTCTCCGGTAACATCAAGCCATTCCAGGCATGTCTGTGAGCATCCCCTGGCCTGGCTCCTCCAGTCCCCCGCCAGCTCCTTCCCCTCGCTGGGTCTGGGAAGGAGCTTAGGAACAGGCACTGGCTCTGCTGGGCAGGCAGGGATGGGATTCAGGGATCCGCAGGTGGGATGTGTGCCCAGGTGCCCCACTGCCCAATAACCCAGACTCCTCCAAGATCCTCCGGCTCCTCCAGCACGGGGCTGGCTGGGATCGTCCCCTCCTATGCCACCACATGCCCTTCTGCAGCTCTGCAAGCTTTCCCTCACTGGCTGGGAAGCAGCTGGGGTAGGGAACACAGTAGGAGCGGGTGCCAGGATGTGCAGGGTGGAGCTGGAAAACCTGCCAGCCTGTGAGACAGGGGAAGAGGGCTTGGGAGAGAGAAAAAGAAAGACAAAATTGAACAAAACCCGACTTAGAATGGTTTGGAAACCACGTCCTCTGGGGCTGATACAATATTTCCAGGCCAACTTCTCCTGGCAGCGGGAGCCTGAGTGAGCCTGAGTCACGCTGCAGGGGACGGCACAAAAGCCTCATTGAGCCTCCCGCTTCCCCAAATCCTCCCACTTTCTCCCCCCGCTTCACTTCCCAGAGCAAACACTCCAAACCCTGCTTCCAGCTCGGGCTTATTCCCTAAGTCCCTCCGGAGCCATCAAGCCACACATCGTTAAAAGCTCTTCATCCCTGCTCCTGCTCGTGCCAGGCTTTGGGGGTGCTCGCTCCGGGGGCGCATCCCCCCAGCTCTTCCCAAAAGCACCGTGACCTTTGTGGGGGGTTCCAGGCTGGCTCCCAGCTCCTTGCCCTCCCCTCCATGGCTCTGCATCTGGCCGAGCAGGAGAGCTCAGGAAATACCATCAGCTTTAGGGCTGTGCTTGAATCATCGTAAAACCACGCTGGATAAGTGATGGAGCTCTGGAGCTCCAGCCAAGCCTCCTGGACCCTGCTTTATGGCCTCCAGCTATCACAGCTCCTGATGCTGCTCTGTTAGGACGGGGAAGGCAGGCAGGAGCAGGCACAGGCGCTGGGCAGGGGCTCGGGGGCTGGCAGGACACGGGAGGATACAACCAGCCCTCTCCCAGGCAGCACAGAATTAGCAGGGGGCATGTTTTCATGTTTTCCCCTGACCCCAGAGTCCGTGGGCTGTAAAAAGGCTGTTTTTCCCCAAAGCTGTCAGGCAGGAGACTGGGGAAGGCGAGCGGAGAGCAGCTGGCCAGGGAACGGGGGAGAGGAACTGAATGAATAAACACAGGAGGAGGGGTTCAAAGCAGCCTGGTGCAGCCAGAGGCCACTGGGGTGGGATGGGGGCGAAGCAAAGCACCGCTGGCCAGGACTCTCCTCCCACACCCAAAACAAGGGTGATGGCACTTCTGGTGGTCGACAGCCCAGTGAAGGTGACCAGCCACGGCTTTTCTGGTGGTTTCTTGGGTGCTGCTTTCCAGCAATCTCTGCTGGCCAGCACTCCTGGAAAGCGCCGGCCCCCGGGAGCCCCGCCGTGAGGGAGGGCCAGATGGAGGGTGGGAGGCGAGAACCAGAACACTCATTCCCATTGCCGGGGTTGGAAAATCACGCACAGCCCTGGCTCAGGATGTGGGAGCAGCAGTCACTGGAATCACTGGGAGTGGGGATAAAAAGAAAAAGTCCTCCTCCGTGCCAGGAGCTATCACGGCAGGGATGGATCTGTGCCCATGACACCCCGTCCCATAAATCCCGAGACAGAACCCCAAGCTTTCCTGGGGCAGGCACAACGGGACTGTGGTGTGATCCCAAGGTCCCCACCGGGTTTGAATGCCGTTGCTGCAGACTAAACCCAGCTCATCTCCATTGCACTGGGATTTCCTTGCTGTGGAGACTCAGATGGGTGCTCAGCTCGGGTCTCAGGCATACCTGGAGGCAGCCACCCCACATTTGTCCCCCCGGCACCTCCTCCCAGCAAAGCCCCAGCCAAAGCTGAGGGCCACTGTGTTTGCCTTAACCTCCTCGCAAGCTGCTCATTTCCTTCCCCGGCCATAAATAAAACCACACCGTAAAACGAAGGGAATGTGGAACATAATGAAGCCTTTCTCCAAAAGCCCATTGGATCCCTTCCTCCCGTGGCCCCTCCACCCCGTGTGGGGACAGGGGCCCAGCCCAACCCCAGCTCCGGGGGGCTGCAGGTCCCATTGGGCATCACAGAGCCAGGCTGGGGACAAGGAAGCCCGAGCCCCAGGACCACCCACGGCGCTGGCAGGAGGCTGGTCCTGCCCACCCTGCCTGCGCTGGGAGTGGGACGGGAGCCTTATGCACACACTGTGGGGGGAGCAGGAGGGGATCGAGCTGCTGAGCAGCATCCCCAGGGCTGGGCAGCCGCTCCCGAGCCCCTGCAGTGTTTGCGTCCCCCAAGACCCTCCAGTGTTTGCATCCTCCTGAACCCCTCTGATGTTCACATGGCCCCAGCTCCTCCGGTGTTTGCATCCTCCTGAACCCCTCTGATGTTCACATGGCCCCAGCTCCTCCGGTGTTTGCATCCTCCTGAACCCCTCTGATGTTCACACGGCCCCAGCTCCTCTGGTGTTGGCATTTCCCTGAACCCCTCCAGTATTTTATCCCCTGAATCCCTCCTGTGTTCACATCCCCCAGCCCCTCGGCGTTCGCACAGCGGGTGGGTGCAGCACAATGGGGCTGGCAACGGGTGACCTCGCCACCTTAAAAGTTATTTCAATAAAAAAAGCCAACCCCAAACAAACTCAGAGGGCCTCCAAACCAGCTCCTGAGGCTGCGGGGAAGGAATGCAGCAGGCTGCCCTTGGGGCGGCCCAGCAGCACCCCAGCCCCAGGCACAGCGCCGGCACAGGGGCCGCCTGTTGGCACAGGGAGGCGGGCAGGAAGGAGGGCAGCCGGCGGGCTGGGCTGCACCAGTGGCCGCACAAGCCCGGGGCTGTTCGGGCAACAAGGAGCTTTCACTCGCCGGCTGTTTTTCCACCGTTGGAAAACCGGAGTGGCCGGGGTGGGAAGCGGCTGCAAACACAGGGAGTCTTTCAGGGGGGCGCGTGTGTCTGCACGGGGCTCTCCTGGCACCCGCTCCGGTCATTAAAGAGCTGCTTTAATGAATTCCAGTCCCCTCCCTGCAAACACAGCCGGCCCCACCGGCCCTGGCCCCCACCTGCCTCACCGCAGGCTGAATGGAGCCTTGTTGAGCATCCAGCCCCTCCCCGGCTCCACACCCCTATCCCCAGGCAGGGTTTGCTCCGCTCCTTCCTCCTCAGCCTCAGCATCCTCCTGTGGCCGGAGCGACGGGAGACCCTGCAGCCTCTCAGGGACTCGGTTGTACCGCGGGCACGCCGATGCACCTCCTCCTGCACACCCAAAATGCAGCTGGCTGTCCTGCGGCAGGGCTGGGGATGCCCCACGCTGGGGTAAGAGCCTTCGGGCAGGGCAGCATCCACCCACCAGCCCACACGCCCTCCCACACACCCAGGAGACGTCTCCCTGCTCCGAAAACCCTTCGCGTCCAGTGCCGGTTCTCTCTGAGCTGAGCTTTCCGAGTGCTTCCCTTTGCCTGGGCCTGGAGGTGGCTCCTTCATCCTCCTACGTGCTGGGAAGGAGGTGGGAGAAGTTTTTGTGCTGAGATGTATGTTAAAACACAGAGCAGAGCCCAAAACGGCCTTCCTGAGCCCCAAGCACTCCGAGAACCCCCAGCCCAGAGCCCCCTGAGTGGATGGGGATTCCCCCCAGGGTCTGCTCCCCGAGCCAGAAAATTCCCTCAACACCAAAAATGAGCAACTGGAGAGGCCAAACCAGCCGTGTTTTCAGCTGGAGGAGCAGGGGAAGAGGGCCAAGGCGTTCCGGAGCCGGCGCGTGGCCGGCGGCTGGGGCGGGTGCCGGGGCAGTGCCGGCTCGCACAGAGCCCTCGCTTGTTTGCCGGCCCCAGGAGCAGCCCAGCAAACCCAGGGCCTCGCTCCCAGACCCTTCCTTAGAGCTTTTGGCTCATCTCCTTGTTTTTTTCACTGCAAAAAAAAAAAAGCCCCAGACCCAAGCGACACTGCAGTCTATAATCTGCTGGCTGCTGGCTGGCTGCTCGGAAACTGTGACGGAGGCTCCTCTCGCCTCGTCAACGCCTTTCAATCGGCTTGGCAAGGCAGGGATGGTGATTTCCTGTGGGACGCAGCAAGCTGGGAATGTCAATTGTTTTTATCCGGGGGCGAGTGAGACATCCGGGGTGTCTGCTCCAGCCCATGGCCAGGACACGGGGACCTGTTGCTCCCCATGGCAGGAGAGGAGGGGCCACCTCGGGCATCTGCGTGCAGGGATGAGGGGCACAACACCCCTACAGTATGATCACGACATCCGTAAATCACTTGAGATAGGTGCTTTTGGGGCATGGGAACTCATCCTCATGGGGTGATCCCAGGATGCTCACCTGAACCTGCCCACAGATGGGAATGGGTGCCTGGAAGTCCCTGCTTGCTCCAAGGGATGGACCAGGACCTCCTGTCCTTTGGAGGCTCCTCCAGAGCAAAATGCGTTTGAAAAAAAAAAACAACAAAAAAATCTCTGTTTTCTGTGTCTTTTCCAAAGTGGAGGGCAAGGAAGAGGGGAGATGGAGGTGAGAAGCTGCAGGTCCCTTGTGAAAGTGAAATGTCACAGGCCGAGTGGCGTTCACATCCTGGCTGGGCTGATGACGGAGGAGGAGAGTGGCCCTGAAATAAAGCAGGAATTTGGGAAGACAAACAGCAGTAACTCACATTGCTCTGCTGCTGGAGAAAAATCCCAGCACCTTCTGGATCTGGGCAAGGGTTCTTCCTCCTCCCCAACAAACAGCACCACTCCCCTAGGCATCTGCACCTCTGGGAGCTTTTTATTATTAGTATTTTATGAGAGAAGAAGAAAAACATTTCTGGCAGCTCTGGGAGAGTGAAGGCAGGACAAAATGTGCTGGCTGCAGGAGCTGGTGCCCCTTGGCACACTGGAAAACAAGCTGGTCTTGCTGGAGCAGCCCCAAACCATCATCCCCAGCACCCACAGCAAGACACTGCCCAGCCCCTGGGCTGGCATGGGAGCTGCTGGTGGGTCCAACCCAGCCAAGCTTTCCCTCCCTGTGAGAGCAGCTGCTCAGTACTCATCTGAAAAACACATTTTTTGAATTAGGGGAAGCCACTAAAATGCAGCAAAATCTCCAGTGGGAGCTGGAGCATGGAGCACGCACAGGGAACCTCAACTGAAGCCAGCCCATAACGTACATGGATGTCTCCAGGGACCACGTGTGCACACACATGTGCCTGTGGCTGTGCAAGGAGGGACGGGAAAACTCCCTTTTCCACCATGCCACGTCACTCCTGCTCACCAAGCCCCAGGACAAGGCGGTGCTGAGAGCCCCAGCACCCACCACCCTCGGCCACTGGGCAAGGCTGGTTTTGCTGGGACCATGGGAAGGAGGGAGCAGGTCAGGGAAGGACAGAGCCCTGCAAAGAACAGCACAGCTCCTCTGAGTCACTGGCTGGGCTGAAGAGGACAAGGAAGCCAAAGTGCCCCGTGCCAGCAGCAGGCACGAGGGCCAGGGAATGAGCAGGCACCCTGACAGCCTTGCCCTGGGCTGGGCAAAGGGCTTGCTGTTACAGCAAAGGCCAGATATTTCCATGGTGCCATTTCCTCCCTGTCCAGAACGGGTGGGGTGATGGTCCTTGCAACACCCACGTCATCGTCCCAGACCGCAGGGGAAAACTGAGGCACTTTTTTCTGCTGCCAGTGGCAGGAAATTATTTTTTGTGGTGTCCTGGACAAGGAGGTCTCCCCATTCCCAAAGGGCTCAGAAGAGCATCCCCCACGCAGGGCACTGCAGGGCTCAGCTCTGAAGAAAATGTGAAAAGCTAAAACAGAGCGCTCCAGCTCTGAACCTGCCAGGCCAACCTTTGCCATCACCTCTACAGATGGTCCCCTCCCAAATGCCTCAGTGACTCTGGTGGGTTGGGTTTTCACTTGCTGCACCACCCTGTGAACAAAGCCTGCATTGCCCGTTCCCATCCTGGTCATCCCCACAGAAATTTGGGCAAGAGGAAAATGCAACCAGGGAAGCAGTTGTAAGAGCAGATGTGGGTGTTTGCACCCAGACCTCACTGTGCAGAAGATTGGTTTTGCCCCAGCATCCAACATCCACCCCTGCCTCCTCCAAAAGAGATCAGGGGCTGGGACCCTGAAAGCCAAATTCCTATCCTTGTTTGCCCAGGGCACCTCAGCAAGACAGATCTGGGACCCCAAACCTAAGCGTAGGCTGGCAACTGGGTGGATCTGATAAGTGCCCTGGTAAAGCATAACAGGAAAACTTCACACATATAAACTCCAGCAGAGCCTGTGACTACATATGGACTGAAAATGTGCATTTCCCCCCCGTCCCTGACATATCCTCCCCAGACAGTTCCAGCTCACAGGGCTGGAGTGTTTATGCTTAAGCACAGAGTTTTGCCACAGGCTGAGCTGGAGCCAAGCAGGATGGGTGGCTGCACGCCCCAGCCACACACATTTAACATGTGTGAGATGCACATGCGTGCATTGAGTCAGCTAAAAACTAAAAGCGCTCTAAAATTAAGCCTCGCCGCTCCCTGTACTCTTAATCCTGTCCTCTCCCGCCTCTGCCCTGTTGATACAGTCTGTCATTTCATGACCACATGCCATTGAGCTGAGTCCTCCAGGGCTGATGTATCCTGGGTGTTGAACACGTTTCAGCTGCATCTCCAGGCACCCACTTCAAGCCGAGGTTTCCATACGCTCTCACATCCACATATGGATCACTGGCACTCACATTTATTCCTCCAGCACTGAGGAGAAACGCAATTTCTTTAATCAGAAGGTGGGCAGGCCCTGGCACAGGTTGCCCAGAGAAGCTGTGGCTGCCCCATGCCTGGAAGTGTCCAAGGCCAGGCTGGACAGGGCTTGGAGCAACCTGGTCTAGTGGAAAACGTCCCTGACTGTAGCAGGGGGCTTGGACTAGACTTTAAGATTCCTTCTAACCCAAACCCTTCTAGGATACCCCTAGGAAAATCAGCAAAACCAACTCCCCCAAGGGTCTTTTTAGGATGCTGGGCTCCAGCAACCTGTCAGATGGCAAACAAGGGAAGGGCTGATGGGGTTTGCAGGAGGTGTCCTTCCCTGCCTGACCTTTCTCCCTTTTCTCCCCAGCCTCTTTCTTTGGCGACAGCTTCGTGGAGATGCCACTGGCAGACGCCTCGCGCACGGTGCGGCTCCACCTGCAGCTCTTCACCAGCCAGGGCAACGGGCTGCTCTTCCTGGCTGCCGGCCAGCCCGACCACCTCCTGCTCCAGCTGCAAGCTGGCCGCCTGCAGGTCAGCATCCCAGCACCCCGATCCTCTCCCCGCGCTGGGGTCTCTGTGTCATGGCTTCATCCAGTGTAAGGATGAAGGGGCAGCCCAGCTGCCAGGACCCCTGGCAGGGAACACCAAGAGTACAAGAGGAGAGTGGACACAGTCTTGGAAGATTTGGTTAAATACAGAGAAACAGGCTCCATCTGGGGAAGCTGCCCACCCACTGCCTGGGTGATGCTGGGGGTGGTCATGGGGACACCCAGCCACTGGCACCCCGTGTGCGTTGCGTGGTCAGGCACGGTGCACAGCACCCTCAAGTGTGAGGAGGCGAGACAAGAGGATCCAGGGAAAGAAGGGATCATCCTTGTCCCGGCTGGAACATGGGAAGCAGTCAAGACAGAGGAATAAAATTCCCTGTTGTGGTTATGGTGTTGGCATCCACCATGAAGGAAAAGAGCAGGGAGCATCCGAGGCACACATCCTGCCTCTCCTGCAGCCTGGGCTGGGCTACCAACCACATTAAACCAAAGCAGAAGAGCAAGCGAGCCGCTGGCCAGAGGTGTCCCTAATGCAGACCATGTGTCCCACCAGCTAACCCTCTACTTAGGCAGGCTCCAGGCTGCTGCCCATGAGGAGCAAAGCCTGCTATTTCCCCTGACAGTTCCCAGGGAAAGGGCTGGAAGCAGCCCAGGTTGCAAGGATGCAGGGCAGTGGGCAAGATAGCGCAGGGAAGGAGGAGCCAGCATCTGGCAGGGCTGCTCTGTGAGGGGAGAGGAAAAGCCCAGCTGTGGGGCCGGGAGATGGAGGACCCCAGCCCTGAGACTGGGGTTTGCTGAGAACGAGTGAAAAAGGAGAGAAATTCAGAGAGCAGGACAAAGAGGGCAGGTCCATGGGGAGGATGAAGGAGGAGCACATCCAGAGGTGGAGGAGTGAACTCAGACCCAAACCCTGGGTCTCACCTCTTTGGTGAGGGACCAAAACCCTTGAGAGCACGTGGGTGTGGGTCCATATTCCAGCAGGTATTTCTGGGAGACAGAGAGGTCTCACTTGAGCTGAGGATTTTGTGTCTTTCCCTGCAGGCCAGGCTGCAGCTGGGCTTGGAGGAGGTGACCTTGCAGTCCCCAGCAGGGCTGCAGCTCAATAACCTGGCAGTGCACAACGTGGAGCTGCTGGTGGAAGACGGCAGGATGACGCTGACCATCAATGGCCTCTTCAACAGCTCCACAGACATCGCAGGGCCGGCGAGGGAGCTGGACATCCAGCATGGCCTCTATGCCGGCGGGACAGGCAGCCTGGACCTGCCATATCTTGCTGAGGCCAGCCCTCCCTTCAGGGGTTGCCTTCACTTGGTGACATTCAACGGCCTGGATGTTCTCTCCCGTCTGTCTGCTGATGGCAGCTCCAAGACCTTCCACCACGTCCAGGAAGGGTGCAGCACACAGTTCTCTGCAGAGCCTGAGGACCCATTCGGGTTCCCAGGGCCACACTCCTACATTGCTTTCCCCACGTGGGATGCGAGGCAGGAAGCGACCATCGAGTTTGTGATAACGACGAGTGTCACCCAGGCACCCCTCATCTACCACGCAGGGCTGGAGAATGACTTCTTCTACCTGGAGATCTCCAACGGGCGCCTGCGAGGGTTTGTGGAGAAGGGGAACGGCGTCATCGTCCTGCACAACAATGTCTTCATCAGCGACGAGCAGCAGCACTACGTCAAAGTCCACACGGACATCCACAAGTTTGAGATACTAATAGATTACTACGCTTCATCCACATCCAACCGGGGCATCAACAACTACCTGGACCTTCAGGGAAACCTCTTCGTTGGTGGTATGGATGAAAAAGCTTTGCAAAGGCTGAGGGAGCACCATCTTTCTTTCATCTCATTGTGGACCGTGACCAACCACTCGTTTGTTGGCTGCTTGGAGGACCTGCGGATAAACCTGCAGAGGAGGAGCCTGCAGGACGCCGTGATCACAAAGGACATCACGGCAGGCTGCGGGAAGCAGGACCACTACTGGGACTATGAGGAGGTGTATGAGCAGGATGAGGCATCCACCTCTCCACCTCCGAATGTCTTTTCAGGAGCACCAGGCCTGGTGGTGGAACCGTGCCGGCCTGACAGCAGCTTCCCACCCGCCTTCGCCAACGTCAGCAGGCTGCTGCACGTCAGCCCCCTCATCGTCTCTGAAGGGGGCATGGCCTACCTGGAGTGGAAACACGCCCAACCGACGGTAGATTTGAGCCTGGCCAACATCCGTCAGTCCCAAATCCTCTTCAGCATCACCAACGACCCCAGGCACGGCCAGCTGGAGCTGGACATTCCCGGGTCCAGGAGCAGAAGGAAGTTCACCTTGTTAGACATCGTGAATCGCAAAGTCAGATACATCCACGATGGCTCCGAGGGGCCCATGGACCAGCTGATGCTGGAGGTGACAGTGACCACCCAGCAAGGGGTCCCAGAGTGCCTGCGGCAGGGGCAGCTGTACCTGCTGCCCATCATGATCAACCCCGTCAACGATGCCCCACAGGTGATCTTTCCCCGTGGGAACCACATGACAATCCTGAAGCACACACGGAAACACCTGACCACCGACATCCTGCAGGTCCTGGATGATGATTCGTCCTGCGATGACCTCGAATTCCAGCTGCATGGTCAGCAGATGGAGGAGGGTTATGTGGAGTTAGACTTCCACCCTGGAGTGCCCATTGAGGAGTTCTCCTGCAGGGACCTGGAAGCTGGCAACGTCGTCTATGTGCACCAGGGTGGGACAAACTTGCAGTTCACCTTTCAGGTGAGTGATGGCACAGTCCCCAGCCCCATTGCCACCTTGAGGATCCTTGCCATCGATCCTGACATCCGCCTGCTCAATAACACCGGCCTCTCCCTCTCCCAAGGAGGGGCCACACGCATCACCACAGCCAACCTGTCAGTCGAGACAAACGCTGTGGAGCAACGGGTCTCCATCCTATACGTCCTCACGGAGCCCCTGAAGTATGGTGAGGTCCAGAAGCAAGGGAGCATGGGAGGGGAATGGAAAAAAGTCGAGTCCTTCCACCAACAAGACCTGGAGCAAGGGCGCATCCAGTATTTTAGCACAGACGCAGAGCATCGGCTGGAAGACAGCGTGGAGGAGGTGAGATTCAAAGTCCAAGTGGGGCAGAAGCTCTTGCCAAACAACACCTTCCTCATAAGGATTAAAAGAGCCACCATTAAGATGAGGACCATGGCTCCCCTCCAGATGAAGAATAAGCGGCACAGAAATATCACCAGCAAGGAGCTGGAGGCAATGTTGGAAGATCCAAACTCTGCCTCAGTTCCCTTCCACTACATGATCATCCAGGCTCCCAAAAAGGGAAACCTGGAGCTGCTTGGCAACAGGCTGACCGAAGGCTTTGGATTTACCGAAGAGGACCTGCAGGGAAACCACCTGAGCTACAGCGTGACCATCAGGAACTCCCAGCAAGCTGAGGACTTCTTCCAGTTCCGCGTCCACGCTGGCGAGCAGCACTCACCTGTCTATACCTACAGAATCAGCATTGGTGGGGACCCTGATGCACCAACATTGACCAACGTGCTCCTGACCGTGCCGGAAGGTGGACAGGCCGTCATCTCCAAGGATCACTTGTTTGTGCAGAGTGTGAACAGCATGGACTATATCTACGAGGTGATTGAGGGGCCAGCACACGGGAGGCTGGCCTGGGCTGCATCCCACGGCTGGGCCTCCAGAGAGGAGATCACGGAGTTCACCAATGACGACATCCTCCAGCGCCGGTTGCTGTACCAGCACGACGACTCCGAGACACTAGAGGACGACATCCCCTTCGTAGCCATCAGGCAGGGTGAGGGCAGCGCCGAGCCCGAGGCCGAGGAGGTGAGGGGTGTTTTCAGGGTCTCCATCCAACCCGTCAATGACCACAGCCCTGTCCGAGCAGTGAACAGAGTCTTCAACGTGGTGCGCAATGGGCAGCACCTGCTGACCACTGACGACATTGCCTTCACTGACAAGGACTCCGGCTTCTCCGACGCGCAGCTGGTGCTGGCCAGGAAGGACATCTTGTTTGGCAGCATTGTGTCCGTCGATGACAGAAGCCACCAGGTCTATCGATTCACACAGGATGACTTGAGGAAGAAGAAGATCCTCTTTGTCCATTCTGGGGCTGACCGGGGCTGGATCCAGTTACAGGTCTCGGATGGCCTCCACCAAACCACAGCCCTCCTGGAAGTGCAGGCATCAGACCCCTACATCAAAATAGTCAACAACACCGGTCTGGTCATCCACCAAGGCACCCGAGGGAGCATTGACTCCTCTGTCCTCAGCCTGGAGACCAACATGGACATCAGGTCAGATGAAGAGATACGGTTCCTGATAACCACCCCCCCAAGGTGGGGGACCGTGCTGAGAGGGGAGCAGCCGGTCATGGCCTTCTCCCAGAGGGACCTGCTGGCAGGAGAGATCTCCTACCACCACAACGGGAGCAGGAACGCTCGGGATGAGCTCCAGTTCACTGTAGAAGCAAATGAGGTGGCAGTGGAGGACACACTGGCCATCAGCGTGTTCTTGGACACCCATCCCAGCCCCTTGAGCATAGTCAACCACAAGGAGATCTATGTTTTCCAGGGGGAAGCAGCTGGGATCAAGGAGGAGGACTTACTGGTGAGTATCCCCTTCTCTAGTCATTCCTCATGCCTGCATGACTTCCCCGGCTGCTGAACCAGGACAGCCACCCACGGGACTCCATTTTGCTCCCACCTGCTCAGAGCCAAGGCCTTGTGTTCTTTGCACAGGGGCAGAGAGGGCTTCAGGCAGGGCCTCAGTAAGGTGGTTCTCACAGTTCATCCCACAGCAAAGCTTTGAGGGATTGACTGCACAGCAGGTGGGCTGTGGGGCAGCCCAGCCTCAGTTACCAGCCCTCCCACTCATGCCTCGTCTCCCCCATACTCCCAGGTGACCCACGAAGAGATCCCTTCCCAAGACATAGTCTACCTGGTGAGCAGCCCCCCAGCCTCCGGCTTCCTGGCAATGCTTCAGCACAGCCAGGACGTGAACGAGCAGCCCAGCCTGGACCCCATCCAGTCCTTCACCCAGGAGGACATCAACAGTGGCAGAGTCCTCTACCTCCACTCCACGCCCAACGGGGAGAGTGACCAGTTTGTCCTGGACATCACAGCCCGCAGTGCAGACCCTCTGGAGGGGGTGGTGGTCAGCCTGGTTGTGCTCCCCATCACTGTCCCCTTGGATGTCCACAACATCACGGTGCCAGCAGGTGGCTCTGCTACCCTCTCCTCGGGCATCCTCCGCATTCCCAACGCCTACTACCCGGCTCTCGGCATGGAGTTCAGGGTGCTCAAGCCCCCCCGGTTCGGCACCCTCCTGAGCAGCCAGCGGCCCGAGCAGGGCGGGCTGCACAGCTTCACCTGGAGCGAGGTACAGCACCCACGGGCGCCCACCTGCCCACCATGCTGCTTTCCCGAGGGTTTGGGGGGAGCCCAGGGGTGGACTCCAGCCCCCAGCCACACTGGGAAGTTGGGGAGGGCTGCAGGAGTCTTCTCCCCGTCAGAAGGGATGGAGGCGTTTGGGGTGATGGGTTTGCTCTGCAGCTCGTTGGCATACGGGGTGGGGATGGATGCAGGCAGAGCGCCCCTGCTGGGCTCCAGGTCTGCTTCCCAGAGATCCCACTCCTGTCCTGTGGATACACCCCGCAGGGTTGCCCCTGAGGTAGTGGTGGGTTGCCGTCATCCTCCCGGGATGGTTCAGGGTTGCCTCCCCAGAGGGGCCGGTGGCCTGTGTCCTCCACGGAGGATCACCTGGCCCTTGCCCCGCAGGTGGAGAGCCAGCAGATCCAGTACAGGCAGGACGGCCCCCGATCCCTCACTGACAGTTTCACCATCCTGGCCAACGCCTCCGAGGTATCCCGACAGAGCCAGCCCGGGACCCTCTTCATCACCATCCTGCCCCGCAGCACCAAGGGGCCGCGGCTGAAGGTCAACGCCGGTTTGCAGGTAAGGCTGGGACGCCAGGGGGAGGGGCGGCCAGCCCTGCGTGGGAACCCCCCTGCACTCCCGGTAACTCGCCTCCGGGAGCTGGGGCTCGGCGGAGCCGGGCTGCCGCCCAGAGGGGGGCCGTGGGGAACGGGGAAAGGCGGAGGGTTTTCCCGACGGGGCGAGGCTCTGGAGGAGGCGGAGAGCGAGCTGTCCTCGCCCCCAGCCCGTCCCGCCCGGCCGCCGATGCGGGGATCGGCCGCGAGGTGGGAGCATCGCCCCGCGGTCCCAGCGCGGCGAGCGCTGCCACGGCGGCAGCAGCGCTGCAGCAGCGCCTCCGCTGCCCCTGCTCGCGGGACAATCCCTGGCGGCTCCAAGAGCAGCTTGCCCACGTTTCACCAACACAGGCTGGGATTACTCAATCATCTGGGCAGCTTTCACACCTCTCTTTACGTCCATCCCAGAAAACGGCAGAAGGGGAGAGGTCTCGCCTGCTGCCGAACTCCCGCCTCCTGCTTCCAACACCTCCCTGTCCCATTTGGGATCACTAATGCAAAATTCCAGCAAAGAATTTACTGGAAAACACGGAAGCACGGTCATCCCCCCCCACCTCCCCGCACCTACTTTCACTATCCCAGGGTTTCCCAGGCTGGCAGCTGGAAAGCAACCAGCTCCGTGAGGATCATCACACAGCTGCCTTGGGAAGGGTTCTGGGAGCCTGGGCTCTGGAGAAGATGCCCAAGGGGAAGGGGCTGCCCTGCCTAGCCCCAGAGATGGCCATTTTTAGGAATACCAGCAAAGTTTGGGAGGTACCCTCAGCCCCAGCTCTGTGCCTGCCCCAGTTTTCCCCCTCCAGCCCAGGAAGCTTCCCAGCAAATCCCTTTTGTAGATCTACCTTACCTGGGCCAAAATTCAGGGAGAAGTTAACCCCTCAGCCACTGGGCCCATGCCAGCCCCTTTCCCCCACTCCAGACACCCAGTGTAAGCATGGCCTTCCCTCCCTCCCAGCCATCATGCCAAGGATAAGGGTGAAAATACAGAAAAACCTCCTAAAAATAAACTCTGAGGCAGCAGTTTGTCTGCCTTTCCATGGGAATCCCTTTGCACCCTGGGAAGAGTAACCACAGCTGCCCAGAGGAGCTCTGGAGCTGGGAAAGGCTTCCTTCCCCCAACGGGAATCATGGGAGAGGCCCGGCCCTGCTGTGTTTGTGCTCTGGTGAGGGATGACTTCAGTGTTTAAAGGTCAGGCCAGGCCCGGGAGAGGGATTGCACAAAGGTTTCCAGGGATGCCGAGTCCTTGCAGGGCTGGGAGACAACAGGATGGGTCTGGACCCCAAAGTGGAGTCCCTTGGGAAGGAGCAGCAGCTTTTGGGCTGGATCTGAAGGGAGGATGGCCGAATGCCACCAAGAGAGAGGCTTCCACTGCATCCCGGAGCACACGGCCACGCTCCCGGCACTGTTCTGCCACCTCCCCGCGTGCTCTCCCCGGGAGCAGAGGCGACACGGAGGCTGAGCAAACACAATAAGCCGAGCGAGCGAGCGCAGGAGCCAGGCGGAAGGCTTTAATAATTCAGGGAGGACAAGGAGCACGGAGAAGTGGGTCAGCTCCCGCGGCGCAGGCTCTGGGCGGGGAGCAAAGCCACTCCAGCCACCCTGACTGTCCCTTCCCAGTGGACAGCGATGCCCTGGGGCTGCCAGTCCCCCCTGCTTTGCCCACAGGGAGTTTTCTTTGGCTCCAAGCCCCCAGTGTGATTGCAATTCCAACTGCTGTGGGTGCTGGGGGGAGGAAGCAGCCCAAAAAACTCAGTGTGTGTGCACAGTGAAGCTCCTGTCCCGGCTGTGTGTCCAGCAGCACTTCCCCCACCCTGCCTCTCCAAAGCTGTATTTTCCAGCCTGCCTCTGCCATCCCGTGGGGACTGCTGAGGGATTTAATTTCTCTGTCGGCACCCACACCCACTCAAGCAATGTTTTGGGTTAGGCCAGCTGAGAACAGCAGAAAAGAGCTCATCCAGCAGAGCACCTCCTCCAGCGCCTGCCTGGGTGTTGTCTTGCAGATCCCCAGGATGCAGAGTTCCAAGAGCCCAGCCTCAGGATGCTGTGGGATGCAGCACCTCCCACCCCCCCACCCCACGTGAGCCACGGCACGGCTCCATTCATGCACCCCATGATTTCAAGGCATCCAGAGGGCAAAGGGCAGCTCTGGGCTGTGTGGGCAGAACCTGTTCAGCAGCACAAGATTCATCCCCGTGGTCTGCCAAGATCGAGATACGGCACAGGGTTACGAGCGGGGAAAATTATTGCCTCCAGCTGGAGATGGGACATGCCAGGGCTTTGGAGTGGCAATGTTCCCAGGGGAGGGTAGGCACCCCTGGACGGGAGGAAGTGGTCCTGGGAAGTTCCACGGTGTCTCTGAACTCAGCCACATACTTGTCATTCCTGGAGGGTTTGCTGGGACAGCAGGGCCTTGCTGCGGCCTTGTGAGGGGGCGGTGGGGTGGGAACTGGGACGGGAGCAGGAGCGAGGAGGAACAGCCAGCAAGGGACAGACAGGGCTGCTTGTGGTCATTGTGTACCCAGCAGCAGCTTGTGCACCCCACTAAAACCCCTTCCCCTGCAAAGCAAGGTCTCAGAGGCGCCATGCCCTCTTCCACTTCCAGGAACTGGGGAAACCGAGGCACCCTTTCCCTCCAACACACGCAGTGCAGAGGCACAGACCCAGCTGTGTGGCACGTGCTGGCAAACACGGCAGCGGTGATGCAGGGCTGGGAAGAGGCCAGATGATGGAGGCGTCACCCGGGACGCAGACAAGGCGCCCTTGTTGGGCTGGGATGTGCTCTGGCACCCAGCAGAGTGGTCTGAGCTGGGACAGGAAAAAGGGGAGAGGTGCCAGGGGTATCCCAGGGGAATTACAGCCTGTCCCCATCCCCCAGCTGCAGGAAGGTGCCACGGCTGTTCTCAGCCCTCACATCCTGAGTGCCGAGGACGAGGACTCCCCGGCGGAAGACGTGACCTATTCCATCCAGCCCCCAGCCAACGGGAAGGTTGTGCTGAGGTCAGCGCCCGACACTGAGATCCAGAGGTTCACTCAGGCCCAGATAGACAACGGCCTCATCCTCTTTGTGCACCAAGGTAGGGCAGGACTGCGGTGCCCCGGGCCCCTGCACCACCCCAGCCTGACGGGGACACTGTGCCACCACAGGGGATGCTAACCTCATCCCTGCTCCAAAACCCTGACAGGTTAATGGGGAGCTGCATCTCCTCTGTCCCCCACAAATACCCAGCTTTGTGCTTTCCACAGGACCCCTGGATGGAGGCTTCGCCTTTGATCTGTGGGATGGTGAGAACCTATCTCCTGGGCACTTCTTCCTCGTCAGGGCCCAGAGAGAGCCCGTCATCAGCCTGGCCAGGAAGCAGAGCCTCACTGTCTGCCCAGGTGGGTACCAGCACGTTCCCCATTTTCTCCCAGTTCAAATGGGGCCCCCTTGGATCTCCTCCCCTTGCCCAACGCTGCTGAGATGCCCATGGCAGAGGCTGCACGTGGGTGGCAAGGTGACCGGTTGAAATCCATACCGGATGTGTTTTCCAGGTGCCCTGCAGCCCATCACCAGCCAGAACCTGCAGGCAGTGAGCAACAGCCCCGCCAGCTCCACCACTCTGTACTACAGCATCGAGCAAGCCCCGCGCCTGGGCAGGCTGACCACCTCACAGGGGGAGGAAATCAGGAACTTCACCCAAGCCCAGGTGAGATTTCCACTCCTCCAGCCCCTCAGAACCCCAAGCACAGCCCTTCCTTGCCCCCCAACACAGCATGGGGGTCCCAGTCTGACCCCACTGCCACCACAGGCACCTGATCCCAGGCAGGAGGCAATGCAAGGCTCCAGCCGTGCCGTGATTTTCCCAGCTCTGCCAACAGCTGCTAGGAGGGATTAAAAGCTGCTGCCCCGGCCTTGGATTTAGCACTGGGGGAGGCTGAGGGAGCTATAATCCCTTTTCCTAGGCCATCTCCGTGCTGCAGAGCCAGCCAGCCTGGCTGCTGAAGGGAAGAGCCAAGCATGATTTTTTCACCCCTGCTCTGAAAAAACCCTTCTCCTGTGGGGCCAAGTTTTGCAGGGCCCAGCAAGGGTCTTGTTTTATTCCATCACTCAGAAACACATAGGTTTACCCTCCCTGGAAGCTCCTCTGTGCTATCCTCACCCTTGGAGGATGCTGAGGAAGCTCAACCCTTCCTCTGAGCCTCCGTAATTGCTGGGAGAAATATCACAGAGTCACAGAATGGTTTGGGTCGGAAGGGACATTAAAGGTCGCCTTGTTCCCCCCCACATGGACAGGGACACCTTCCACTATCCAGGCTGCTCCAAGCCCTGTCCAACCTGGCCTTGAACACTTCCAGGGATGGGGTAGCCACAACTTCACATCCTGGTAAAGAAACACCATGAGCTCTCTCCATGGCGACTACCGTGCCACAGCTAGTGAAAAATCCCCATTTCTTACCTAATTAGAGCTCGGTTGCTCCATCTCAGAGTCAAGATAGGAGCTGATCAAGGATTTCTTTTCAATTTTCAGGTGGACAGCAACCTGATTTTCTACCAGCACGAGATGCCAGACAAGCCCTTCTGGCTGGCCCAAGATGCCATCCGCTTCCGTGTGGTCACTCCCACGACCATCTCAGATTCCTTCATCCTCCTTGTCCTGATCTCCTTCGAGGAAAAGTGTCCCCAGCGCTTGACTCAGCTTTGGAAAAATGCAGGTAAGGGTAGGATGGAGAAGCATGGGACAAACCAGCTCTTCTGGAGGGTTTGTTTGTCTGAAGAAGACACCACTGTGTTGTTTTCCATGGCTGATATATTACATCAGACATCTAAAACTGCATCCAATTCCTTCTTCCATCATCGCATCAAACTCTCACCAACTTTCCCAAGTTGATTCTTATCCCTTTTCTCGCCAGGTCTGCAGCTCACAAGGGCTCAGCGGGCTGAGATTAACACCGCGGTGTTGGATGCCTCCAACCTCCTGAGCCAAATCCTGGTCCCTGAGAGGGCTGGATATGATGTTGTCTTCCTGGTGACAGAGCCACCAGCTCATGGACAGCTCTTGGTGGCCGATGTGCCTCTGGAACAGTCGCGGCCATTTTTCCTGCAGTCAGACCTGGCAGCGAGGCGTTTGGTGTACGTCCATGGTGGGGACAGCATCTCCAAAGACCATTTCAGTTTTAAGGCTTGGCTCCAGCCCCGGGAACAGCGGTCCGTCCGTCCTCCGCAGGATGGGGTGGTCGTCTCTGAGGCGTTCAACGTAACAGTGGCCAGCAGCACCAAGTCACCGCGGGTGGTGAAGCGGCAAGAAGTGCTGCAGGTCCCACCAGGCTCCGTGGTCACCTTGTCACAGGAGTACCTGGCCGTGGCAGACCCACTGGTGTCCCCGCAGGAGATGGTGTACAGCGTCCTCCAGAGACCCCTCGCCGGCCACCTGGCCAGCGCACACAACCCACGGGAGCCCATCAGCCGCTTCACCCAAGCAGATGTCAACGCTGGCCGCGTGGTGTTTGTTGCCACTGGGAGCCGTGCCCCAGGGTCCTTAGCCCTGAGGCTCTCCAGTGGCCACCACCCACCCATCCAGACCTCTCTGGAGATCGAGGTGCTGCCTGCCCTGAGCACCGCTGCCAGCCCGGCACTGCTGGAGGTGCCCCAGGACCTGAACAGGGCTCCTGTGTCCCACCGTCACCTGCTTGGTGCCGCACCACGAGGGGCAGGTAACGTCCTGTACAGGATCACCAGGGACCCCAGGTTTGGGCAGCTGCAAGTCAACCAAAAGCCATCACGGGGCTTCTCCCAGAAGCAGCTGGACCGCAGGGAGGTGACGTTCACCTTCAGCGACCTCACGTCGCCCGAGGACGACTTCCAGTTCGTCGCCATATCGCGGGCAGGAAACAGGACCGGGGTGGTGAACGTGACAGTCCGTGCTGCGGTGAAGACCCGACCGGGCAGCCTGTGGCCCCGAGGCACCACAGCCCTCCTGGACACCAGCGTCCTCGATGCCAGTGAGCTGGCCAACCACACCAAGAGCGTCCCAGTCTTCAAGGTCCGCAGGGCGCCCCGTGCCAGCCGTCTTGTGAGGGTATCCAGGGACCCAGGAGAACCCACCTCCCCGATCGAAACCTTCAGCCAGAGCGAGCTGGAGCGAGGGCTGGTGGGGCTGGAGGTGCTGGATGCTGGGGACACCCAACAACCCCTGCAGTGGGACAGCTTTGTCTTCGAGCTGGCGGCTGCCGGCGTGCCGCCGGCACTGGCATCCCTGGAGTACAGCACCGAGCCCTACAACGCCTCCAAATCCTATGGTGTCACCCTGCTCACGGTCCCGCTGGCAGCCTCACCCCCAGCGCCCCATGGCACGGCGCGGAGCAGCCCCAATGCCAGCGAGCTGGGCATGCCCCCCACTGCCTGGCTGGCCCCCAGTGCCACCACTAGCCCCAGCCCCGGGGCAGGGGGCACCTTCCTCAGCTTCATTGAGGCCAACATGTTCAGCATCATCATCCCCATTTGCCTCATTTTGCTCCTGCTGGCCCTCATCTTGCCCCTGCTCTTCTACCTGCACAAGCGCAACAAGACGGGGAAGCACCACGTCCAGGGCGCTCCCGCCCCCAAGGCCAAGAACGGGGCCGTGCCAGACCACGAGACCTTCCGGAGGACAGACCCCAGCCAAGGCATCCCCCTAACGACTGTCACCACCCTGGAGGGCAAGGGCACGGGTCCCCCGCCCCCGGGCACGGGCTCTGGGGCACCGCCAGACCCCGAGCTCCTCCAGTACTGCCGGACTTCCAACCCCCCGCTGAAAAACAACCAGTACTGGGTGTGAAGGGCTCAGGTGCGGTGGCACGAGACCACCTGGGCATCCAGCCCCTCCTGCAGCACCACCAGCCACCTCCTCCTGGCTCTCCTCCTCCTCCCTGGGAGCTGGCATCCCACAGATGCAGGAGGTCCCTGGGGATACAGGGGCTGCTACTCCAGCCCACCTTGTAGCCCCACACATCTCCTTTGGGCAGGGGAGGGGGGCACTGCATAAGCAACTGGGGACAGGCAAAATTCCTGAGCATCACTGGGAATTGCTGACTTTGGGTGCTCATTTGGGCCACCTGATGGAGGCCACAGTGCTGGGGGGGACCTGATGACACTGGTCCCCACAGAGCCACCCAGGCTGGTCCAGTGGTGGCTCCTCCAAAGGCAGCACCGGCACCACAGTGGTGCTTTTCACAGCTCTTGGTAAGAGAGGAAGGATGAGGAGCAGCTTGCGCTGAGTCAGGCTGGGGATGAAGCTGCCCAAATCCCCCAGGGCTAGGCGGGCTGAGACACTGGAGCAGAGGCTTGGAAAATACTCTGTGGCCAATGCCAGGGGAATTTAGGAGTCCCCGCCCACTTGGAAAAGTACCCGCCTTGCTCTTTCTCTACTTGCCGTGTGCTGCATGAAGCCAATTGCACCGAGCCCTGGAGGGGTTGCACAACAGGTAGGATGCCCTTGGCAGGGAGGGATGGCTGGAGCTCACCTGGGCAGTGTGAAACCGGCGAGGAGAGCAGAGAAGCGGAGCCAGCACGGTTTTCCACTGTATACTCCAGTACGGCGGAAGTAAACAGAATAAAGTGCCTTTTCCGAGGTGCATCCCTGTTTTCCTGTGCTGTCTCCCTTGCCAGGCCTGTTTTAAGCTGCTGAGCGACATTTGGAGGTAATGGACCATATTCTGGGCTCTTGCTCAAATTTTCCCCAGCCTGGAGTCCTAAAAACTTAAATAGAAACTGTCTGAGGGAGGGCAGAGGAAAAACTGAGCACTGAGCTCAGGATGAGACCCAACAATAATACCCTGCGCTGCTCCAGCTGGGAGTCTCATCACGGGGCACATCCTGCTCACACACGTCTGATGGGAAGCTCACATGAGCCCCCAGCGGCCACGGGGGACCACTTGCACCCCTCTCACCCCAGATAAAATCCACCACATGATCCCTCCCCAAACAACGACCCTCTGTGGTCCCACTCCAAGGCTGCAGCAGAGCTGGGATGTTTGCCTGGATCATGCCAGCAGTTTTCCTGGCTGGGTTTATGGTGCCAAACTTTGCTGAGCAGTAAATCACACCTGCCCTGCTTCAGCTGGTGCTGGCACATCCCATGGGCACCCAAAGCCATCAGGGTGCAGGCAGGCACCCTGTGCCCCCCAACCCCACAGGACAGGGCACGGTGGAAACCTGGCACCTCCGAGCCTGCTTGGCCCAAAGGGGCGGCTGATGGATGTCTGCCCCCCACCTCCAAAACCCTCCTCCTGCCTCATCTAGAGGGAAAAAATGAGGTTTCTTTCTGCTCAGAGGCAAATCACACCCTCTCCCCTCTGTGAAATGGGGTCAGGGTGACCGTGCTGCCCACGCCATAGCTGGGAGATTGCCAGGGCCGTGCTGCTCCCAAAAGGTTGGGACAACTTCTGCCATTGACTCCCTCTCCAGATCACAGCTCTGCACCTCCCCTGTCCCATTCAAACACACACATTTATTATCTTCACTAATTACATACCCCCAGCGAGGGATGGGGGCTGCATCCACCTCCACCCACCGAGGGCCGCCTTGGAAGCATCGCTGTGTTTTCCTTCCCAAGGATTCTCACTTTGTGCCCAGGGATTAAATAGAAGGAACGTGGCCTATTTTGTAAGGAACACTGAAAGCGAACCAGGTTATTTTTAAGGCTTGTGGTTGTATTCCTGCTGCTGGGAAACATCCACTTCCTGAGGTCAGGGGAGGACAGGCAGTAACCTGGAAAACGGCAGCGCGGACGGCGGCTCTCTGGGGCCAAGCTCTGCTGGCAGGGTTTACATCCTCAAAACTGAGGGATTGGGTTATTCAGGGTTTGCAGGATCAGATGCAGCTTCAATGCTGCCACAGCCACCCACCCACCTGAGGAAGGGCTGAGGGTCCAGGTGGGCTCCTGCCTGGACATGAAACACAAACCACAGCCCAAGCAAGCTCAGAAGTTTCCTGGCGAGGCCCTTTGGCTTCCCTGGCACCCTTCTCTGCCAAGCTGACTATAAAGCTAGCAGAGGTTCAGGGAAGATCATGGAATGGTTTGGGTTGGAAGGGACCTTAAAGGTCATCTTGTTCCACCCTCCTGCCATGGGCAGGGACACCTTCCACTAGCCCACGGTGCTCCAAGCCTTATTCAAACTGGCCTGAACACTTCCAGGGATGCAGGGGCAGCCACAGCTTCTCTGGGCACCCTGTACCAGGGCCTCACCACCCTCACAGGGAAGAGTTTCTTCCCAATATCCCATCCATCCCTGCCCTCTGGCAGAGGGAAGCCATTCCCCCCCCGTCCTGTCACTCCAGGCCCTTGTCCAAAATCCCTCTCCAGCTCTTGGAGCCCCTTTTGGCATTGGAAGGGGCTCTAAGATCTCCCCAGAACCTTCTCCTCTCCAGGTGAACACCCTCAGCTCTCCCAGCCTGTCCCCAGAGTCCTCGGAGGGCATCTTGGGAAGAAGGAAGGGGACCATAACCCCACAGCCACCCCACCCGTGACGGGCTGGATCCAACACCTCTCCTGGGTTAATAACACCAGCAGCGTGGTCTCGGGTCAGGTTTCAGCAGGAGCTGGAGGCGCCGGGGCTCACAGGTAGGGATGGACACAGAGGCGGAGGGGAGGCTGTCACAGCTCCGGTGACATGAACCAGTTTCCAGGCACCCATTCAAATGCAAACAAAGAATCCACCCAGGGCAGGTTGGATCCTTTGGCTTTGAAACTCCCCCGGCAAGCTTTAGCCATGCAAATGCAGGGGTTCAACAAACGTGGGACTTTATTCCCAGCCCGGCTTCAGGCCAGCACAGGACCCTGGGACCCACGTAAGCACCACATTCCTCCAGAATCCCCCACTGCTCTGGACCACAACAGCTGCGGGACCTTGGAACAGCATTGTCCCCACTTCTGGGAGCAAGCACAGGAACCCCCTGAGCTCAGGCAGGCAGCACCACTCCCTTTTGGGGAGGCATGATCCCAGGGCTCCTGCTTCTCTGTCCCAATCCCAAAACCTCTCTGGCAGCTCTCACCAGCCCCAGGAGATGCTCTGGACTTCACCGGGAGCCAGGAGCAGCATCCCGGGGTCCCCTCAGGGGGCACGGGTCACACTGCCTGATGGCAGGTGATGAGGAGCAGTCTCCTGGGAGGGCAGAAGGGCACCAAGGCAGGTGAAGGGGGGGTCAGGTCCTCCTAGGAGCTGTCCTGTGTGGGAGACTCGGTGCCAGACCCGAGGCTGACAGCTGCACAGTGTGACGAGGCTCAGTACCTCCACTCGGCTCCAAGCCGAGCCCAGTGCCCCGGGATGCCGGGAGCCCTCCCGCCCTGCTACGTGCCTGTCTGATTCGGGCCAGTCATGCCCACAGCCTGCAGAACAGGCTCAGCTGGCAGCAAGCCCGGCAGGACGGGATGGAGCCCGGGGGAAGAGCTGGAACGTCACCCCGGGAGCACCTCAAACAAACCCACACAGGGATAGTGCTGGCCGCGGGAACCTGGCAGCTCTCCCACCACCTTGCCCACGTGAGATAAAGCACAAGGATTTACTCTGCAGGGCCAGAGGAGGTTCCCGGGTCCTAGGGAAAGTGTGGAGCGGTGAGGACCTGGACACAAGAAGGCATCCCCCATGCCTGCCATGGCTCCTCAGCCCAGCTGCGATTTAAATTTCAGACAAATTGAGCCTGACCTCTATTTCCACACCCAGCAACTCCAAGGCAGACAGACAATGACGGAGGGATAACCACATCCCAGAGCCTGGGCTCTCCACCCCTCCTGCACAAACAACACACCCAGAGCCACAGCTCCCCGGCAGTGCAGGACCTACCTCCCCGTACTCAGCACCTTCCCAGGGACCGGAAAGAGGGAATCCGGGCTGGCATGGAGAGCCAAGACAGGGTCTGACCTGAGCATCACACCGCCTATGGCTAGCAGGGGGAACCTGGAAGGCTGGTGCGCCCCCATTAAAGCTGATTCCCAGCTTATTCCCTAAAACAGACACCACTGATCCCCCATAATTGCCCTGGGCTGGGAGCAGGAGGGAGCATTTATAGTCACAGCCAAGGGAACCAGCTGGTGCTCGTATCTTTGCCTGGAGGAGCCGACTCAGGGTCATGCTTCGGAAATATTTGAGAAGCACAGCAATTAAAAGATTGGAGCTGGCATGCTGAGCTGTCTCCTTCTGCCCCGATCCATGCCTGTGTCCTCCCACCTGCATCCGCCTGGAATCACTCCTCTACACGGGCACACGCTCATCCACCTCCTGACACGGTGGGGGTGGCAGTGAAACTCCACTTGGCTCCATCCCGAGTTGCTGCTGACCCTAGTGGGCAGGCAGGACTTCTCCCCACTGCCCCAGGAGTGCTCCCTGCTCCCCGTCGGCAGCTGTGCCTCTCCCCGTGCCTCGCCAGCGTGTGCCGGCAGCGTGGCGTGCACAGCAAGCCCCATCCTGCCCAGCCGCCCCGCCAGCAGCTGCACCCTGCGCTCCCCCTCGCATGGCAGGCGCTGGGTTGGGTCACGGCGCTCCTTTGGTGGCTGATCCCGAATTATTGAGCGCTGGTGGGTGGATCCATGTGGCTGACAAGGCTCTGATCAGCAGCTCTGCTCGGCCCAGCGTTCCCATCCTTCACCCTCCAGCTGTTTGGCTGCTCCCCGTGGGACCCCAGCTGATCCTGCCCACCCTGGAGCATCTTGCTGGGCTCAGGAGACGTGCACAGGGGGCTGGATGCAGCCGGATAGCCTGGCTCACACACAAACCCTGGTCTCCCAGAGCTCAGAACAAGGATGCCAGGTTTTCTTCCCGTGGCGGAGGGAGGCCCAGAGAGAAGCAGCAAGACAAGAGCTCCGGGAAGCCGGACGCAGGAACGGAGGCAGTCACAGGCTCTCCGGTGCTGGCTGCAGTGCTCTCCAGGGACGATGCCCCAGCCACCACTGCCACTGCCACCTCCCAACCCTACTGTCAATGGCAGGACTCACACAGCACAGCGGCCTTGGCTTTCCCACGCAGGAGCAGCCTTGGGAAGTGGGAGGAGGAAACAGATCTGCTCCATGTTCCCGGTGTTTCCTCTCTGACTTTTTTCTCTTGTGGGAGCAGGGAACAGCCTGTGTCACAGATAACAAAGGCAGTGACAGACACTGCTGGGGCACGTGGAGCACTGTGTACCCCCCCAGACTCCTCCCCACCATCACCTTGCACCCTAGGACAGCCACCGAAATGCTCAGAGCTGGTGCTATCCTCCAAACCTTGGCACCTTTGCAGGATGCTGTCGAAGGTGTGGGGGGCAGCAGCAGGATGCTCAGCCCCCCCATCTTGCCAAGGCAGACCCAGAAATGCCCACCCGTGGGCAGGGAAGGCCCAGCTGCCTGCTGCCAGGTGGCAGAGGGAAAAGGCAGGAATGCTAATGGCATACAGGTTCTATCCAATGGATTTGCTGTGTCCTGGGAGTGTGGTCCAGACATAAGGGTACAGAAGGGGTGGATGGTGGAGCAGGAAGACCTTTGTGGGTGCTGAAGGACCACAGAGAGCACAGGGCCACCTCTGGGGAAGCTGAGGCACAGCCTTCCAAAGGAGTGCATTCAGCCCACAGGGACCCTAGCCCACCCCTGTCCCCAGGCCAGGCCACCAGAGCAGAGGTTGAACTCCTGGGGCGCCGGGACGTCTCCCCGCTCCAGCTGCACACCCTGTTTTCAGGACATCCCAGGGACCGAGCTGCCACAGGGCACCCCAGGCAGGGGATCCCCTTGCCCAGCCAGGTCCAGGGGAGCTGGGATGTTGGCTCAGCTCTGGAGGCTGCTTGCAGTGCCAGAGGCTGGCTGCCTGCCCGGGGACAGCGGTGGCAGGCTGAATCCCGGTGCCCATTGTGCCCCCGAGGGAGCGGGGCTGGGGGAAGGGACGCGTTCTGGCCACAATGTGGGGCCAAGGCCACCATGGTCATGGTGCATGAGCATGGCCAGCGGGGCCGGAGACCCATCACTCCTGCAGAATTAGCACAGGGTTAGACATCATTCCCACAGCTGCTGAGCTGGGATGGGGCCAGGGTAGGATGGGGCTGGCATGAGGAGGGAATGGGGTGAGATGGTGCCAAGGAAGGTTGTGGTCAGGTTAGGATGAGGCTGGGGTGGGATGGGGCTGGGGCAGGATGGGACCAGGGTGAGACAGGGCCAAGGTAGAATATGGCCAGGGTAAGATGGAGCTGCAGT
>VXAD01010357.1:630402-647119 GCA_013399195.1 Dicrurus megarhynchus
GGTTGGGATAGGTTGGGGCCAGAGTGGGATGGGAGTGGGATGGGGATGGATTGGGATGGGGCCATGTAAGGATGCAGCCTGGGTAGGATGGGACTAGAGTGGAACGGGACCAGGGTGGGATGTGGCCAGGCTAGAATGGAGCTGTGGTAGAATGGGGTTGGGATGGGATTGGGGTGGGATGGGGTGGGATGGTACCAGAGCGTGGTGGGAACGGGGTAGGATGGAGCCAAGGCAGGATGCGGTGAGGGTGGGATGAGGCTGGGCTAGGATGGGACTGGTGTGGGATGGACCCAGGGTGGGATGGGGCCACGGTGACGGGGCCTGCCCTGGCTGTGGGATGCAGGAGGAAGCACATCCTGCCTGGATGGAGGCTGCGTGCCGGGCTGTACCTCGGAGCGCTCATCCCCGCAGGCTGGGGCCGGGGAGGGCTCCGGGAGGATGGAGCGCAGCCCGCAGCATTCCCAGCGTCGCTGCTAGTTTAACAATACCCCGCTGGCCTGCATGCCGGGGCTAATTTTATCCTTGGAGCCGGGCCAAGGCGGCCCTAACTTTCCTCGCTGTGATTTATCCCAGCCATTTCCCTTCAAAAACAAGGCCCCCGTGCCAGCCCTGCTGTCTCCCAGGCAGCGGCACACTGTCCCGGCCAGGGCAGAGTGGGGCGGGATTTGCCCCTTGGAGGGTTGTTTACAGAGCAGGAGGGTGGTTGCTGTGGGAACCCCTCCTGGGGTCATTCCCCTCACAGCACAGGGATGTTCAAAGCTGGCTGGAAGCCAGGGGATGCTCGGGCAGAGCCCTTCCCGGGATCCTGGAGCAGCTCTGTTTTCCACAGACATCTCTGGGAAGGAGGTGGGTGTTTTTTCTACCAACGATTTTATTGAAAAGGCTGTGGGGCTATTTTTTTTTTCCCTTTTTTTCCTTTTTTCTCCCTTTTCCCAGTCAGCAGCCGTACTTGAGAAAGAGATTTCTCTTTGCCTCTGTGCATCTAGTTAAAAACTGATTGGTAAAAATGCTGCAGAAAAATGGAAAATATTGAAAATATCTCATGACAAACAAACAAAAAAATCTCTTCCAAATAAAGATCTCTTTTCTTCTCTTTTTTCTCCCATCAGAAAAGCTTTTAGTGTGCAAAATGTCGACCGCTTGGATTTCTTCTCCCAGTGGGCTGGGATGCACCCACCCCTGCTCCAGGAGAGTGGGTTTTCAGAAAGCTAAAAATCACTGGGCAGAGACCCCAGCGCCGTTACCTCCACGTCTGTCCCTCTTGTGACCACCCCACGCTCCCGCCAGACCCGTGGCAGGGTGGGAGGTCCCCGGGAAAAGAAAGAGGCGGCACGGCCAGCCCACGGGCGGGCCCTTCCCTGCCAGCCCGGGAAGGGGGAAGAAAGCCCAAAGTCATTTGGTCACTAGCGTGATGAGTTCCCGTCCGTTCTCAGCCCGGCCCAGCCGGAGGAGGCCTGGGGGGCCGCGGGCGGAGCGGGCGGAGGCGTTAGAGGTTGTCGTACATGCGCAGCGTCTTCTCCAGCTGCTGGCTGACGCGCTGGTAGAAGACGATCTGCTGCCTCAGGTAGGACTGCATCATCCTCTTGAAGTCGGCCACGCGCCGCTCGTGGAAGTGGTTCATCTCGGCCTGCAGGGCGAAGCCCACCACGCGGCAGCGCTTGCGGATCCCGTCCGCCTCCTCCTGGTCCATCCTGCCCTCGTCGCTCATCCGCTGGCTCTCCTTCACCTTGGCGAAGGCGCCTGGCGAGGCAGGGAGCGGGGTCAGAGGTTCCGTGCGACCCTCGGGCCCCCTTCCCCGGGCAGCCCTGCTCGGTCCCATCGCCCCCCATGCCGGGGCACCGGCCGGGCCCCAAAGCAGAGGCACAGACCTGCCCCATGTAAGGGAGGGATCTGCCTGCATCTCCCCCTGCCCATCGAACCCGTTCCTCTCCTCCAGGCAGGCAAAGACCAGGAGCATCTTCCCTCTGGACTCTGGCATCCCCAGCTCTTTTCCATCCCATCCCTGGGCAGTCGGCCTCATGTATAGCTGGCTTTGGGCGTCTGGGCTCCTGGGGTGCTGTGACTCAAGGCTTGGGGTGCAAAGCTGACGTGGGGCAGTGTTAGCACAGTCAAGCACCCCAGCCATGCCTGCCCTCCAAATACTCCATGCAATTCCATGAATGGGGGTCAGGAGCAGCCCTGGGAGACCCCAGCCCAGGAAGCAGTGAACCAGGATGTGACAAGGGCATGTGGTGCTGTCTGGAGCTCGGCTGGGAAAGCATCTCCCATTCCCAGAGGCAGCTGATGCTCTGACACCAGTTTTTCCCTCTCCTTCCATGTTTTTTTACAGCTCGGTTTCGAAAGAATCCTGCCTGGCTCCAGCCCTGCATTCCTCCCCCTCATTAGCACAGAGGCTAAAAAACTAAAAACAGGATCTGGCCCGCACTGGGCTTTTTTCCCTTCTCCCTGCCCCTTGCCGGGAGCACCAGACCCGGGGTTACAGTGCTCCCACTGCGCCAGCCCTGCTCCCAGAGGGGAGGAGGAGGAGAAGGAAGAAGCAAAGTTTGGAGGCCAAATCCTGCCTTCCGCTCTGCCCACGCGGCCTCGCTTCCGGACGGGATCCAGCCCCTCTCCATGGGTAAACAACACTCGGAGGAAAGGCAAGGAAGCTGCCCGGTCAGGATTGAATCCTCCCTGCCCCCTCTGCCTTCCCAGCCTCCCCAGGGATGTGGAGTGATGCACAGACATTCCTGGATGCCTGGACACAAAGAGCCCTGGCTTCACCCTGGGGAAAACCTGTCCTCCAGACTCTGGGGACACCGGTGTGGGTGCCCCCTCCCTGCTGCAGGCAGCTGGGCTGGGAGGAGTGCGTGGACTTTGGCCCCACTCCTACACCGGTGGCTGCCTGGGTGCAAAGGGACACTGAGCCCTCGCTGCCCGCTGCCTGCTGCCTGCCCCAGGGAGAGCACAGCAGATGCTCCTCACCCCCTCTGATTCCACCAAATCCAGGGAACCAGGACGAATGGGACATGGGGAGCTCTGATGCCCTGGGGGTGCTAAGTCCCCTCCGCTGGGCTTGGAGGTGCAGGGACATACTCCTGAAAAGTGTGACCCTGGTTGTCCCCAGAGGTTCAGTGTGTGCCCCATCCACTGCCCTGCACAGACCCCTCAGCCCCTCCGACCCACCCAAGGCCATGTCCAGCCATGTCCCAGCCCTGGGGGGAGCAAGCTCTGGCATCCCTGCTGGCCACCCATCCACTGCCTTGGCAGGAAGGGAGGATGAGGAGGGACAAGTGGCAGTGGGTGGGGATGCACAAGAGGTGCCGGGCAGGTCACCCCAGAGCCAACAGCAGCAGTGCTGGCTCCTGCTCATGGTCTGGGGGAAGTGACATCCGTGCTGACCCCCCCCAGCCACTGCTTTGGGAAGCATCAGCAGCTGTTATGGAGTCCACAGCACCACTGGGGCAGACTTGGGACTCAACAGCCCTAGCAGACTCTCCCAGGCTGGGGGGACTGGAGGGCTGTGCCATCAGGGACCTCACTGCCTCCCTAAGAGGCGTAGGCAGTGGCTCCCATCCTCATTCCCGACCTCATTCCCCATTCCCTTCATGGCCCAACAGAGGATTTCCACACTGCATCCGCATCCCACTTGCCACGCCGTTCCCACTCACACGGGGCCATTCCTGGGGAGAGGAACGCCTCCTTACCTTTCTGCAGGTGGATGATGTCTGGGAAGTTGGAGAGGAGCCCTTGGTACAAGGAGAGAGTGTCCAGCATGAGGAACAGGTCGTTCTTGGGCTGCTCAGCGAACATTTCCCCCACAGTCTCGTACGTCTTGCCAGTGTGGGAGATGGCGTTGTTGAGGGCATCCAAGCTGTAGGGAGGGTCCATGTGGAAGGAGTGGCTGATGGCTTGGAAGGCATTGCCCAGCTTCTGGAACTCCTTCCGGAAGCCCCCCACGTGCTTGCGCACCAGCTCCGACGCCACGTTGGTCAGCTGCAGGACGCTGTCATCCATCTTCTTGCTGAAGGCCTTGAAGGCATCCACGCGGTCCTCCACGTCCTGCAGGTCCTGGTGCTCTGTGGGAATCTGGATGGTGAGGAGGAAGCTGGCGCCCACCATCTCGTCCTTCTCCGCTCGGCGTTTTCCCAGCTTCCACTGCTTCTCGTCGCGGCAGCAGAGGAAGTGCTGGAAGCCCTCGTACTGGGAGAGGACAGGGTGGCTGGTCATGTGGTCCATCCAGAGGATCAGCCGCCGCTTGCGCTTCTCGATGAAGTCCTCCTCGAAGCGGCCAGTGGCCTGCTTCTCGGGCAGGTGGGGCACCGAGATCACCGTGAACTTGTGCAGCAGGCGGTTGTAGAGCCAGTCAAAGTGCTTGTACCGCCGGTACACGGGCGAGTTGATGTTGCTGGGGGTCAGCTTGTAGGAGATGTAGCTCTTGATGCCCTTGAACTTGGTTTGCTTGGTGGGGTCCTCCACGGAGCAGATGAACGGGTGGGGGTTGGCCCTCCACTGCGGGCCTCTGGAGCCCATCTCGATGCAGTAGGTCTCAGCAATCTTGGACATCAGGGGCACGTCACCCAGGATGAAGGCTTCCACCCCAGAGCGGACGAAGCAGGAGAAGCGGTTGAGGTTTCTCCCCACCACGCTGCCCCTCTTGGAGGAGCTCATGCTGTCCTGCCTCTCCAGCACCGGCTTGGGCCGGTAACCGGCGTGCTGGTGGTGGCCATAGGCCGCTGGGTACTGCAGGCTGGGCGAGGGGTGCCCGTTGGTGCCCGGCGCGCCCCGGGGCTCCTCCACCACCGTGCACGCATCGTCCCAGTCATCCCAATCATCATCATCATCATCCTCAAAACTGCCCTGGTAGGAGATGCCGGGGTTGGGGGATGCTGAGTACAATGAGGAATCGTGCCCAGGGGAGCCGACCGGGCTGCTGGAATAGTCCGTGTAGTTGGAGCCTGACCGGGAGCGGAGGATCTCGACGTAGGAAGCAGGGAAGAGGCCAGTCTCCCCGCGGCTGTTTTGGCCCTGTAACCACCCGTCCAGGGAGTTCTCGCTGAAGATGACGAGCTCCTCGTTCTCCTGGATGCTGATCTCCTCTTTGTTTTCGCTCTGGAAGTTGTAAAGCGCTCTGGCTTTCAACGCCATGGCCGGTCCCGGGTCGGGAAGAGGGGGGGAGCCAGCGGAACGCAATCCTCCCAGCCAAAACACCCCCCCGCCTCCGGCAATGCTGCGGGCTCGCGCGGCTCCGGGATCACCACCACGCGCTGTGGGAAATGGCTTGGCCGGTTTCCCAGCAAAATAAAAAAAAAACAAACCAAAAAACCAAGGTGGAGAAGAAATCCCTTACGAGGTGACGCCAAGGTCCCTATGTCCAAGTGACCCCCCCGATCCCGGCGCCCCGGTTAAAAAGAACATTCCCCGTTTAAAAACGACATTCCCTGGATAAAAACAAGATTCCCAGTCAAGCGAGTGGCGTTTCCCTGGCTCCTCCGGGATGCGAATCCCGGCCGGCCCAAGAGCCGGGCTCTGCCATGTCCACGCAGGGGTTTATCTCTCTGGGAGGCTGATCCCGAGGTTTCACTCTCCGGGAGGAAAACCCCTGGCTGCCAACGAGGAAATAAATCCAAAGCGATCTTTCCCGGGGCTCCTGTGGATAAAACACTCTAAATTTCCCGTCGGTGGGCGCTGAGAGAGCGCCGAGAACGACCCCGAACCCTGCCCAACCTCCCGGTGATCCCGGGATTTTGCAATTCCTTTCCGGGCCGACTTTCCCGGTGGTTGGTGGGGTTTGGTTTTTCCCTGAAATCCGTAAATCTCACGCAGGACGGAGGCGGCGCCGGTGGTGGTGCCCGTGTCGGTGTCGGGGCTGGTCCCGTTGCCGGTCCCGTTGCCACTGGGTATGACGGGGCCAGTGCCGGTGCCGCTGCCGGGGCTGGTCCCGTTGCCGAAGGGGTGGCGGAGCCGGCCGCCAGCCTCCCGTGACGCAGGGCAGCGCCGCGCTCCCCGCTCCGCCGCCCGGTTCGCGGCGGGGANGCAGCCCGGCCGCGCCGCACCCCCGTCTGGCCGCGTACAAGCCCCGCGGCGGTCCCGGGCAGGCCGAGCGCCGGCAGCGCCTGCTCCGCATCCAGAGAGAGTGAGCGCCGCAGCGGGCGGGCGCCGCCGGGATGGGAGCGCGGGGCGCGTTAGGCCGCCCCGGAGCTGCTTGCGGGGAGGGGCCCGGGCTGGGTGTGCGGGGTGCCGTGGGTGACCTGCCTCCCCGCCGCGTTGTTTCCTCGATCCCAGGAGGCGGCTGGACTACGTGAACCATGCCAGGAGGCTGGCGGAGGACGACTGGGCAGGGGTGGAGAGCGAGGACGAGGACAGAGAAGGGGAAGATGCGGAGGAAGAGGCGATGGACGTGGATGCTGGCAAAAAGCTGCCCAAGCGCTACGCCAATCAGGTGAGGAGCCATCTGTGTCCCCGTGGCGAGGTGCGGGTGTGGGGCAGGGATGTTTTGAGGGGTGGTTTGAGGCCACGGTGATGGCCATTTGGGGGCTGAGAGGAGTGTGCCCTGCCCGGCTTGGTGCTCACGGTGAAACTGTGCTTAGTTCACTTCCAAAACTTGCTGAGTTCGAATGGAAAACAGGTGGAGATGGGATGCCTGTGTGCTTTAGAATCACTTAGTTCGGAAAAGACCTTGAAGGTCATTGATTCCCACCATTAACCCGGCATCCCCGTGTTCCCCACTTCAGGAGATTTCAGCTCAGCTAGCAGCATGAGGACCCTGATAGGCAGCATTCAGCTAAAGATTTCTGTCTTTCCCTGTGTTTGGAAAGGAAGGAAGGGCAAACTCGGCTGGCTTTTATCAGCCTCGGTGTGTATTGGTCCTAGATAACACACAGGCACTGAGGCAACCTCTGAAGAGGTCACCTTGTCCAGACTCTTTACTCCTAACATTTTGGGATTTCTGAGCCCTGCTATGTTTTTAAAAATAAAGTGCTGAAATGGGGGCCAAGGCGTGGTGTGCCCAATCAAGGGCTATGAGCCCTGTGCTGTGGTCTGAAGCTCAGTCAGCAGCTGGGAAACAAGAGAAAGACTTGGGGAAGACTGTGTTAGGCAGGTTGGACTTCATTAGAGGGAGGGAAGGAGCCCTTTTTGGGGTGACAATCAGTGCCAGCTGCCTCTAAAGCACCCAGTGTAGCTGTCAAAGCAAAGTCAAAACCTCCTTGCTTTATCCTTGAGCTGTTTGTTGCCCATAACTTCAGGAGAGCTGTTACTGACTGGTTCTTCTCCCTGGACACTCCGTAGCTGATGCTGTCAGAGTGGCTGGTGGATGTCCCCTCAGATCTGGAGCAGGAGTGGCTTGTGGTGGTGTGTCCCGTCGGGAAAAGGGCTCTCGTCGTGGCCTCCAGGGTAAGTGGGGTCCCACCAGCTGCTAAAGGACCTGTACCCGTTCCCAGCCAACATAAAACTGCCTTGACTGCGTTTTTTCTCTCCTTTTTTCCTCACAGGGCACGACAGCAGCTTACACCAAGAGCGGCTTCTGTGTCAACAGGTTCCCGTCCCTGCTGCCGGGGGGAAACCGGCACAACTCAACTAGTGACAAAGGTGTGAGGAGGCATTTGGGATAGAGAGAGGGGAGCTGCCTGCTTCTCCCTGGGAGTGTGTGTGCTGCAGGCCCCGTGCTGTTCCTCCAGCTCCCCCCAGTCCCACAGCTATGCCCCTTTTTTGTGCTGGGGGTGGTCAGCTTCAGGCCTGTTTCTGTATCTCTGGAGATAACTAGCTGGGAACAATATCAAATGCCTTTATGCTAGATGAGCACATAGCATCCCCGAATGGTTTGGGTTGGAAGAGACCTTAAAGCTCATCTTGTTCCACTGTTAGGGAACCTTCCCCTAAACCAGGGTGCTCCAAGCCCCGTCCAACCTGGCCTTGGACACTTCCAGGGATCCAGGGGCAGCCACAGCTTCTCTGGGCAACCTGTGCCAGGGCCTCCCCACCCTCACAAGGAAGAGTTCCTAACATATAAACTCAAATTGCCCTTTTCCAGTTTAAAACCGTTGCCCCTTGTCCTGCCACATGTTTTAATAAGCTGCCTGTTTGACTGACACTCTTAAACCCCAACATCCTCTCTGTCCTCTAACAGAGACCTCTGTATGGTGTCATCTTCCTTAATACCTCTTGGAATTAATTTTTTTTGCCCTGAAAGAAGTGGCTTATTGTCTGGCAAATGCCATTTTCTGAAACACCGCCTTGCTTGCTGTGCCTCTGACTGGTCCCTTTGCAGCCTCGTGGGGTTCCTCAAGCTCAAGGCTTTTTGTGGTTGCAGTTTCTGTTGGCAGAAGGGGATCCCTCTGCACCCCGCATTCTCACATCAGGGCAGGACTGATGTCGGAGAGCTGTGACCTGGCATTTGCCAGCTGGGTTGGGCAGCGTTTGGAGCAGGTGTGGACCTCCCTGTGTTTGTGTGTGCAGTGTACAGCATCCTGGACTGCATCTACAATGAGGCCAAGCAGACCTACTATATCCTGGATGTGATGTGCTGGAGAGGACACCCTGTTTATGACTGCCAGGTACCGAGTGCCCGCCTTCCCCGTTGTTCCCTGAGCTGCTTTGCTCCAGCACTGCCCGTAGCTCTCTCTACAAAAGGTGGATATTTCTCCTAAGCACCAGCATCTTTACAGCTTTAGGGCTGCTGGATAACTGTGTACATGTTTTGGGGGGGAGCAGCAGGGTTCGAGGTGCTGGTGCTGCAGGTGAAGTCGAGTTTGTAAATCTCCCAGTGAGTGCAGCAGAACAAAGACACTTGGCAGACGCTGTCAGGTGATGTGTGGTGAATGGTCACTAACTCTGCCTCCTTTCACAGACTGACTTCAGATTCTTTTGGCTCTCCTCAAAAATCCAAGAGGAGGAAGGGCTGGGAGAGAAAAGCAGAATTAATCCGGTAAGTCCTTTTGTACTGAGGAGGAGGCAGGGGGGGTAAGCTCTCCTGTTCAGCAGGCTTCAGCAGTTTCTTTCACAAGCGGAAGCTTTTTTCCTTTTTTTTTTCTTTCCCCTCACAGATCAGGCTTCAAAGTGTACATCTGATGAAATGGGATGCCGTGGTCAGGATGTAAATAGAACCACTGCATATTGTAAATGAATTCAGTGGGGTTTTTTTCCCCCATCCAAAGTGCTGAGGGAGATCACACTGCAGGGTATCAGCTAACTTCCATGCTGTTTTTAGCTTTCCCTGGTAATGGAATGGAAAACCAGTGTGGTTTCTTCAGGAGCAGCATTGGTTGGCAGCCTGACTACAATGGGGTTTATTCTTGCAGTCTTGTGGGTTTGTAAAGCTTTAAGCCTTCCCTCTGTTTAAACTGATCATTGAAGTTGTCGGGATGAATGCTGGATTGCCACCCGGAGTTCCTGCTGAGCCAGGATAAAAACTCTTCCTTTGAAGACTTACACATGGGGGTCAGACCTAGAGCCCACAGCAGCTCGGAATGTGATTTTTGGGCACAGACATGAGAGATTTGTCTGCTCAGACATAGCCAAGCAGAGCAGCTCCTGTGAGCTGAGCATCTCAGTGATAAATGGGGCTGACTGCAGTGAGGGTGTCCACGTTCAGAGAACATCCTGTCCTGACTCCAACAGGAATATCCAGAAGATAACTACCTAATGAAGGGGGGGGTTGTTTCAGCTTTCATTTCCTGGGTGGAAAGATTGGCTTGGCTGAGCCAGCAGCCTGGAGCAGACGTCTGTCTGCTTTGCATCCTGCCCGGAGGTCATCATTTTCTATTTTGGTTAGAAGAGCATCTCTGGGTCAGGTCTCCTGAAAAGTCCTTCCTGCAGTCTTAGGTGCTTGGGAAAAAAGGTATCAGGAGTATGTGGGAGCTGTTCCTCAGCCTTTCCCTCTTATGCCAGATCCTGCACTGGAGGAATCCTTCCTTCTTAGCTGCCTACACACCTGTGCTGGATTCAGCAGCTTGTTCTCCTATAGACCAGATGGTTGCCTCTTCTAACCCTCTCTTACTCTTTCAGTACAAATTTGTGGGCCTGCAGAACTTCCCCTGCTCCTCGGACAGCCTGCGTGAGCTGCTGGCTACGGACTTTCCCTTTGAGGTGAGAATGCACAGGCAGGGGCCTGGACCCCAATCTTAGCAACAGCTCTGCCAGTGCTGGGAGAGAGGTGCACCCTCTCCTTGGGAATTTGCTCTCCTGAGGCTGCAGGAAGCTTGCCAAGTTGCTATTTCCTGCATGTGGGATGGATGCCTTTATGGCCATGGTTGATCTGTTGCCTTGTCACCGGGTACAGCCTCATTCAACCACACAAACGAGCAAGAGTTAAACCATGGCACTCCCTGTGTTTGCGCTGCCCTTGCTGCAGTTGGCTGTGTCTGAAAAAGCCTTTTGGGATGAGAGGACACTCGGGCTGCCTCCAGAAGCAGCACAACTCAGGCTCACATAGCAGTGTGATGGACAGCTGACCTTTTTAGGGCCAAAATGGGTACTGACCACTGCCCTGGGTGGGCTCGTGTGTGTTTCCTTGGTGTCGGTGCTTCTGACAAGGCACCTGGCTGTTTTGTGGGGAGGAAGGAGAAGGGTGGTGGTAAGATCCCAATGGTTTCTGGGGGGTTTGGGTGTTCATGGTGGGTGCCTGAGGTGTACTGGAGCTGGGGGCAGTTGGCCGTGACAGAAAGGACTGAACAGGACACCCGCGTTTGCTTCATCAGGTTTAAAAGTAAAATCATAGAATCATACAATATTCTGAGTGGAAAGGGACCTGGTAGTAGCATCGAAGTCCAACTCCTGGCCCTGCACAGGACAGCACCAAGAATCCCACCCTGGGCCTGAGAGTGTTGTCCAAAGGCTCCCTGAGCTCTGGCAAGCTTGGGGCTATGACCGCTGCTCTGGGGAGCCTGTTGCAGTGCCTGGCCACCCTCGGGGGAAGAACCTTTTCCTACTATCCACTCTGAACCTCCCCTGACACAGCTGTTGTGCTGTTCTGACCGTTGGGGAAGGGCAGGACAGGCGAATGCATGTGCCACCCAGCTCAGTTCCGTGTGGTTGTGAGCAGTGAGTCGCAGGCCCTCATGGAATCAGCTCTGGCTGCTTTTGCCTGCCCTGGCTGACTTGTCACTGCAAGGGAAGAGGATGGAGGAGGCAGTGGCATTCCAACCCAGTGACAGTGACAACATCTGTGAGCCAGAAGCTCTTCCAGTGGCTGCAGCTGTTCCTGGGAGTGCCCAGTCTCAGCCCTACGTCAGGAACAGCCTCCACAGAGATTTCTTGTCCCACGAAGCCAAAAGCCACGTTGCTGTGACAGTGTCTCTCGTGCTCCCCCATCCCGAGTTAGCCATTAACATAGGCGTAGGTTTAAGTTAAGGGCACTAACTCGGCTGTGAGGGATGACTTTGCCTTCTGCTCGTAAAAGCCAGGACAGTCATCAGAGCAAGTTGGAAAGTCCCAACCCCTCGCTGGTCTTGCCAGACCCTCTCTGAACGTGGATTGAAGAGGCTTCCCAGCTTTTTTACAGCTGGCTTGCTCAAGAATAAGTGCTCCAAGTGCCTCCGTAGAAACGGTCATTCCTGGCTTTCCCGAGTAAAGCCTTCATTCCTTCCCGAGGCATCTGCTCCCATGAGGAAAGGCTGAGGGGTGTTTGCCCGCTGCAGTCAGAGCAGCAAACCTCTGGGCTACAAAGGAGGCCATTGCGAAACTCTGGAGCGGGAGATGAAGCTGAACAGACTCCAGCTGTGTAATCCAGCTGTGATTTGCCCCCCAGGCCCTCTGCTATATCAGGGTGTGACCCCAAGAAGCAAAATGTAAGTTGGCTCAAAGCAGCCCAAACACCACGGGAACTGTGGTGCTTTTTCCAGGAAGAAGGGAGCCGTGGGTCTCTGTGGTATGCCACAAGAGGGAGCCCAAAAATCCCCAAAAACACCTTCTACCACCGGCACAGGACAGAATAAACTTTGCAGGAGGCGAAATACATCCTGACTATGGATGAAGGGTAACAGAGGTGGTCTTGGATCTGGACCCAGCATCTGGTGATCCTGACATGGATCTCATGTGTGTGTGGTGGCCACAGAGGGGGTCAGTGCTTTCAGATCTGGGTCTTCAGAGTTAATCTGTAACCTCAGAGCTAGGGCCTGATGCACTCTATTCAGTGGAATCTTACTCCCTGGAATTCAGTAGCCCTTGGATCAGTTGACTGGCTCTGAATTTCAAGTGGGTTTTGGAGTGGATCTTAGGAGCGACTGTCCTTCTCACAGATGTGAGTAAAACCATGCTTTCCACGAAGGCAGGGGAGCTGAAGCCTCTGAGAAACCTCGATGGGAAGGAATGGGAGGACTGTTAAGCACCTAAAACCTGGAAAGCGTGGCTGAGGAATGTTAAATCCTACCAGGCCAGTCTCTCCTCAGGTTCGGTCGTTTAGGGACAGCATCAGTCCTTGTTCTGATGTGGCCGCTGTCACTGTGGTAACTCAGGGTAGGGACCCAGCCAACAAATTAAATTAACGGGAAGGAATATAGGAGTCACTTCCACCAGGGAATGGAGAACATGACCTAACTTCACCAGGCTGAACTCCTTTGAATTCTCTAGCTTGGGGTAGATATTTGGAGTGGTCTGGAAGGCCTTTCCAGGCTCTGATCTTTACCAAAACGTTCCTGTGGGTGCCAGAGAATCCCTGTTGCTCATCAAGTGCCACGCACCCCCAGGAATGGGCTGGATGTACTGGAGTGCTTCAGAATCTGGTTCTTCCCGGGAGGCAGGGTGGGGGAAAAGCTTTTAACTTTACATATCCAGAGGGGTTGCACAAGCTCATCATGATGTTTACTGTTCTGGTTTTATGTTCTCCTAGCACAGAAATCCCCCTTTTTTCTGGGATTATTTTGCAAGATGTTAACAGTGACTGGAAATTATGGACAGAATAGTGCCAGAAGCTTTACCCTCTCTGCCAGAGGTTAGCATCCATGGAGCAGAAGTGGATATATGCTGCTTTGTGCTCAGCCAGCGTGTCTGTCCTGGGGGCTGTAGGATCAGGGAGGGGCCTGGGAGCAGTTCATCCCGAGGTGGGCTCTTGTTCTCCTCTCTCCTGCCCACTCAGCCACTCTTCCTTGTAGCCAAATGGCCTTTTAAGAGCTTGTGAAGCTGAGCTAAGAGGAGCACCACCTCCAGCATTAGTCAGCCTGACAGCAGGATCCAACCTCGCAGAGCACACCCCTGGGAAGTGTGGGAAGAGGGGGGGGATGAGAACCCCTGAGCACAGTGGGGAAGTGGGGAAAACGTCAGCCAGCTGCAGCACTGCGGAGTGTGGAAATAGTAGCACAAGAGTTAGGGCCTAAACCTTTAAAGTCCTGAGTGCCCTTAACTGTCATTGATTGCTGGGAGAAGTTCTCTCCTGGGAAACATTAAGAATTTTTTTGGCATAAGCCAGCTGAAAGAGCTGTTAGGAATCGGGGCTCCTTGGCGTCACACACTCGGACTAATTACTTTCCAAATGTATTATTTAAAATAACCCTAATCCAGTAAAGTGGGCTGCCTTATTCAGAAACCCACTGGCTTTTCTGCAGAATGGGATGAAAGCATCCAGAGGACACTGTTCTGGGCCGGACTTGTTTGCCTTTGACAATTTAAAGCCATCTGGGAGTCGCTGATCTTTCAGGGCAGGAGCTCTGCAGGTTTCTTCTTTCCCTTCTGCTATTTATTGCACTGCTTGAGGAAAAATGATCCAGCTGGTGGTTTTGGCCTGCAAACAGAGAGCAGAGCTGTTGTCTGGTGCCTGGTCATTCACCTGCAGGAGCCTCAGCTCTGCCCTTTCATTCATTCTCTCTCCTGCCCACAGGTCGACGGGCTGCTCTTCTACCACAAGCAAACCCACTACACCCCCGGCAGCACCCCGCTGGTGGGCTGGCTCCGGCCCTACATGGTCCCCGAAATCCTGGGGCTCGCCGTGCCCACCACCGTGCTCACGGCCAAACCGGACTACGCCGGGCGGCAGCTCCAGCAGATCATCGAGAGCAAGAGGAGTAAAAAGCTGGCGGCGGAAAAGGGTCACCCAAGCGGCGAGGCGGCCACGAGGAACGGACACTACGAGCTGGAACACTTGTCCACCCCTCAGCCAGAAAAGTCTCCGGAGGGCCGGGATGGAGCAGCGAGCCAGATGGAGAGTTAAGCTGCTGGGACAGGCCAGCTGGGCAGGGAGCAGGGAAAAGGCTCCCTGCTTCTCACTGTGCCTCATGCTCCTGAGAGGAGGCAGAGTAATAATGATAGGATGGCTTTGTTTAAAGGGCGTGACAAAGGAATATCTTGCCCCAAGTGCTGCTGGATTTTTTTTATTTTGTTGTTATTACATACTTTTTGCCGGGACTTCTGTGAGGCCTTAACAGGATTGTCTGGTTCTTCGCTATAGCAGTCATGTGTTGGGAAATTATCTGTCCCCATAGTGCAGGGATACAGTTCAGCTCCTGACCCCGCTTCTGTTAGAGTCTTGGCAAAACTCCAGCATAGGAACAGTGCTTGGACCTCTGAGGTGCAGCTGCTGCTTGTGACCCTTGCAGCAGCCCCACCTTCCCAGCCCTGGAAATCGGGGCTTCTCAACCTTTGATCCAGCTGCTTTCTGAGGCCTTCTCGATGAAAGTTGTTACTAACAAAAAGTTTGCAGTGAGCTGCTGTAAATCCAAAGGCTGGACTTTCCACACCCACGCGTTTTTGGGAAAACCTAAATTTCCTTGCGTTGCAGCAGGACCTGCCTCGGAACAGGGCTCTGTGCGGAGCAAGCGCAGCAGAAGCCTCTCTCTCCTCGAGGCTTTTCTCAGTGGGGGGAGGAAGGAATGGTTTCACTCTGAAAAACGCTACCATTGATCGTGCCAAATAAAAGGTTTCTCAGAAAGACAAATTCTTGAGCGTCTTCCTGCTACCTAAGGGTGGATGCGTGCTGTGCCTCCCAAATAGGGATTGAAAAATTGGTTCCAGTGCTGACTGGAGCAGAGGAAACGCTTGTGTGGGTTTAATTCTCTGCACATCGAGGTACTTCAGTCTCTTGTCCTGTCTTTCTCATCCCAGCCCAATCCCACTTTTTAAGCTCCCCCTCCCTGGTTTTAGGGGGATGAAATGATTGTTCTCACTGTCCCCAGGTTGGTTTCCAGAGGGGGATGAAAAGGAGGAGGGAGATCAGGCTCAAGGCAGCGCTGGGGACTCTCCTGCCAGCTCTCTATGGAAATGCCCCTGGAGGAGATACTGAGAGTGGGGATGGCCACCTGCAGATAGCGGGTGCACTTGTATCCTGCCCTTGCACCCCCTGTTTTTCCCAGAAAAAGGCTGGTTTCTGTGCCAAGCGTGTGGGCTGTGTGCGACCATCTGGCTGTGCAGCCGCTATTGATGATACCAGCGGGCAGCAGGAACTGGCCTGGCTGTGGGAGGGGGCTGCTCCGCTCCCCTTCCCCGGGAGGGAAGTGGCACCCTGGCCCCGCAGCGTTTGGAGCTGTCTCTTTCAAACGGCTGCTTAATTTATTGTTTTAACATGGGAAGCAGCTAGCCCAGGGAAAGAGGATGAGCACCTGGACTGCCTTAACCTCCCCATCCCTCAAAGGTTCCCACCTTCAGCCTCCTTGGTTGGCAGACAGCTGCAGGGAGAGCGCTGAGCTGGAGACCGCATCCAGCCTCCTGTCAGCACAGTTTTCCTTCCATCAGGCAATTAAACCCGGAGGTGGGCATCTGGATGGAAGATTTGTGCATCCCTGAGGGCAGAGAAAGCTGCAGCTCAGGTTACTGCCCTCCAGCAGCCTTCCAAGGTCCTCCAGCCGAGGGAAGGACAGGAAATACAGCCAAAGAGGGGCTGTGTGCTCTGATAGAGGAGAGCAAGAGGGAACCAACGGCAGCTTCCCGCCGGCTCCAGATGATGCCTCACAGTTTCCCTTCTAAAAGCATGAGCTGGGCTGGAGAAATAAATATTTGCGTTACAATTCCTGTTGGGAACGAAAGGCTATGTTTGGAGAGAGGGTGTCAAACGGAAGTCGCAGGGGCCAGCGCAGTTTGATGCCGTGACTGTTGTGCTTGCTGGGTGTGATCCCGCTCCCAGCTGGAACAGGCAGCAGCTCCACTGGAGGGGTCACCCCACCGGGGGCTGAAATTTGGCCTGGGGCAGGAGAGCTGAGCGGTCAGCTCGACCTGGAGACTTGGCCTGGGGCGCTGGGGGACAGAGCCAGCCTGGAGCCCTCATCTAGCCGGGGCTCAGCCCCTTCCCTTTGCCCTACTTCCATTTTCTCCCAGTTAGGTGCATAGGCTTCGGCTCCCGGCACGCTGCCAGCACAGTGCTCCTCGGCTGAACAAAATGTCCCCTTGTCCCAGGGCCTGGCTTTTTGGAGCGACCGCTGCTGTGCTTCCCGGGATCCCCGCTCCTTCCCGGAGGAGCTTCGGGACTCTCCATGCAGGCGCTGACACCTGCGCTCAGCTGGGAAATGCAATTTAGGGATCGTAGAGGCGGGAGTGGAAAGAGACGCCTGGAAATCCCGGACTCCTGCTCGTGGGGGGAAGGCTGCGAGGCTGGAATACCGGCAAGGGAGAATGCTGTGCCGGGAATTTTATCCAGTAACAGCAAGGGAGGATGCTGCTGCCGGGAATTTTATCCAGCACCAGCAAAGGGAGGAGGATGCTGCCACCATTTTAGCGGCGCTGCTCCCGCCTGCCGNCGCCGGGGCAGAGCGGAGCGGGGCGGGAGCTCGGCTCGGCCCGGCCCAGCCGAGCGGCGCTCCCGGGCCGAGCCAAACTTCCC
>VXAD01010357.1:661239-733421 GCA_013399195.1 Dicrurus megarhynchus
CAGCGCTCGCCCGCATTGCACGGCCCCGGTACCGGCCGCACCGCGCGCCGGAGCCGCCGCCGGGGCTCCCGCCCGCCCGGGGGGGCGTTCCGAGAGCCGGCGGGGGGGCGCAGGCCTCCCCCGGTCCCGGTGTTCACCCAACTTCCCGGCGGAGTTGCCGTGAAAGCGCTTTGCCGGGCCGTACCCCCCGCCGGGGTCCCGCTCTGCCGCCTCCCGCCGCGCCACGGGCGCTCCGCAGCGGCTCCGGGGTCACCGAGGGTTCCCCCCGTCGCTTTTCGCAGTTTTGCGGCTCCATAGCACAGCTCTCCAAAAGGACCTGTTGGATTGACGCGTAGATACATGGAAACCCCAGAGCTCCTCGTGCACCCATTAATTTTCCAGCGATTTTAATAGCGAGCCGGATCCCTCTTCTCGTCCTCCCGTGCTGTGAACTTGGCAGACGCTTGCCACCTCCTTTTTTTGATTCTTTAGGCTGTTGTACATCCCTAGAAACTCCTTTAGGGGTTTGGGGTTTTTTTTGATAGCAGGAGGCTGGTGGAGTTCAGGTAGCTTTAAAAGTATAATCGTGCTTGGTGTCTGCTTAACTAAATCCTGTTTTTTCTGCCTTTTCCTGGCCTGGTTTCAGAATAAATTTTAATAGTCATTATTTGTGTGAATAGTACGTGTGTTCAGATAGAAGTTACATTCCTAAAGAGATACATTTACTTGGACCACTGAAATGGGGCAAAATAGCTTTTGTCAGCTCTATTTTAAACTAATTATCAAAGGCATCTCCAGCTGTGCATGGATTTTCAGTCTCCCAGGCTGTCTAGAGGAATCTAAACCTGGTCTATGTGCTAAAGTGTAGCTTAAGGCTGGCATAATGCCTCATGTTTCACTTTTAACTTGCCATTTTCAGTTGTGCTAAAAGGTGTAGGGTCAGTAAACAAGTGGGAAATGCCCAACTTCATTCAGTACAGGTGTGTCTGTACTGGCCATTTTCCGCTGCTAACTTGTAATTATTAAAAAAAATACAGTTTCAGAAAGGTATATAGGATTAACAGTACAGTATTCTAAATTAAAATGGCATTTTATTTTACTATACTAATTTTAAAGCATTTGTAAAACTTCCTTCATCGCATAAAGTGCCTTGGCAGCCTGGTGTCAGCCTGTGCTGGATCTCCAAGGACAGAAAACCACTTTTTAGTGTCTTTTTTTTTCCCTGCTGAGGTGAAGTTAGCAGTTTTTCACATTGGTACGCTCCTTTGCAAAAGGAAATTGTGCTTTCTCCCCCCAAAGTATCTTATCCCTCCCACCTTCCGTTTCTGGTGCAGACACATGGTCTCAGCATGAATTTGTTTGAGATGCTGCAGTGTAATCGTTCATCCAAAAAAATAGCACTAATTTGCTCAAGTTTGGGGAAGCTCTGGGTAATTCAGACCGTTTTTGTGAGCAGTGTGGGGAAGGGGGATGCTCTCCCCCTGGCCCCAGCCTGGGTTGCCGGGGGAGCCCTCTGGACAGGCTCCTGGCACGTGTGGGTCTTGGGGCTGGGAGCATCGTGTTGGAATTGGCAGGCGGATCATTTACGTTTCCAGGATTTATGAATCGTTTTCTGTCCAGATTGCTGTTCTGGACTTCTCCAGTGTTGGAAAGCTTTTATGGCTGTTGGAGCTGGAGCAGAAAAGAGCCTGGTAATAGCTGTCACTTCAGCCTGGGGTGTGCTTTTGGGACCGTGCAACTTTTTTCCAGCCCTGCTGGGGTCTTTTCTTTTTACATTTGGTTAAATAAAAGGGTTCTGATCATTCTCTCTGTGCATGGGGTAGGTGCAGTCAGGGAACAGGGCAAAACAATTCTCTAAGCTCTGTAGAGCTTGTTTTGGATCGTGTCTGTGCAGTGGGGTTTGGCACCCAGGCCACTTTTTGGCAAAGCAGGGATCAGTGCCTTACCAACTTGTTACCCATCTGGATGAGTGGGGTTTATTTGTGTCCCATCTGCCTCGTGGTGAGCGTCGGCATGGCTGTCACGATGCCACCCTGCAGAAAACTCTCCTAACTGCTCCCAAAGCTTCAAGTCGTGCTTTTCCAACACCTTTTTCTATGGATGTTTCTCATTTCGTTTTGGAATGATGCTCTGGTCCTGGATGTGCCTCTCTGTAGCGTGGCCAAGGGGTTATCCCTCCGCTACGGGCGGGGGATCCGGGCTGTGTGGCACCATACAAACAAAATATAGCAGTGACTGCTGAACAAGCTGGGTCATGTTCTGGAAGTCGTGTGGCTGGGTTAGCAGCACTGCCGGAACCTGAGCTGGCTCCTCTCCAGCAGGTACTGCAACATACTCCTCTATAATCCTATGTGGGATGTGTCCTGCAGGACATCCGTGGCTGTTCCGGGATCAGGGTTGAGACTTACACTCGCTGCTCCCGACTTTTGAGTCCTCTCTCCCTTGAAAGAAAACCTTTTAGAAAGCCCTCCCATGTGTTAAACAAATCCTCTGCAGCTCTGCAACTTCCCTGCAGTTTTTCAGAGGGACCAAAATCCTCCGCAGTGGCTCTTTCACAGCTTGTTGGTGAAGGTGGTGTTTATCCGCAGGTGTGTTGGGTTTCCAACAGGTGCTGAGGCAGCGCACCTTCCCAGTTTGCTTTCTTCCTAGTCTCTATTTGGCTTTTTCTTTTTTACTTTACCAGCTGATATCTAATGCCAGAAGACCCTGCTTATCTGGTGGGAAAACCTGCAATAGAAATAATGGAGATTTTGGGGATATTATGTGGTAAAATGCTGGGGAGCGGAGCTGCCACCAGAGAGGCAGTTTTGCGAGGGAAGAAGAGAGCACCTGGGCTCTCGTGCCTCTGTTGCTCCTGTGGAGCAGTGAGCAGGCAGGAGGAGAGCCCTGCAGTGCTCCACCAGCTGAATCCAGCCTTGTCCCCACTTTGTTCCTTCTCTTTCTGTGTCAGTACTGCCACTCCTCTGCTTCCCTCAGTAGCAGAGGGAAAGGGATGTGCTCCACTTGCCTTTATCTGTCCCACCGGCTTATGTGAGGCAGATGGATGGGGAAACCCTCTGATGAAGTTGGCGAGGTAGAATTGCATAATTCTAGTGTTGTTACTGAGATGCAACGTAGCTTTTCTTAATTTTTCCTTTGCTTTACCAGCTGAGGATCCCCTGTGTGTGTGTGTGTCTGCCTGATGCATCCTACCTGTGGCACGGAGCTGGTGAGCTGGTGGGAAGATCCAGAGGTGTGTTCCCATGCAGCATCCTTTTCCTGTGAAGGGGAGCACTAAAAACCTCAGAAAAAAAAAAACCCACAGTAGTTTTCATCCTCCCCTAGATGGAATGAAGTCCGCTCTAAGTGGAGTTAATAGGGAGTTTGGGTAGAAATGCTGCTGGGGAAGGGGAATGCAATTCCTGATTTAGTCTGCTCAGGTAGTGCTAAGATCTACATGCCTCCTGTTAATGCTTTTAACAAAGGAAAGTACCTGAATTTTGTGACTTACTTTCAGTCCCTGCTGTATTTTGAGGGCTTTTCAACCCTCAGATTAAGGTTACAGATGGTGCAGTTTGAATTGAGGCTCTCTAAATCTACACTTCAAAGTCCATAAGGGGATGCCAGAGATGTGTGCTACATTTCTGAGGTGATGACATAAGCGTAGTGTTGGTTGTAACGTGGAGGGAAAACGCTTGGTACAGGTCTTTGATATTGTAGGTTTATTCTCAAAATACCTTTCTCTTAGCTGGGCTTTGCCATCATTAAGGAAAAATCAGTTGTTACTGTGGGTGGAAGTGGGTGGAATTGCCCCTTTGAGCAGCACACTTTGGCTAAATCAGTTCAAAATGATATGTCTGGTCTTAGGTTTCATCTCGGTGTTGCTTCCTCAGCTCTTTGGTGGGCTGTAGGAGGGGTAGGACTTGCTGCACGACAGATTTCTCCAGCTTTTGAGCGGAGGAGGTCAGCGGGAGATGCCTGGTCAAGATTAACAGGACTTGAGTGAAGAAATGAATGCACTTAGGGACCATTTAGCATCATATCTCCTTCTGCAGGATGCAGACCGGTCACTGTTCTGGTGCTGGTTTGCTTTCCCCTTTCTGTAGAGTTTGGTGGATGCAGAGTTATCATCACTAGACTCTGTCTAGTCCAGCAGAGCTTCGAGATCATCTCTCTGCTAGGATTAATAAAGCCTGTCAATTAGCAATCTTCATTAAGGGCTGGTTTGCTGTGAGATACTCTTACTCAGTGGATTGCAGACCCCTGTAGGAGTTAGCGTGGTGTCCTCTAGGAAGATTGACTTCCTAGATAACGAGCACTAACAGTGCTATTGACTATTACCTATATATTGCCCATATCTAGATATACACACCTATATATAATACAAAATTTCACACTTGAAGCAGGTCCAGCGCTCGGATAGAAGTAGAGTCCAAGCTGAATTGGTGAAGGTGAGGGGAATTCAGAGGGAAGATGAACGTACATGAGCTTTAATGTTTACTTCACAAAAGTTTTAGTATCAACCATACAACAGACTAGATTTTTGGAAGATTGTACGCTTGGCCTGCAAGAATCAGGAGCTTTAAAAACTGGTGTTCATGTTGCTGGTGTGCGTGTGGTGATGGATCCTTGGTGCTGTCATGATTCTCGTGGCCTCACAGGCCAAGAATTTTGGTAGGCTTGTGGGGGAAAGTCTTCTCAGATGGCCTGAGGTGGCATTTTAATCCTCATAAGGGCATGTGAGCCTTCCAGCCATCTTCTGCCCTCAAACAGCCTCTGCTAGAGTCCATCTGAAGGGGTGAGCGTGGAGAGTTGCTTTGGGAAATGAGACCCAAGGTTGGAACACTGAACAGTCACCACACCACATTTACACCACGTGGATCTATACGCAATTTTGAAAGGGCGAGGGGAGAACCAGCCTGGGAGATCAAAAGCAAGTGGCAGGACTGGCTGAGGGACCAGTGTTTAGAGCAGAAGGGTATCCAAGTTGGTGAGAGGGTTATAAATAGCTGCCACCAAAGCTTTGCCCAGACTTTACTCATGCACTCAGCCATTGTCATGCAAAATCCTGGCCAGCTCTGCTCGTGGGTGGATGGTGTGAGGCCAGATTTACTCAGTTTAGTCCCAGCCTTGTTAGCATAAAACTATGTTTTTGCAAAGCTAAATGTGATCTGTGCCTGAGAGGAGTAGCCCCGTGTTAACCTGCCTGGCTCTTCGTTTGTCAGCAGATACCAATTGAAGAGATGTGGCCACTGCAGGCACCATTAGAAAAATGAGCTCATGGAGTGTGCTCCTCTGCTTGCTGAGTGTGTGCTGGGGGTCAGGCTTGCTTAGGGTTTGTAACTTGCAATTAAGATGCAGTTGACGAGCTTTCCCCTTTACTTGGAGCAAGAAGTCCTCCTCTGCTTCCTGTCTGTGACCTGCCAGGTGATTTGGGGACCTCTTGAGAGGTTAAACTTGAAGAGTAACTTCAAAAAGAAATGAAGTCATCTTCCTTGTTGTCCCCTCTCTAGGTGAAAGGAGGGACTAATAGAGAGAGTTTATATTGGATATTGGGAAGGAATTGTTCCCTGTGAGGGTGAGGAGGCCCTGGCACAGGGTGCCCAGAGAAGCTGTGGCTGCCCCTGGATCCCTGGAAGTGTCCAAGGCCAGGCTGGACGGGGCTTGGAGCAGCCTGGGATAGTGGGAGGTGTCCCTGCCCATGGCAGGGGGTGGAATGAGATGAGCTTTAAGGTCCCTTCCAAAACAAATCTTTCCAAATCTTTTTATGTTTTACATCATGGAGGGGAAAATCTGCACCTCTGTCCTGCTGGTTCCTGTTTCCATATTTGACATGAGATATTAGTAAATGATCTTTGGGTTATTTGATTAATGACAGATTTAGACTGTGAAGAGCTGTCCTGACTTGGTAGGTGGGGATTGGCTCAGTTGGCTGTTGTACCATTATTCTGGGGGAATGTCATTCCCTCTTGTTGATCCATGTGTTTGCCTTTGCAATGAATGTGTCTGACTGCACTGAACTGAAAAGGCCTTGCTTTGGAGAGGTCCTGAAGCAGAAGAGAGTGGATTTCACTGTTTGCTGTCCTTCAAACATCTTAATAGGCTGCCTGTGCTTTTACTAAACAGCATCTCAAGGATGGCAGTAACTATCAATGGACAGAAAACAGCACTGGAATTTGCTTGCAGTAAAGAGTACTGGGGTGAGTAGTTCAATCCAACAGACCCAGGAATTCATGGCTCGTTTTGGAGTGGGACAGTGGCAGAATGACCTCTCAGATTTGAAGTGAAATCAAGTTGCTTTAAAGCAACTTGAAGTTGGGCAGGAACATGAAGAAAAATACTGGGGAGTAAGTGAGAGAGCTGCTGATCCATGCTCCCCGGCAGGCAGGAATCCAGCTGCTGAGTGGGGCCAGGGTGCTGGCAGGACCACAGGTGTGTGGCATGTGGTATCCAAAATACTCCTGGTATAGCAGACCTGTGTCTTTTCCTGAGGTTACACACGAAATGTGTTTAATACACGTGTATTAAATGCAGAACACTTTGGGGCTTTTTAAGTGACTTCAAACTCTGATTCCGCATCCTGCTTTTTCCTGTGGTTTAAAGCATCTCTCACGGCTGTCTGTCATCCTACCTGGACTGTCCAAGAGGGTTTTTTTCTGTATAAACTGTGTGTAGGTAACACATCCTACCCCAGCCTGTTGTGTTTGAACACTGCGTTCACGAGCTTTGTGTCCCTCAGGGTCTGTGTGTGCTTCGGATGCTTCAGTTAGCAACATCCTTTAAGCAAGACTAAAGAAATCATTAACTTCCAAGTAACTACAACAATAAGGCTATGCTTTTTGTGGTAAGGTGTGATTGCACGTTTTACGCTGAAAGTTAAATCTTTTAATTCCACTTTCCCATCTCAAGATGTCAGTACCCGAATAGACAGAAACTCGCCCTACCTGCTGGCGGCGATCTCCGCGTCACCCACGGTGCGGGTCGGGAGCTCTGGATCAATTCCTGTGCTAACCCGTCTGTTTTTCCCAGGTTTTGTAGTGCTTCCCGAGCATGAGTTCAGCATGAAGCGGCGATTGGATGAGCAGGAATCACCCGTGTATGCGTCGCAGCAGAGACGTATCACCAGCAGCACCGAGGCTTTCCCGCACCAGCACCGCGTGCTCGCCCCGGCCCCGCCGGTCTATGAGGCAGTTTCGGAGACCATGCAGTCGGCCACGGGGATCCAGTACTCCGTAACTCCCAGCTACCAGGTGCGTGTGCTCAGCCCGTAGCTCTGTGGCCAGTCAGCACCGTGCCACGGCACCGTAGAGTTCTGTATTTGACACAAGGTTTTGTTTTGGTAACCGGGGTTTCCTTCGAAAAAGGGGACGGTGTGCTTATCGTACATCTCATTTTCCCTGCTTGCTTTATTGGCTTCATTCGTGAACCAACATGGTGGGACTTGGCTTTCTTGAACACTATTCTTTTAATGATTCTCTTAGACCGTGGTCTCTAAATCACAGAGTCAGGTTTGTGGAGGGGTTTTCCTCCATTTTTCTGTTTTTCAGCTGGAAAAGGTTTGCTATTGTAAAAGATGTGTGGTATCTTGGATGATCTTTAGCTTAGCAGACTAGATCAGCATTTAGATTGAAGACTTTCAGGAAAATTGAAATGTTTTGGAAAACGTTACCCCAGAGTCATTAGGTGGCACTCTTCCCTCTCTTGCCTTCTTTACAAGGAGCTGGCAGTTGGGAACAAGGGAAAAAAATATCTTTTTAAGAGTACACTGGAGATAGCTGTCACTGAAAGAGCAGGGAAAGGCTATTTGTGTGATATTTGTCTTTGCCACATTTCTGGCATATTGAATCTTCCACACTTGTGTTGCTGGTGAGCTGCTCTCCCTGTCTGGTGTCTGATTTTACACACAGCTTCATCCTTGCTTCTGCAGAAGGGATGTTCACACTGATAGAGGCGGCCACAGAGCTGAAGAGCTGCAGGCAGACCCTTGCAGGAGCTGGAAGAGGGTGTGTTGATGCTGGTAGTACTTCCTAAAAAGAACCTAGATGAACCAGCAGGCAAATCTTATTTTGTTCATAAGGATTAAATAAAGTATGTCCCATCTAAAAGCGGCTTGAATGGAAAACTGGGTTTGTGAAAATGATTTTCCAAATTGAAACTTCCCTGGTTTGCAGTATGAAAAAGTCCCAAAAGCACATGCTTTCTGTTCCTTTCCCTGTTTTTCTAGGGGAAATACCAAGCTGGGTTTTTCCCTGAGCCTGCTGGTGCCAGAGAGCCACAATTTGACTCCCAGTACCCAAACTGAACATCAAGAACGTAGCAGCCTGTAAAGATTCATTCACTCAGATTATTACTTGTGACATGTAGGGAAAGGAGAGAACCTTGACTCTTGGCAGATTAAAAATCCCATTTTACCTTCCTTTTTCATGTCTTTATGTCAGGGGACATACGTGAGTGTGCAAGCTGGGGACAGCCTGTGTTTGGAATGTGTTTGCAGGGACGGCTTTCCTGTATTTGGGGTTCAGGATGAGAGTTGTCCAGAGTTTGTTGAGTAAGGTTGTTAGCAGTCATGGTTAAAGCTCAAACCAGCTGTGTTCTGCTCCCTTAATTGTGTTCCCGTGCCTGGGAAGCCTGGGAGGCTCTCTGCTCTCTGCCACGACGCCGTGGCCTCGCCTGACGTGCTGTTTGCCTTGGCAGGTGTCGGCCGTGCCGCAGAGCTCGGGCAGCCACGGGCCGGCCATCGCTGCCGTGCACGGCGGCCACCACCACCCCGCGCCGGTGCAGCCCCACGGCAGCCAGGTGGTGCAGAGCCACACGCACCCCACGCCCCCGGCCGTGCCCGTGCAGGGCCAGCAGCAGTTCCAGAGGCTCAAGGTAACGTCAAGCAGCGCTGCCCGATGTCAGCCATCCTCTCCCGAAATCCCTTGTGCGCCCAGGGCCCTTTTTCTATCCTTTTTACCTCCCTGCTGGTGACTTCCTAAAAGCTTTCTCGACATGGATTTGATGCTTCTCGCGTTTGGGGGTCTGTTGAATGCAGAAATGGACTTCCCTTTCTGCTGAAACCCTGAGGTTTCACGTACCGTAATAAAAAGAAATTGGACTTGCTAGGAAAAGATTCGTGGCAGGGAGGAAAAGGAAAAATGTGTTGCTTAGAGTATTTGGATGAATGGGTTAAATTACCAAAACATTTGGTGCTTTTCTGAACACATGGTATCTGTGGGTGGTTGTGTGGGAGTAATTTGGGAGTAAGGAAGGCTCTATTCTCAGATTATGTGCTGTAAAATCCTTAAACAAAGAGAAAAGTCCACCAAAAATAAGCCCTTTAAGTTGCTACATTTGGAGAAGGCATGTACATACGAATTGATGCCTGTTTCAGCTCCTTCCAAATACGGTGCGAGTCTTTTCCAGTTTTGGTGGAAACCACTGCCCTTTCCTTTTGCTGAATGTGGGAAACTTCATTTCTACAAGTCTCTGAAAACCGATTTCAAAAAGAGTGTTTCTTCCTCCCGGTGAAATCCATGGAAAATCCTTTGCTAGTGCAAGGTTGGGGCTATACATGAGTCTTTCTTCCGTTGTTGTAGTTTAATTTCAGACAAAAGAGCGGTCCTGTGTGTAACTCTTGCAGCTGCTGAGTGCATGGCCTGGCTGCTGGAGGCACAGGGACCCAGAGCTCTCTCTTTAGGCTGTGGCTGTTCTTCCAGTACCTCTGAAAATTGGCTGTTGGTGCACAAATCATGAACCTCTTGCTGTTGGAGTTGTAAAACAATTTGCCGCCCACAGTTGCCATTTTCGAAACCCTTCTATGTCGAACTGAAATGTCTGGCTTCTTGAGAGAAGTGCAAGCGTGTACCTGGCAGACATCTACTACACTGAATATGTCATTTCCACTTTCTGCTTATTCTTAGGCTTCCATAATAATTTCCACATATGAATGCAGGAAAAATATTCAGTCTAGTTCTGTTTATCCTAGCAGTCACTTCAGTGATGGTAAATTTGGAGTGGCTTTTTTTTTTTTTTTTTAATTCTGAGTAATTCTGCTGATCTGTGTTGCTCTTTTTTTCCTTTTTGTCTCTTTTTGGTACAGTTTTATCTCGTGGGCCAGGAGTGGGGAGTGAGTACCTCTTATTCAAACAGTACTGGTAGTAAACTAACCAGGCTCATGAGCTTTTTGCTCCTTAACTCCCTGCCCAGGCTCAGGGCTAACAGCTGTGTTTTCAAATAATGAGTGTTTTACAGAACAATGGTGGGTGAAATCAAATCTGCTCTGCTAATATAACCTGTCTGGTCTGTCTCCAGGTGGAGGATGCATTGTCTTACCTTGACCAGGTGAAGCTACAGTTTGGTAGTCAGCCACAGGTCTACAATGACTTCTTGGATATTATGAAGGAATTTAAATCTCAGAGGTAACAAGCTGCATTTTGCTTCTTCCTTCCAGGTTAGGAGGAGTGTATGTGGACATGGGAGCACAGGGCAGGACCTAAATTCTGTCCTTTGTATACAGAATAACACACCTGGACAATGACGTAAAAGCATTTTATTGTGTGCTTTATTTTCTAAAAATTAAATGCATCCCTTCATTTATACTGAATCTCTGCTTAGACTGGGAGTTCACAAGTTCAGCCTTGACAGCTGATTCATCTGGTTGTCTGCCCATTAATAATGGTCAGACTTGGGACTAGATCTCGTGCATATAAAACGCTGTCTGGGCTAATAAAATAATGCTAATGTCACTCTTGAGTTCAGCAGCGTGTTTATAGGACTCACTTTTGCATTGTTTCATAGGCTAGAGGTGCTAAGGGAAAAAAATGTGGTGGAAGATTCCTCTGTGGAGAGCCTTGTCCCACCGCAAGGTCCCAGCGGATCGTGACATTGTGATCTTGTTCCTTCCTCAGCATCGACACCCCAGGGGTGATCAGCCGTGTGTCGCAGCTCTTCAAGGGCCACCCAGACTTGATCATGGGTTTCAACACCTTCTTGCCACCTGGCTACAAGATTGAGGTGCAGACCAACGACATGGTGAACGTGACAACCCCGGGGCAGGTTCACCAGATCCCCACGCACGGGCTGCAGCCCCAGCCGCAGCCCCAGCCGCCGCATCCGTCGCAGCCTTCGGCGCAGTCGACCCCGACACCAGCACAGCCGGCGCCGCAGCCCACGCCTGCCAAAATCAGCAAGGTGAGAGGCTTTGGGTGAGCTGCACTAAGAACACAGCGATTCTGCTGCCTCCAGCTGAAGCTGGTGTGGAGCTAGAGAGTGAAAAATTAACTTCCACGCTGCTTTTCCACAGTATTTGTGAACCTTTGTGTGTTTCCCTTGTGCTGCTGAGTTAGTTTCTCATTTTCAAACTTGAAGATGCAGTCATAGTTAATTTGACAGCATTTCAAATAAGCTTTCCAAAACATTAAGGGTTTGGAAAAGCCTTGTTGCTGGCAGTGGGGAACTGAAAGACAGTCAGAGCATCTGGTAAATGGCACACACATTATTCAAGAAGTGATCCAGCAACCCTAGGGAAAAGGTTCCTAGTTAAAGCACTGGGCACACATTATCTACCTGCTTTTGTGTATATTGTCTTAAACCTAAAGTCCCAAGAAATTGCCCATAAACCAGAGGTTGTGATAAAGATGTTCTTCTCGGTGTGAAAGTGCGTGTGTTGTTTCACATGCTTGAAGCAATTAAGCCTTTAGGAAACCTTCATTTGTTATTTGGTGGATTCTGCGTTGCTTGAAGTCTTGTTTTCAGATTGGATGGTTTTTGTAGAGGGGTCTGGTTCAGCCATCACCTGGAAAGGTTCAGGAGTTACTGGCAACATCTAAAGTGCAAGAGTTTAGGCAAGATGACCATGATGTTGCCTGTAGGTATTGGTGTGTGTGCCCAAAACAGAGACCTTTCAGTAACATAGGAAATTTGACTCTGGTTTAGATATAATCCAGATGCTACTGTCCAAAAGATGTAATTAAAACAGAACAGGATAATAGACGTTCAAGGAGATTACTCCAGATAAAATATCATGTATTTTAGCCTCAAAATGCGAAAATATTTCAGAGCCTTAGGGAGGGAATCTCCGAAGTTTCAAGGGTTAATCCCTAAACTCTTAAATAACAATTGGCTGGAAAAGCTAAAGAAAAAGGTAATATGCAGTTTAAAAGCAGCAGGATTTAAAATGTGGTGGGTAGCTGATCTCTGAACAAACATCGTTGGGACATGCAACTTCCTGCTCAGAAATGGCAAACAAAAACATGCTGAAAGATTTGCTGAAAGATTTGCCAAGCTGGACACTGCAGATCATTCCAGAATGAACTTTCCTGTGCCAGATTTCAAGGACTTTTTCTTAAGAAGTAGTACATGCTCTCAGTGAAGAGGTAGCAGGCTCCTCCTTAGCACCATGGGATAAGTGGTTTGCTCCCCATCAAACTGTAAAATGTTGAACTATCTTTGCTAAAACTTTTAAATGAACCTGAGGGACAGGCTAGACAATGAGGTGAGATGTCCCTACCAGGCAGGTGAAGCTATAGCTGAGCATGGCAGGACCTTGTAACAGGATATTTATGGCCATTCTAAGACAGTTACTTACATTCTCAGTCCTGAAAACTCAGTGTAATACACGGAGTAATACACAAGTTTTAAAATTTAAAACACGAGGGGAATAAGTACTTCCATTTCCTTTTAAAACTGCCACCTCAAAACTAAATTTTCACCTGGCTGTTTGATGTCCATTAAGAGTATTCAAAATAGTTACTCACTGCCTGCTTTTTGTCTCAAGAAACTCCAGTTTTCCCTTGCTATTGCCTTTATACATCCCACAATTCTTCACTAGTGGGGAAAATCACTTGCAGGTGTTGGAGCCAGTTGTACCTATGCATTTTAGCTCTGTTAAATTTTTGAGGTAGTTTGTGTCCCTTGTCAGGTTTCAGTCCAAAGCAATGAGCAAGGAAAATCATCTTAATAACAACAGCTTGAACGGTCCAGGCATTTTGTCTCCGTGATGCGGTTTAGTCTCTGCTGGCCCACTGAATATTTATCTATCCCTAAGTGGATTAAAAGTGCCTTTATCCCAACCATAAAGGGATCTGCTGATTCCTCACACAGCTTGTTTTCTCCTCAGCCATCGCAGTTGCAGGCACATACTCCTGCCAACCAGCAAACCCCCCCGATTCCGCCGTACGCATCGCCACGCTCGCCACCGGTCCAGCCTCACACGCCTGTGACAATCTCTCTGGGCACCACACCGTCCCTGCAGAACAATCAGCCCGTGGAGTTTAATCATGCCATCAACTACGTCAACAAGATCAAGAATCGGTTCCAGGGACAGCCGGACATCTACAAGGCCTTCCTGGAGATTCTCCACACGTATCAGGCAAGTGTTAGAAATACGAGTTTGGGTCTACGTATGGTTATTTCTCTGGCTTTGCTTTGTTGGGGGGGTGTCCAAAGCTTGCATTTGGGTGTTGTGCTGTATTAGTAGTGGCCAGCAAATAATCACAGACTGGTTTGGATTGGAAGGGGCTGTAAAGGTCAGCTAGTCCAACCCTTTGCCATGGGTAGGGACACCTTCCACTAGGTCAGGTTGCTTCAAGCCCTGTCCAGCCTGGCCTTGAATTCTGCTTGAACTGAGCAGGATTCTTGCAAGTTAAAAAGATTACACAGCAGTATGAAGTAATAGATTTCAGTCCCTCATGTTTGCTGGGAAGTGTCTGAAATGCTTGCTTAAGAACTGGATTTGGCGTTTTTCTATGAGCATGTGTCAGGATGAGACAATGGGGCTGTAGCTCTGTGTTAAAAGCAAAGGAACCACTTCCTTGATCAGTGTCTTACCGTTCCAGGGCCAGTTGGGCATTTAGGATGTATTTCTAGTATATATAAGTATAGATATTTAGAATATACAAGAGTCATACTATTAAAATAGTATGATGCTTTACGTAAGAAGCTGAGACCTTTGCTGTTTCATTATTTATATCACTGAGAGTTTTATTTTTTCTTTGTCACTTGAATAGTTTGTGCATCCTTTCTTCTGATGCTTCTCCTCTTTCCTCTGGCAGAAAGAGCAGCGTAACGCCAAGGAGGCAGGAGGGAACTACACGCCGGCTCTGACAGAGCAGGAGGTGTATGCCCAGGTGGCTCGCCTCTTCAAGAACCAGGAGGATCTGCTCTCGGAATTTGGGCAGTTCCTGCCTGATGCCAACAGCTCTGTGGTGAGTACCCTTGGAGACAGACTGAAATAACTAATGCAGCGTTCTGTACGTAGCCAGTGTTCAGAAAAACGTGCTTTTGCTGTTTCTTTCTTGGGGTGCAGGAATGAGGTCAGGGGGGTAGACTGTGTTTTCTGGCTGCAACTTGTCTCTTAAATAATTTTTAATTTAAATGCAATTCCTTTGCCTAAAAGGGTTGTTTTAAGTTACTGCTGTAACTGCAGTAAAATCCATTGGTCATCTAGAGCTAGGAGGAGCAGCAGACCCCACCTGGACTGCTGCATCCAGCTTGCACAGGAAGGACATAGATCTGTCAGAGCAAGTCCAGAGGAGGCTGCCAAGATGATCAGAGGGATGAAGCACCTCTCCTGTGAGGAATGGCTGAGAGAATTAGGATTGTTCTGCCTGGAAAAGAGAAGGCTCAGGGGTCACCGAATTGTGGCCTTTCAGTACATGAAGAGAGCCTCAAAGAAAGATGGAGAGAGACTCTTTACAAGGGCATGGAGTAGTGACAGGACAAGGGGGAATGGCTTCAAACTGAGAGAGAGTAGGTTTAGATTAGATGTCAGAAAAAAATTCTTCCCTGTGAGGGTGGTGAGACACTGGCCACAGGTTACCCTGAGAAGCTGTGGCTGCCCCATCCCTGGAGGTGTTCAAGGGCAGGTAGAATGGAACTCTGAGCAACTTGGAATAGTGGAAAGTCCCCGACTATGGCATGGCATTGGAATGGAATGATCTTAAAGGTCCCTTTCAACCCCAACCATTCTGTGACATTTTGTGTGGAACTTAGCCCCTAATGGTCTTACGGGTTTGTCTCTGACCAAGCTGTTAAGTAAGACAACTGCAGAGAAAGTGGAATCGGTCCGGAATGACCACGGGGGCACAGTGAAGAAGCCACAGCTCAACAACAAGCAGCAGAGACCCAACCAGAACGGCTGCCAGATCCGACGGCACTCGAGCACTGGAGCAACCCCTCCGGTGAAGGTAAGAGCGCGTGCTGCTCCTCCAGAGCCCCGTTTGTCCCAGGAGGCTGTGGCAGAGCAGGAGGTGTTTTCCAAATCCTTGTGATTTTTGTGGCACAGGCTGCAGCTTGAGAACATGGAAAATAATGTTTGTCTTTAAACCTTTCAGAAGTCCTTGTTTCCAAGCACAAATCTTTGCCTCTGATTTTTGCAAACCGGTGGTGGGATCTGTTCCTGAGGGTGGGATATAGTTACTTCAATGGCTTGGGAAAACAAAGTTTTCATCACTTTATTAGAAATATGTCGTTCTATTAGCAGTGGTTAATGAGGGGGATTTGTGGAGTGTGGAGACGAAAGTCTCAGTACTGCCACAGAATATATTTGTCCAAAATTTGTAGCAAATGTTCCTAAGGCACGTAGGAAAAGACAAACTGAAAAGGTGTGTCTGAAAGCTTTATTGTAGTAGAACTTGGAGCAGATGCAGTAGAATCATGTTTGCTCATCTTTCCTGTGATAAGCCTTTTAATACAATGATGAATGATTATTCTCTCAGCAGAGTTTGCCCTTTTCAAATGATGCACAATTTGTGAGAGCACCGAGGCTTTGTAGTGCAACAAAAATTGTCCTGTGGCCAGGTGGCTTCGTGTTGGTGCATGAAGGATAAATATGCCTGCTTTTTTTTAAGCCAGTATATCTTCCTTTGTCATGAAAAGCGTTAGCAGGCGTAATTGTATCGTTTAAATGCAGTGATTTAAGTCCCCTTCTGCCCTTTCTCCTCCTCTTCAAATCAAGGGCACCAAAATGAAGCAGGTTTTGGAGGCAACTTTCAGCCTTTCTGAGGATGGAGAGTGCAGGGGTGGTATGGGGAAAATAAAGCATCTTGCAGTAGAATGCAAGAGAGAAAAAAATTGTTATTCTGGGGAGGTGTAAGACTTACAGAAGTGGATGAGTGATAGGAAAATCACTATATTCTGGCAGTTTTCCAAACTAGTTATCAAAATAAAATATGCTGCAGTGTGATTGTTTCAAGCAGCTAGTTACAGCGTAGGGTGCAACAATGTATTACAAATATTTGGAGTGTCATGCTACTTATTAACATTCAGTAAATTAACTTGTAGCACGTGGTTTAATAGACTTTTCCTTCAAAAAAGCCACCTTTCCTTTAATGGGAAGCACATGGTGGGGTCAGGGAGCTGGCACTCAAGTGTGATAAATAATCAAATTATCTCAACTTGCTGAACACCCCTTTTATTTTTAATTGCCTTTCTTTCTTTGATAACAGAAGAAACCAAAGCTGCTTGGTTTGAAAGACCAGTCTTTGGCAGAAGCCAGCAAACATGGTGTGGGGACAGAATCTCTCTTCTTTGAGAAGGTGAGAGGCTGGATGCAGATGTTGCATGTCCTTGATGTAGGTCCTTCCTGTATACACATCTGGACTTCTGTCACCGTGAAGTGTGTGAGATTTACACCACCCTGATAACGTTTCTCAGCTTGACCTCAGATGTATCCTGCGACCTCTAAGTCGAATCCATTGAAATTTTTAAAAATTGGTGATGTTTTTTACATGTGTTTTTTCCCCAAAGCTCCTTCTCCAGCTTTCCACCCGCTGCTGCTACAGTTTATTCGAGGGAACGGGAATTTTTCCTGTAACCCACACTCCAAATTGTTTTCCCCTTTATGAAATCCCCGTACAGTTGATGATGTGCTTGGCATGTCTTGCTGTGTCGGCACAGCTTGTACCCATCTACAACCAGCTGGCTGCAGTGGGGGAGCTCAGTTTACAAAGCACCTGATTCATATTTACATTGGGTTGTTTTTTGGGTTTTTTTTCCCCTCAGAGATTAATCTAATTAATTGCAGAGTTGTTACCTGTTGCTGGTTTAGCACACAGATCAAGTGATGGAGATATGGGGTGTTTCCAAGTGGTACCTTGGTGTCTTTTCTAAGATGTCCATACATTCCCTTATAGCTCAGAGGGGAGTATGGAACGAACTTAAAACCATCCTTTTAAGCAATATTCATGCATTGATGACAGTCTTGGTTGCTCCCTGCTGATGTGGTGAATTTTGCAGTGTGATGGGAACCAGCTAATGGTAACTGGGAACCAAGTTATTGCTTGAAGGATGTGTAGGTGTTAACATGAGTAAACCTAGAAATCCCTGCTGTGGAATTATAACCATAGTGATGAATAAGTTAACGATGATAGATCTCGTCTGATGTGTAGATCCAACTGTTCTTGTGGGAAAGCTAATGGTTGGGATGAATAGTTTGGCTTCCTCATCCTGTGATGATCAGGGTTACAGAAGGAGGATTGTCTGTGATAATCCAAGCTGGAATTAGGCAGAGGCTGGAGAGGTGTTATGCAGGGCATGGCTCTCGTACCCGTGCTCCCTACTTGAAATGCTCTCTGGAGTTTAAAAGCAGCCTGGGTGGGTTTGTGGTGCTGCAGTTAGAGCTGATGTCCACAATTCCACTGTTTCGTAATCCAGCTGTTACAGAGTTCTTTGAAGGATTTAATTCTTCACTTGCAACTCCTTTCTTAGAGTAATGCCCCAGTGCTGACACTGCAGGGGATCCCAGCGTGGGGATGGCTCGCATCAGTACCTGTTTGTCTGGCCTTGCATGGAGGGCAAGTTCCCTCTGTCCAGCTCACTTAAAGATTTGTGTGCCTCGGTGGGAAGCACAGTGTCAAATCCAGGTCTCCTGGACCTCCCCCTGCTTGGTCTCACCCTCTTTTCCTCTTGTCTCCCCTCCATCAGGTCCGCAAAGCTCTGCGTAGCACGGAAGCGTACGAGAACTTCCTGCGCTGCCTGGTTATTTTCAACCAGGAGGTGATCTCCCGGGCCGAGCTCGTGCAGCTGGTTTCTCCATTCCTGGGGTAAGTGCAGCCCCTTTCCTTAACATGAGGCAAGAAGCTTCATCTTCTTGGTCTGTTTCTGTTGTGGAGCCAGGAAAGAAACACTAACCTTCAGGGTCTTCTGCACTGCCCTTTCCTATTCCTTATCCCAGAGAGATTCCCAGCTGTCCTGACAGGCAGCATGCAGGAGCACTGCAGGTGTTGCTTGCTGTGTGTCTTCCCTTTCCAGCAGGGCAAACAAAATCATTAGCAGCCTGTTGTTGCAGTTTCTTGCTCTGGAATCATGGGTTATGTCATTTGAGAAAAGATTGACTGTCTAATTACATAGGAAATGTCCCCCCCCCAAAAAAAGCAGAGTGCTGATATAAACTCACTAAAGTTTCCAAAACGCAGCTGAATTCTGTCACAAAGCCAAAGATGTTAAGGAACTCTAAATAGGAATTTATGACTTCCATGATGGTCAGTAGTGTACAGAACAGCTCTATTAATTGGTTAAAACCAACAGATACCCTCTCACCAACTTTGGGCAGCAAGATTAGTGTTTCTTTTGCCTGGGCACTGAGTTGCTCGTTCCAAGGGAGAAGGCAGTAGCAACATAAATTGGGTTCAGGAGCCCATTACAGTAGCTCCTGTGCAGAGAAACTGCCCTAAGGAGCTTCCACTCGCTCTGTAGATCCACTGGAACTAGCCAGGCATCAGCAGGATGCCTGACTTTAGGTAGAAAAGATGCAGTATTTGACCAAAAAAATCTGTGCTTCTCCCATCTACTGCCTGTGCTTCTAACTATAGGGAAAGATATAATGCAGGGTTTTTTATTCTGGAGTTGAACATTATCTTTTGCCATACAATGAAAAAGCAATGAATAACTGGTGATTCAGTTAGTAACAGGTTCAATTCATCCTATTGCTGGAGCTTTGCGTGAGATAAGAGGACTTGAACAAATGCAGTATTTTAGACTAATAAATTCTTCAGGAAACTTTGCGAACAGGCAAACTTGGGCCTTGCAGGCAAAGACTTCTCCATGATTTATGCTGCCCTGTGAAGTCTGGTTGAAGCAATTGCTTGGCACCGAAACCTTTTGCTGTGTAGTTACAGAATTGTCTTTTAGTTTCTTCTTGCTGCTTCTGGAAAGGAGAGGTCTGGTTTAAGGTTCAAAGCGTTATCAAACAAATAGGAATCAGGCCTGAGTTCCCTACCCGGGTAGTTTGGGGAGACCCAGATGTGACCGTGCCACGAGTGCTGTCCCTGCAGCGAAAGCTCTGACAGCTGTTCCCTGCTCCTCTCTATTCCTGAAGCACCTTAGGTGCACCAAGAGAGCAATCCCCCACCTGATCAACAACAGATGCTTGCTTCCCTTTTGGCCAGGCCCTGTGGAAGCGGGGTTGAGCAGAGGGTCTTCTCTCCAGATTGATAATGTCTGTAGTAATCAGTTCTAGCCTCAGCATCACAGCTCAGCGCTGTTTGCATTCCGCTTAGCTCGTTTTTCACTTCGTTCCTTTCATTTTAGGAAATTCCCGGAACTGTTCACTTGGTTTAAAAACTTTCTGGGGTATAAGGAATCTGTTCACATGGAGACGTATCCGAAGGAACGGGCTACTGAGGGGATTGCCATGGAGATTGACTATGCCTCCTGCAAGAGGCTGGGCTCCAGCTACCGAGCCTTGCCCAAGAGCTACCAGCAACCCAAGTGCACAGGGCGGACTCCGCTGTGTAAAGAGGTAAGGTGGGAGTTGTGCCACAGAGGAAAGGCTCTTCCCGGCCTTTTTAAAGCGTTGGAGCAAAGGCGAGCAAAGCGCAGCAGGACGGGGAATTTACTTTGTATCCCTGGGGATGTCAGGGCACGGCTGGTGGTGGCAAGCATGGAGCTGAGGCCAGGTAGCCGCCTGCTTAGCACTGACCCACACTGATCTGTGCTACTCCTGCAGCCAGGCATGTGTGGGCACACCGTCCCGGCTCGGGATCGTCACGGTACGTGTGGCAGCCCCAGGGGAGCACACCCAAGGTATTCCTAGTGGCATTCCCGTCAACATCTGGATCATATCCAGAAGCTTATTGCACAGGGTGAGGCGTCAGTCTAGGAATTGGGTTATGCTGGGAGTTGTGATACCCACGTGGCTTTGATGCTTGGCATCATCTCTTCTGCAGCAGCGTTTGTGAAAGGTCTGCATGGAGCGTGGGGGGGCAGCTGGAGAAAAACCTACTGAATAGTTATGATGTTTAATTGCTGACATACCTGATGCTCCTGCATTTTATTTATGATGTGTTATGTAGTACAACCTGTGGAAGGAGCGTTAAGATGGCAAACTTAAAACACTCCAAGTAGGAAATGACAGAACTGGTTTTCTGTGTGGTCTTAATGTGATCTCAGAGGTCCTTTACAAGGTGGTATGTAATTCAGGATTATTGCTACCTTTTTACCTAAATTCCCACTTAGCCTGCTTTCAGAGTTGTCTCTAGGCCAACTTTAGAAGAAAATCATGTTTTCTGTAGACAGATTCTCCCACGTATTCCCTCAGATGAATCTTTCTTTCTCCCTGAAATGCTGAATTTTTAATCCATGTCTTGACACATCCCTCAAAAGCATCTTGTGTGATGCAGTTACAAACTTTTCTCCTTGTGAGAATCTAATGACTCAGTTGTTCAGGCTTTGGGTTTATGAAAACCGGGCCTGGCTTTCAAGACTGTCTGCCAGAATCATTGTTTCTTTCCCTTTGGCCTCTTTGAGGTTGTTGTTGGTTTTTTGTTTGTTTGCTTTTTAATGTTCTGCTCCTGTGTTGAAAGCTGCAGGTGCTCAGCTGTTTTGTCAGGAAAGGTGATGCTGGGGTATGGATTTATACTTCCAATTAGCCTTGTTTGGAGGCAGCAACTGTGTCCTGTCTAACAGTCAGGTCTGCTGTGGTGACCGCACGGTGTTGATGGTGAATCACACATGAGGAGCCAGCTGGTTGCAGCTGACTAATCCAAAGTAGCAGAAAAGCTCCTTTCACCTTTATTTTCCTCTTCTCTCACAAGTTTTTTCCTCACAGCTCCAGCCAATGAATTTTTCAGGCTGCCTGGCAGTTTGGGTTCTGGCTGTTTGGGGTTGTCCTGTGAATGCTGGGCTTTGGAAGGGGCACACACTTTTTCCAGCTGGGGAATTAGCTCGTCCCATCAGAAAACTGGGCTTGAAGCTGGCCAGGTTTGATCCCCTTGAACACTGACCACGGCTCTTGTTCTCCCTCTGCCTCCCTCAAAGGTTTTGAATGACACCTGGGTCTCCTTCCCGTCCTGGTCCGAAGATTCCACGTTTGTGAGCTCCAAGAAAACACAATATGAAGAGCACATCTACAGGTGTGAGGACGAGCGTTTTGAGGTAAATTGCTTTTCCTTGCTTCGTGTCTTGGAAAGCTCTGTTCTGTGAACAGTTAATGAGCTCGATGTAATGATACCTTTAATACTGCATGTTAGAATCTCATTTTATTGTGCCTGCCACCTGGTTTTTGGCATAAAAGCTTGTGTTCTCTTCATGCAAGAAGCAGTGGCTGCATAACCACTAAGCTGCCAGCCCTGCCCCTCACCTTTTGTGCAGAGCTCTTGGTTCACCCCACTCCACATGAAATTGTTGAATGGCCAGCATGGAATTATTGCATCTTTTCTGTTCTTCCTGCCCACGTCGTGCACGAGAACATGCATTCCCCTGTAATCATCTGCAAAGCAATATGTTCAGGATGTTAAACAACTGACATCTGACTGGAAATGGAAGTTAGCTGGGCAATTACCTGAATCCGCTCAGATTTGGCACGTCCTTTTGTAGAGTAACTGTCAATTGTGTTCTATTCCCAGCTGGAAGATGTAATTTCCGAACAGTATTGTTCTGGTAGCCTTTAAATTCTTACGCAGTATTATGTAGGGAGCAGATGAAATATAATTGGATTATTTTAGAGCATCTGAACACCGAAGTGCTGGAGTACCCTGTGTTAAATAGGCGCAGCTTCTTGTTTCGCGTCACTTGAACGTTTGCCTCCGTGAAGTATCATGTTTTGTCTATTCAAATGCTACGGCTAATGCACTGTTCTCTCCAGCTGGATGTTGTCTTGGAGACCAACCTGGCAACGATCCGCGTTCTGGAGGCAATCCAGAAGAAATTGTCGCGCTTGTCTGCGGAGGAGCAGGCCAAATTCCGGCTGGACAACACCCTGGGGGGCACCTCGGAGGTGATCCACCGCAAGGCTCTCCAGAGGATATACGCTGACAAAGCAGCTGACATCATCGATGGGCTTCGCAAGAACCCATCCGTGGCTGTTCCCATTGTACTGAAAAGGTACTGATTGCCCCAGCACCCTGCCCCAGGGTCCCTTCCAAAGGGCAGCGCACCTTATGCCGTCCAAATTTACGGAAAAGTGGCTAATTTCTGCCCCTAAGGAGTGTGACCTCCACAAGGCTGTAAAATTGTCCCCAAAGGTTGTGGCTGCCCCACCCCTGGAAATGTTCAAGGCCAGGTTGGACGGGGCTTGGAGCACCATGGTCCAGTGGAAAGTGTCCCTGCCCATGGCAGAGGGTGGAACAAGATGATTTGTAAGGTCCCTTCCAAACCAAACCATTCCATGATTCTATTATTCTGTGAAACTAAGAAGTTCATTTATATTCTGGACAGTTGGTGTATTCCCTAATAGTCACCTAGAGGGAATTGCTCACCTGAAACAAAATTCTTACAGCTCAGCTGGAAGGATATAGAGCTTTTGTTGTCTCCTCCTAAACTTTTTTCTTCCTTGGTGTCAGCACTGTGTGTAAGGTAAGGAATCTGTTGTCCCAGGACTAAATGTGATCCCTTTCCAAATCCTATGGCTGTATGTGCCCAGATCATGGTGGTTCTGCTATCTTCAGATTCCCAGTCCTGTTTCTGCTGTCAGCATCCCCTTCCTCAGCTAAAAGGGAGTGGATGCTGCAATTCCTGGGGGAAGGTTGGGGAGATGTGTAAGCAGTACATACTCTTTTATCTCTGTGGGACTCCTGGTCCTATGTTTGGGAGTTCTGGAGCTGGAGGTAGCAGCCTTCCCAGGATACCTGCAAGGTCCCAGTTTCCCTACCCTTCTTGGACTGAATCAGGGGTGCTTTGCTTGGGATGCTGAGTCAAGGTTCAGGAGTGCATTCCCAGGACACTCAGGTGTCCATGCTTTGTTCATTGTCCAAACTAAGCTGCCCCTGTTCCACAGGTGGAGCTATGTGACTTGCTGGGGATTTCTGAGGCCAGGGCCAGCTTTTCTGACTTCCGTGACCCTCTATCCCCTCTCCCAGGGCTGCTTTGCTCCTGCATAGTTTTACTTAGATGTGAAAGAAACCCAGAGTGGTTTCTCCAGAAGAGCGTGTCCGGGGTGCACCTCCTGGAAAGCTCCTTTCTGTGGGATGTCTTTGATCCATGCCTATTTCATCAGGAGTTCAGCTCTTGTCAACACTCACCAAGAACCATGGGCCAAGGTTTTTCTTGTATGCTCATCTCTCAGCTCACCCTTGTTTTCTTGATCCAAGGTTAAAGATGAAAGAGGAAGAGTGGCGAGAAGCCCAGAGAGGATTTAATAAAGTCTGGCGAGAGCAGAATGAGAAGTATTACCTGAAATCCTTGGACCACCAGGGCATCAACTTCAAGCAGAATGATACCAAGGTCCTAAGGTCAAAGAGTCTCCTCAATGAGATTGAAAGCATCTATGATGAGGTGAGATGGTCACCAATAGTTTCCTTCCCTCAAACTTATGTACTGTGCTCGTGCAGTTTCAGTTCCTGTTCCTCACAGCTTGATGCGGGAGGAAATCTGTTCCACTGGCAGAGCTTTCTAGCAGGCTCTTGGGTGGTGCAGAGAGATTGTTTAAGCTGATTTTTGTGCTGTTTCTCCTTTGTAGAGGCAAGAACAGGCTTCAGAAGACAATGCTGGAGTCCCCACAGGCCCACACCTCTCGCTAGCCTATGAAGACAAGCAGATCCTGGAAGATGCTGCCTCTCTCATCATCCACCACGTGAAGCGGCAGACGGGGATCCAGAAAGAGGACAAGTACAAAATCAAGCAGATCATGTATCACTTCATTCCAGACCTGCTGTTTGCTCAGCGAGGTGAACTCTCAGATGTGGAAGAGGAAGAAGAAGAGGAAATGGATGTGGATGAAGCCACTGGGGCTGCGAAAAAGCACAATGGCGTCGGGGGCAGTCCTCCCAAAACCAAGCTGATGTTCAACAACACGACGGCCCAGAAGCTGCGGGGCATGGATGAGGTCTACAACCTCTTCTACGTGAACAGCAACTGGTACATCTTCATGAGGCTGCACCAGATCCTGTGCTTGCGGCTGCTGCGGATCTGCACCCAGGCTGAGCGGCAGATCGAGGAGGAGACGCGGGAACGGGAGTGGGAGAGGGAAGTGCTGGGCATAAAGCGAGACAAGAGTGACAGTCCTGCCATCCAGCTGCGACTGAAGGAGCCCAGTGAGTGACTTCTGGTGGGAGGCTGGGAGGAAAAAGGTGCTTCTGTTTGTAGTGTGGTGACAGGGCTTGTTTGGTGTTTTCAGGCACGTGACAGCAGTGACCCTTTAAGATGGGTTCTCTTTTATTATCCCTGGGGAGATGGGAAGATGTGGGGAGCACGGGACTTGGAATAGCAGAAGGATAATATGCAGCAGTTACTTCAGAAGAGCTTTCATTTTACACTTGCATATCTAAAGTATCCTCAAGTTCCCTAAGTAAAAGCTTTCAGAAATACAAAGCTCATGGAGGAGGCTAGAGCTAGAAAGCAAGAGATTGTGAAAATACCTGTGGCCTTAAAAGGACTTATTTATGCCCATAAAAGACAAGTTTAAGTAACTCTTCAGCTTAAGTGCGTCACCTGAGGACCGAAACACACCTTCCTGGGGGCGGTGTGCTCATCTCTCCCCTTCTCTCCTGTTGCAGTGGACATTGATGTTGAGGATTATTACCCGGCCTTCCTGGACATGGTGCGCAACCTGCTGGATGGGAACATGGACTCGTCGCAGTATGAGGATTCCCTGCGCGAGATGTTCACCATCCACGCCTACATCGCCTTCACCATGGACAAGCTGATCCAGAGCATCGTCCGGCAGGTGACTGCCAGCAGAGCCTGGGGACTGGGTGGGGGTGGGGTGGAGAAAGTGGGCAGGTTGTTTGCTGCAGTGAGAACCCGGGCTCACCTTGCAGGCCATGTTGTGTGCCTAAATGGGGAATTTCAGGGCTAAGCAGGTAAATTCAGGGTGTTTCTTCACCCAGCTCTCTAACCCTCGTAGTAGAGAAATGATAGAAAATGCTTTCTGATCTGTTTAAGTTGTTTTGAATATCCTCTACAGAGTTCTCGTTGTTTTCCTGATGTTTTAGGATATAAGTATTCAAAGCATGTCCAGAGCTAATCTTGCTTCAACTTTGGGGAAAAAAAAAAAAAAAAGAAGAAGAAATGACATCTAAATAGTTCCTTTCCTTTCCATCAGTGCTGTAGGAGTGCACACTTGTTCTAAAAACCTTTTGTCTCTTTTATCTGGCTGCTGGAGTAGCTCATTTTGGCTGTTTATACTCCAGTCCTTTTATTGGGTTGGTGGGAAGAATGTGTGAGCAAAGGAAAAATTCTTCTTGTGCCTTTTTGTAGCATAAAGAACGAAAACAGACACAAGGGGCTGGAAGTGGAATAACTTGAAAGGCCTTTCCTCTTTCAGAAGGGTAGAGCTGCTCTTCAGAAGCCTTTCAGTCCAGAGATTAACTGAATTCTGAAGACAGTTGGGAGGCTTTTGATTTTTAAACTTACACAAAATATGGATTTGATCTTAAACTTCCCACCCCTCTCCTCAGATGCAGCAGCAGCCCCTTGGCGAGGAGAGGACACACCGTGTCACGGAGCTCTGGCCCTTCCTCCCCTGCTGCTGAGCACAATGTTCCCCGCGTGTAGTTTTTCTCTGAGTAGCTGTGCTTTGCCACCTGCTAATTATTTTAAAGATACTGTGGGTTTTTCACATAGTAACAGAGATCATCTGCAACGGGAAGAAGCTAAGGGTTATTTCGCTTGAGCTCAATCCCGTTGTTACCTCCTTATTTTCTTCTATTGTGATGGGGGTGTAGCAGCCTCCCTGACAAGCACCTTCCCCGCGTTGTTCCTGTTTGCAGCTCCAGCACATCGTGAGCGATGAGATCTGTGTGCAGGTGACAGACCTGTACCTGTCGGAGAACAGCAACGGAGCCACGGGAGGTCTCCTCGCTTCCCAGTCTTCCCGCACGCTCCTGGAGGCCGCGTACCAGCGCAAAGCTGAGCAGCTCATGTCCGAGGAGAACTGCTTCAAGGTAAAGCCAGGGTCTGAACCACGGTGTAAAACCAGCAAGAGGTGAGGGGGGATGCCTTTTAAGAAGGGAGAGGCGCTGGTCCTTTAAAAAAGAGCCTTGTTTAGGCACTCAAAAATGAAGAAAATTAACTTCATCCCAGCCAAAACCAGTGCACATGCTGCCGGCTTTTGGAACATAGGTTAATGCTTCTGCAAGGGCCCCTCAGAAATGAAGTTTCAAGGAGGAATAGATTTCCTGGAACAGCAATGAATATCCCCTTTACTGTGCTTACAGCAGCTTTGGGCTGTATCATGCTGACTGCTTGGCTGCCACTGGTTTTAATTTGTTAGCTCAAACTCTTCTGTTTCTCTGGTGTCTCAATTTTGTCGACTGTTGGGAGATCTGCCACTACTGACTGGGCATTAAATCACTGCTGCCTGCATACATTGCTAATAAACCTGTGCTAATCAAATCCATACTTTCTTTTCCGAAGAGGCAGGAAGTGGTCAGGCCCTTTCTGAGCCAGAGAGAAGTACTTTGGATAAAAGCCTGAGTGTATAATATCTCTTCCCTTGCCCTCAAACTTACTTTGGGGGCTCAAGATGGTTTCCTTTAAAACTGCCAACTTGCTTCATTTTCCCTTTGCCCCAGTGAGAAGTGAAGGTGTTGGTTTCTATTTCAAACCTCTTACTAAAGTTCCTTCTGCTTTTTCTTTATAGCTGATGTTCATTCAGAGCAGAGGTCAAGTTCAGTTAACCATTGAGCTGCTGGACACAGAAGAGGAAAACTCAGATGACCCTGTGGAAGCAGAGGTAAGGGCAGCTTGTCCACAGAGCTGACTGTGATGGTGAAGGTTGCAGCGGACCAGAGCATCCAGCTGACTGGTGGTCTGGTCTGCTAGCACAAGACAAAGAAACGTCAAGGACATGCCACAAAAGCTTCCAATGATGTGAGCAGGCAAATCCTTCTTGGTTCATTTTGCATTAGAAAATACTCAAAACCACATAAAGAAACGTCGCACCTGCTTTTTTGGGCGTAAGATGCACAGAGCCCTCAGAAGCGTTGTTGTGTTCTTCTGCGTGACTTCCAGCTTAGCCCTCCCACGTTTGCTGGGAGGCCAGTGGCTGATGCGTGCTCTGTGCTTGCTTGCTTGCAGCGCTGGTCGGACTACGTGGAGCGGTACGTCAACTCTGATTCTACCTCCCCTGAGCTGCGCGAGCACCTGGCCCAGAAACCCGTCTTCCTGCCCAGGTGAGTGGCCAGGCTGTGCTGGGAAAGACCCTTAAAGCTCATCTAACTCCACCCCCTGCCATGTGCAGAGGCACCTCCCACCAGACCAGGTTGTTCCAAGCCCTGTTCAACCTGGCCTTGAGATCCACCACCTACAGCCAGCTCTGTAGTGCCAGAGGGTAGGCGCTAATTCCGAGAGGGGTTCTCTGGTTTGCAGGAATCTGAGGCGGATCCGTAAGTGTCAGCGTGGTCGGGAGCAGCAGGAGAAGGAAGGGAAGGAGGGAAACAGTAAGAAGTCCATGGAGAATGTGGAGAGCCTGGACAAGCTGGAGTGTAAATTCAAGCTGAACTCCTATAAGATGGTGTACGTGATCAAATCGGAGGATTACATGTACAGGAGGACCGCGCTGCTGCGAGCTCAGCAGGTAGGAGCCGGCGAGAGAGCGGGGTGGGCTGCTGCTGTTTCCTGGGACCCAGGGGAAGGGAAGGAGGCATCGCCTCTCCGGCTCTTTGGGGAGAGGTAAAGGTTTGGGTTTATCCAAGAGGAAAAGAGCTTGTGACTCCAGATGGGTGAAATTCAGGAGGATTGCACTGGAGGAAACTGATCTGGTCATCTGGATGCTTTGACGCTCTCCTTTTCTCATCTTATGGGAATATTTCCATCCACTTTTACTCATGTATTCAGATTTATAAAACAACTACTTGCCATGTTTCTTGCTGATGAGATACAGATATGGCTTTACTTCATTAGTTGTGAAGTAATTCTCTTAAACTTTGCATTCACATCAGATGAGAGCATTTTATTGCAGTGTAGTGACTCTTTGAAATGCTGATACTGAGGATTTTGATTGAATTCAGTCTATCCCATTCAGCTGGCACAAACCTCAAGGAAATGTAAGTTTATAAGCAGGATAGTATGTGCCAGAGCTCTTCACAGAGAATCTGAACATAAATTCTTGAAGTGTTAAATATGTAGTGTGCAGCTGGTTCCTGGAATACACTGAGGGCACTATAGAAGCTACATTGGATTTTGGAAACAAATCTATTGGATTTAGCAGTTAACACCACAAAGCAGTCAGTCTCTGGGAGAAGAACAAACAAATAATAAAATCTGTAAGTTTTAATCTGGAGGTCTAATTATATTGGCTGTTTTCAATTATGACTGTAGCCATGGCTTTATACCATCTGTCCTGGATTTTACATTCCTTAGGCAGATGCTCTTACCCAAAAATGTGCACAGTTCTTCTCCTGATGTTTCTGTTAAGCCAGAGCTTCTCAAGCCTGTTAGACCTGACCTGGGTCTTAATTTTCTGTAGCAGTTGTGTCCCCAGTATGTGTAAAGCATGTTGAACTTGCTCTTTCCTGGGACTGTGCCCTTCTGTGGGGCTGGAGACAGACCCCGAGGGCTGGGAAGAGCAGGGCTTGCCTGGTCCTGGGTGCTAGAGTAGGAGGCAGCAGCATCTTTTGGGCAATGCAAAAGGGACTCACTCTGAGCTAGGCATGCAGCTTTCAGGCTCCCACTGGATATATGTTCCATGTCCCCAACCCGTGAACTGCTGTATTAAACAAAGAGCATAAACCTTTTAGTACTTCTGAGCTCATTTTGCCACTAATTTTCTTGGAGAGGAGATCCAGGGGACCTTCATCAGAGCTTTCCCTCTGTCATTAGTCCAGTGTCTGCATTACGAATTCCCTCTGTATTTGATCCCCTTGGTGGCATCAACCAGTAGCCAAGCTTTGTGTTATGCTGCAGTTTGGGGGCCAAAGCTGCCTTTTTCTAACACCTCTCCCCATTTCTGTAGTCCCACGAAAGGGTGAGCAAGCGCCTGCACCAGCGATTCCAGGCCTGGGTGGACAAATGGACCAAGGAGCACGTGCCCCGCGAAATGGCAGCCGAGACAAACAAGTGGCTCATGGGTGAAGGGTTGGAGGGCTTGGTGCCCTGCACCACCACCTGTGACACAGAGACCCTGCACTTTGTCAGCATCAACAAGTACCGCGTCAAATACGGCACGATATTCAAGACACCCTAAGAGTCCCCCGGGGCGAGGGAAGAGCCCGGGAGATGTGTGTGTGTGTGCGCGCATCCAGGGAAGGAGGAAGATGCCTTTCTCCCCTCACTGTGTATCTCCGTGACGTGGCCACTTGACTAGTGCGTGGCTGGTGCAAGCCGTCCCAGCGGGATTCCCTGCGGGGACGCGGATCTCTGCCTGGGGCTGCGGGCCGCCGGCCCTTTTTGGGCAGGAAGGACCCTTCTCTGAACTGAGCCATCCCAGAGAAACACAACGAGCTCGTACACACCAGCAGCGTTGAGGCTTTGACTCCCCCGGAGGCCCTGAGCGGCGAGGGAGGGGAACAGGATGCTCTCCACCACCGGACCGCTTGGATGTGTCCCCAAAATCCCCAGGTGCCTGTCGCCACTGGATTCTCCTCTCTTTGCTCTGGCTCTGGCACGGGGCCTCGGGGCAGCGGACCCTGGGTTCCTCTCGCTCCCTCCTCTCTCTCCCAGGCTGGACTCACCCTGTGCAGATCGGTCTGTCCTTTCTAGTGCCAGTGGAACTGTTTTATTTTTATTTTGGGTTTTTGGTTTTTTTTTTTTGTACCTGCTTGTTTACTAGTCTCTCCTAGTGCCATGCACCAGCTTTTCACACACGTGTACGTACACACACACAGCAGAGAACAACACAATTTTAACATGTTCCCCTCCTTTTTTGTAAATAAATGTACAAATTGTCAATTTTTTGGTTTTTTTTTTTCTTTTTGGTTTGCTGTTTTGTTTTGGTTTTGTTTTTTTTTTTAATTAAAGGAATTATGCTTGATGTGCTAGCATAACTGTACTAGCTTCTTGTGTACCATAGTACCAGGTGGCTTGAGAATTAGTACCGACAGACAGACCGATGGAGGCATTTATTACACTTTTTACCAAAGGGAGTTATCATTGTAGTGCTTTTGTGTGGAAACTTTTTTCTCCTTTTTTTGTAAATAAAAAAAATAATGTCTTTGTTCTTAACTGGAGGAAGACACTCGCTCACCCATAGCCCTGGTCCTGGTCTGAAAGGCACTGTTGCAGCATGCAGGTTTTGGGGTGGGAAAGGGGAGGGAACAGGGAGGTGTAATCCAGCCCCTTTTATAAGACTGGCAAGAGGAAACAGCAGAGGCAGCGTGTGCATTTGAGGGTTAAACAACTGAGGTATAAGCAGCCTGTAAGAGATATAAATATATAGTATATAATTTAATTTTTTTTTTTTTTTTAATTTTTGGCTTTTTTCCTGGTGGGTAATTTTTATCCACCTTATCTTCCAGCTCCAAGGATCTTCGCTTTTGGGAAGTGTTGCTGAGCAACTTAGCTGGGGCTGATTGTGCTGATGTATTTTTCCCTTTCTGTGTTGGAGAAAACATCCTGGGCAATACCAAACCAGTATTTGACAGGGCTGCTCTGCATGTGTGTGTGCGTGTGTGCAAGGGAAGGAGGAGGGAGTGGGGGGTCTTGGTGCATTTCACTCCTGAAATCCACATATGGGATATATATTTTTTTAAGTAGAGAAATTTAATGCTGGCAGATATTTAAAACACAGGGGAAGATTCTGATTTTAAAAATAAAGAAGTCAGCACAGACTTTGTAAGCCACGACAGCCACCACTGCACTGTGTCTCCTCAAGGGAGGCAGCTTTCCTTGCAAAAAACCATGCAGCCAGTCCTACACACCTGGAATGGCTTCCATCGTCTCTGGATGAGAGCCACGAGCAGGGCTTTGCCATGGCTTCAGCCTCTCCCAGGGGCTCACTGTATTTTGAGACAGCAGGTTCATAGAATCATAGAATGGCCGGGGCTGGAAGGGACCTTTAATACCATCTAGTTCCAGGTTCTCTCCTCCTGCCAGCGCAGCTCCTTCCCTTCCGTGGAGAGAGGCCGGGGAGCAGCGCTGGAGGGAGACCTGGAGCCGGGGTGGAAGTGCACGGCCCCGAGGGGCCACTACTCATTGGCAGCCAATGCACAGCAGGCAGGTCTGGAATGGGAGCCTCCTATGGAGAGAGGAAGAGAGAGGGAAGAGCCCAGCAGGGGATTTTCACACTTTGCCAGCAATAAATCACCCGTCTCGTTTCTCCTCCTTTGCTGTAACCACGCAGGAAGGGGGCTCTCATGTGTCCTCTTCCATTCCAAAGGTGTCATGCACGCTCCCCTATTATTATTCCCCCCCTTTTTTTATTCTGGTGTATGTTCAAGGTGATCTGGAAGGGAAAATCTTGGGTGATTTAGACTTCTGACCAGCTTGGAAGTACCAGCTGCTGCTGCTTGGTGGGGTCTTATCTCAGGAGTCTGTGCCTGCATGTCATTGAGCCAAGGGGGGGTGGTGCAGGTCCCTGGGACACACCGTGGGGCCACCTCTGCCTCTGGTGCTCCGTATGAAATCCCAGCTCTGCTCCCAGCCTGTACAATAGCAGAGGTTTGCTTTTTTTAATTTTCTTTTTATTTGATCTTGCTTTTTGTATTCTGTAACGTGATCCTCGGCCCACAACCCATGTGATTTCTATACCAATGTTGTAAACTTGACTGTAGCGCAGTATTTCCATTAAAACATCAGGGCTGAGCATCGTGTACAGATTCTTCCTTCCCTCCCGATGATACACAATCACATTTTGGGGTGATTTGGAGGCAAACCAGGACATGGAGAGGAGGGTGCAGGATTGCTTAGGCTGAGGGACAGAGATGAGGGGGGTTCTGCCTTCTCCTCACCCAGGGAACGCTCAGGGTGGGATAAGAATCTTCTCCCAAACTTGACAAGCCAACACGTGCCCCCCAGAAGCATCAGAGACACAACCATGGTCACAAAGGAGCTCTCAGCAGAAACGAGCAAGAAACTTGTCTGTTCCCTCATGCAATCTCCCTAAGGCCTTCTGGGCAGGCAGCTCCAAGCACTCAGTGGGGAAGAAGAGCATCATCTCACGTCTTCACCAGGGAGAGCTTGTGAGGACTCACCCACACGTGTAACTCCGAGACTCCAACCCCATCGCGGGCACAGCACCACCGAAACCTGGTACTCAACGTGGGCCCGAAAGACTCTGCCACTTGAGCCGGCCTCAATTCCTGCACAACAGCCTCCTCGTACGGGATGCGCCGCGGGGGCTGGAAGCAAGGAGGGCGATCCGCGGGATGGGGCCGCCCCGATCCATCCGCGGGCTCCGGGCGGGCTCCGGGCGGGCTCCGNAGGTGGGCGGCGGGGGGGACTCTCCGGGACACCCCCGGGGTGCTGGCGGCGGCCGGGAGAAGCTCCGGTGTGTCCCCTCGGAGGGGGGACGCTGCCCCGGGGCGCTGCCGGGTGCGGGTGCGGGGGCTCGGGGGGCTCGGTGGGCGCACGCTAAGGGGACAAATCACACACCCACACCCACAGACACGCACCCACACTCTCCTTGGTCGGCATGGAGCGCTGCCTCGGGGCTCCACACAGCTCCGCACAGCCCCCCAGCCCTCCCCTGCCCACCAGGGGCCAACAGGGCGCTTTATTTCTCAGTGATCGGTTAATTTTATTGAGGGTGTTGGGTGGTGGTGGGGCGATTCAGCCATGCTGTGAAAGCTCTCCGTACCACTCCTGGGCTAGTCCATGAGGGACAGATCTTATTAATGTGTGCTGGCCGTCTCCGACCACAGGCTTTTTGGGGATCGCTGTCCACTGGCATCGCTCTCCTACTTCCAGACTCCGCGGCGCATCCCGTACGAGGAGGCTGTTGTGCAGGAATTCAAGCCGACTCAAGTGGGAGAGTCTTTCGGGCCCACGTGAGTACCAGGTTTCAGTGGGGTTGGAACTCATGTCTCAGAGTTGTTTGTGTGTGTGAGTCCTCACAAGCTCTCCCTGGTGAAGACGTGAGATGATGCTCTTCTTCCCCACTGAGTGCTTGGAGCTGCCTGCCCAGAAGGCCTTAGGGAGATTGCATGAGGGAACAGACAAGTTTCTTGCTCGTTTCTGCTGAGAGCTCCTTTGTGACCATGGTTGTGTCTCTGATGCTTCTGGGGGGCACGTGTTGGCTTGTCAAGTTTGGGAGAAGATTCTTATCCCAGCAGTGGTCAGACAAGATGCCACTGTCTGTTTCTCTGGGGTTCCAGAAGGGCACAGGTTAAATCAGGTGTGTGTATGGACGGGCAGCATCCTTGTGTGTGAATCCCTTCAAACTCCTGGGCTGTCCCCACTCTGCTTTTTCCATGGAGGCTCTGAGGAAGCGTGCTTTCCCTCGGGAGAGGGTCACACAGGGGACTGAGGTTGCTGCTTGCTCTATTCCAGATGGGAGACGTGCTGGTTTAAGGTGGAGCTGAGCATCCCCCTGGCATGGGCAGGGCGGGAAGTGCACTTCGTCTGGGAGAGCGATGGGGAGGGCATGGTGTGGCGAGATGCCCAGCCTGTCCAGGTATGGAGACGTGGATCAGGGCTGTGCCAGGTGCCCTGCTGTGTGCAGAGTGGTGACCTTTGGCACGCCTGCCATGTTCTGTGGTGGTGTGTGCAGGGTTCATGGTGCTGCTGGGGCAGCAGCAATTTTTGTTCCTGTACTTGTGCCAACAATTATCCCAGAGCATGTGGGACCAGCCCCTCTGTCCAGCTGGACTTTGGGGTATCTTATCCTGCCCATCCAGCCTGCTGGCATGTGCTGAATATGCCATCTTCCTGTGCAGGGATTGACTAAGGAAGGTGAGAAGACCAGCTACATCCTGACAAGAAGCCTCAAAGAGTCAGAGCCCCACAGGTGGGTGGTCAGCTAAGCCAGAGCCCCCCACTGCTGGGGGACCTTGGTGTTGTTGGAAGCCAGCAGGCCGAGGACACACACCTCCTTGTCTGTGTGCTGGTGCTTGTGACCTGCTCCCTGATGGTTTCCTCTGGGTCCCCACAGCCTGACACTGTATGTGGAGCTGGCCTGCAATGGGCTCTTTGGAGCTGGCAAGGGCAGCATGATCGCCCCTCCAGACCCGGACAGGAGGGTCACCCTGAGCAAGGCTGAGCTGGTTGTCTTCAACAGAGATGTCTACGAACTGCTGGTGGATCTGGAAATACTGCTGGACATGGCTCAGGTCTGGGAGCTCCCCTTCCCTTCTCTCATCCTTTCTTCAACCTCATTCTGTCTTTTCCTGCTGTTCCATGACCTGAGGCCTTGGAGGAGAAAATGTTTGCTGCTTCTGCTTTAGCACAATTGACACTGTCCGGACTCGATGATCCTTGTGGGTCCCTTCCAACTCAGGATATTCTAGAGTAGGACAAAACTGACTTGAGAGAAGCCACCGGTGTTTTTTCACCCACTTTCTGCTCCAAAGCAGGATGTGTGAACCACAGTCCCCTGGGATGGGCATATGTGGAACTTGGATTTGGAAGGCATGTGAGAAAAGGCATGAGGTTGTGTTTGTGAAGCAGAGACATGGTGTTTACCTGTTACGACTGCCTGGGATAGATGTGGAAAGGAGGTAGCAGATTCTCCCGGGGGCAGGTGACATCTGAGCCGATACAGCGGCCAGAGTCAGACTTTTATCCCTCCCAACCCCAGCTCCTCGGGGAGGAAAACCAGAGGAGTTTCCAGGCGCTGTACACTGCCAACCAGATGGTCAACGTGTGCGACGTTACGGACCCCTCCACCTTCCCCGCCGCGCGTGACCTGGCTGCAGCCATCTTCAGCCAGAGCAACGGCGAGAGCCAGCACACCATCCATGCCGTGGGACACTGCCACATTGACTCTGGTGAGAGCAGCACAGCGCTCCCTCTCCTCTCGCCTGGAGGCCAGGGTGTGCTGCCCAAGGGGAGAAGAGGCTGCCCTTGGGTTCCAGGCGCGGGGTACCATGCCTTGAGAGAAGGGAATGGGACCTCTGTGCCGCCACACAGCTGGTTTGTCACCGAGGCAGTGTGCAGATGTGGGTCTGGCTAGCTCTGCCCTTTGGAACACTGATGGGACTGGGGATGAGGGATGAATTACTGCCTGCTGTCTTCTACCTGTTGGGCTTCACCCCTCAATTTCCCATCCCAGGAGGGGTTTCAGAGGGGTTCCAGCTTTGTGAGGAGCTTGTGTTAGGTAATAACCGTGGTGGGGCCATGCCTGTCCCTGCAGCCTGGCTGTGGCCGTATGAGGAGACCATCCGTAAGTGCGCCCGGAGCTGGGTCACCGTGGTCCATCTGATGGAGCACAATCCAGAGCTCACCTTTGCCTGCTCCCAGGTGAGCGATCTCCCTCTGGACACCTCCCCTCTGCTCGTGGCATGTTGCTTCTCCAGCAAAAAGAGATGGGGGGATGACCAGAAGTGTTGCAGAGAGAAGGGACAGGGTGTGGGGTGGCGTGGGGAGCTGGGGCTGATCCCTGTGCTCTGGCAGGCACAGCAGTTCGAGTGGGTGAGGAGCTGGTACCCTGGGCTCTACGCACGGATTCAGGACTTCGTGGCCAAGGGACAGTTCATTCCTGTTGGAGGCACCTGGGTGGAAATGGTGAGTAGCAGGGTGAGCCTGGCTTGCCACACCCTCCTTGTGCCATCCTCTGGGACCGGGCCTGACACTGCAGGGCAGAGCAGAGCCTTTGTTGAGCCTGTCTGGTTAGTGATGGTCTCCAGGCCTAGGAACAGCAGCTGTCTGAAGTGTCGGCCTAGCGAAAATACAATCCTCCCAAATCAATGCCTGAGAAAGGAGCTTTGGACTCCCTAGTGTGTTCCTCGTTTTTCCCTCTGCCTAGCCCTGTTCAGGTTCTCCCCACAATTTACTAGGTCAGGTGGGTGGGAATGGGAATCTTGCAAGATCTCTCCCTCGCTGGTGCCTGGCTTTCCTCACTGACTCGCTGTGCCTTCCCCCCAGGATGGGAACCTGCCCAGCGGGGAGTCCATGGTGCGGCAGTTTCTCCAGGGACAGAGGTTCTTCCAGGAGCAGTTTGGCCGAATCTGCTCGGAGGTACTTGTTCTTATCCATCACACCTTCCTTGCGCACCATCTCCTTCCACCCCCTGCTCTGTGTGAGGCTGGCCTGACTTGTGTGTGTCCCTCTCCCTCTGCTCCTGTCACCCGTGCTCCCAGTTCTGGCTGCCGGACACGTTTGGATACTCGGCCCAGCTGCCCCAGCTGATGCACGGCTGTGGGATCCGGCGCTTCCTCACGCAGAAGCTCAGCTGGAACCTGGTGAACTCCTTCCCGGTGAGCTGTGCTTACCTTCTTCCCAGGGGATGGACCTGTGGGTGCTGGAGTCTTCTGCAGGGCTGGACCTGTTGGTTCCACAGTCCTTCAGCTCAGCTAACACAGGCTCTGCTTCCAGGAGCCACCGGGTTTTGGTGGTGGTGTTGTCCTGCCAGGCTTTAGGAGAGAGGAAGGACATGGTTAGAGATCCCAGCCGGGCCCCTGGCCTAGGTGTTCATTCTGCTCCCAGAGGGGAAGCTGTGACTTGTGTGCAGGTCCAACAGACAGCAAATCCAGCCCCTGCCCTTGTGGCATTCCCTGTTCTTGTCCTCTCCTCGAACTGATCCATCGGGGCATCCTGTACCTCCCTGGAGAGAAAGTGAAGGCCCAGTTTGAATCCTGAAGAGGCTCTGAAATGCCTGTCCCTTGTGCACCACATTTTCCTTTCTCTCCCCTCCAGCATCACACCTTTTTCTGGGAAGGCATTGACGGTTCCCAAGTCCTGACCCATTTTCCCCCTGGTGATTCCTATGGGATGCATGGGCGAGTGGAGGAGGTGAGTGAGGTTGCCAAACCTGCACATGAAGGGCAGTGCCAGCCCCTTGAGGCCAGATCTGAGGCTCCTGGGAGAGGCCACTGCCTGGGAAGGCAGCGGGATATCTGGCAGCATTGTTGGACAAAGGCTCTTGGGATGCCTGACTCCAAGATGTGCCCGTGCCTGATTTAGGGCACTTTGGGCTGGGGAAGAGGAGCAAGGCTGGGCTTTGCACCCTAAAGACTGACCTGGCTTTCTTGTGTGGAGCTGTGGGGTCGGGGCTGGGTGCCAGGGGATTGTAGCTGCCCAAAAATCCCTCCAGATGCTGAAAACAGTGAAGAACAACAAGGACAAAGGCCGTGTGAACCACAGCGCATTCCTCTTCGGCTTTGGAGATGGAGGAGGGGGACCCACGCAGAAGATGCTGGATAGGATGAAAAGAATGAGTAACACAGATGGGCTGCCAAGGTGAGGGGAGAGCTCCCATCCTCTCTCCTGGCTGGGGCATTTGCTTTGAGCCAGGCCTGGCCTTCTGCAGTGACAAAAGAAAGGGGGAAGGGCAGGGAGATGGGCCTGCAGAGGGCTGCGAAGGATTTTCAGGGGGATGGAGTCTCTCCATCATCAAGAGCTGTAAGAACAGGTCCCCAGGGCAGCCATGGACTGCTTGTGACCCCTCAGGAGAGCCGTGGGATGAATGGCCAGCACAGCAGCTGTGCCCTGCCTGGGGAATGTGCACAGGAGAGGCACAGGGTCACAGGGGAGCAGGAGAGGGGTAGGAGAAGGGCGAGGGGAATACTTTGTCTGGTTGTGTTGCAGTTTCTGAGGCCTATCACCTTTCCAGCCTGGATGCACCATTAGCCATGTCACAGGCTTCTCCCCAGCTCATCACTGTCTGTGTGTCTGTCCCACAGGGTGCAGATCTCCACTCCTGACCAGCTCTTTTCTGTCTTGGAGAAGGAGTCATCCCAGCTGTGCACCTGGGTGGGAGAGCTCTTCCTCGAGCTGCACAATGGCACCTACACCACCCAGGCCCAGGTGAGGGTCCCACTCCCAGGCAAGGGGGCCGTGCAAACTCATGACACCTGCCAGCAGCCAACCTTCCTGCACTGGGGCTGGGATTCTGCCGCTGGTGTGAGAGATCCACTCCCAGCTACCCATTTCCTGAGCATCTTCCTTCTGTCCTTAACTGGCACCAGATAAAGAAGGGGAATCGGGAATGTGAGCGAATTCTCCACGACGTGGAAGTGCTCAGCGCCCTGGCTGCGGCTCAGGACTGTGTGTTCCACTACCCTGCCAGCCAGCTCCAGCGGCTCTGGAGGTGAGGGAGTGTAGGAGCACTGGTGGTACTGGGGGAGAGTTCAGTACTGCGTCATGGTATGCACACCACCCCTGCCATAAACTGCTCAGGAATCTACCTGCAAAGAATTTGCTGCTTTGCTTGACTCTCCTCTCGAAAGATAACTCCCAACCCTCACTACTCTGCTGTCTGGAAGCTTCATTTCCTACCAAACCTTACTCCTCCCCTGTTTTGACTTGTTTGAGCTTGTGCAACAACGTATCTGGTAGCCCCGAGGGATAAAAACAAATAGCTCTTACTGCCCCTGGTTGTGGTTTGCTAAGATGACAGTTGACAAGCCCTAACATAAAGGGATTTAAAGGATGCTGTGGAAAAAATCCTTTTCTCTCAAGTGCTGGGTAATGGGGGAGGAGGGAACAGTTACTGAGTTTGTCTGTCTTGCAAACAGGGCTCTTGTTTGAGAGAAGACCTTGTTCTAAGCCAGCACAAATCCGGTGCTCTCCGCTGCTTCCTTCCCTGGTTTCTGCTCTCTGTTTTAGGTTATTGCTGCTCAACCAGTTCCACGACGTCCTGCCAGGCAGCTGTATCCAGCTCGTGGTTGAGGATGCCCTGCAATACTACACGGGTGAGCAGGGAGTTTGGCTAGGAGGACACTGGCCTGTGGGAGCCCAGTGGGGCTGCAGAGGTTCCAACCCTGGACTGCCAGGGCCAGCCTCGGCAGGCATGTCTGCAGTAGTGTTAAATCAGCAGGGCAGCCAAAGGATTGAGAGCCATCCCAATTTATTGACTTTTCTGCTTGCTGCTGGCATGCCAGGTTAGACTCCCACCAAGGTTTGTTTCTGCCTGCCCAGGGGTGCTTGCAGGAGCTTCGTTAACCAGAATTTTCCAGCTGAGCTGGCACAGCTCATTGTAATCTTGTAATAACAAAGTTCAGAATAATTATGCACTTCAATTACTTACTAATAGATAATAATAGTTAATGATAATTAGCAGTTGTAACTTGGGAGGAGATAAAGTGTGTGTACATTGCACGGTGAGTGCCAGAAGCTCTCTCAGATCCAACTCCAGCCCTTTCATTGCCCAGAGATCCGCAGGGCTGGTGCTCAGCTGCAGGAGGAAGCTGTGCAATCCCTGTGCAGGGATCTGCTGCAGCCCGAGGCACGGGGCACCCAGAGCACCCTGGTGTTGAACACGTTGCCCTGGGAACGCACCGAGGTGATCTCCAGGCCTGGGCCGGATGGAGCAGAGACTTTGGGTATGTCTGACGTGGGAGTAACTCTTGTATCAGAATTCCTTACAGGGGCAGAGATAGCTAACAGGGAAATACTCTGCCTCTCCCTGCCCTGGGGAGGGTTTTATTGACTGTTCAATTTGTCCTTTGGACAACTTGAAAGGGGATAAAGTCCCCTGAAGTATGCATGAAGAAGAGGAGGGTATGGGAGGAGGTGGTAGATCTGACATGAGAGCAGCAGGGCAGCCCAGTCATGGGACTTAGGGTTCAGTCTGGGGCGAGTGTTGGAACAGAACCTCTTTGCTTTCCAGCTCTGGTGACAGTCCCCAGCATGGGCTATGCTCTAGTGCAGGAGCCATTTGTGCCTCCTCAGCCTGTGGCAGTGAGGAAGCAGGTAAGCACAAGGCAGATCTCCTCAGGTCTGTGTTCCCCCCGTCAGAGGTTGTTTGAGGAGAAATCTAAGGAATCCACGTACTAAGTTTGCACTGGAAGCACTCAGCTCCCGCGGGTGTGGGTCTGTGACACCTGCTTCTGGCCTTTTCCCAAGGAGGATGGCTCCATTACCATGGAGAACGGGGTACTTGCTGTCTGCCTGGACACGATGGGGCACCTGACCTCACTTCGGCTGCTGGACTCTGGGAGGTCTGTGTCACCCAGTTCCTGGCCCTGAGCTCCTCAAACCTCTCCCAGGACTTCTCACTGTACACCTTTCTCCACTGCCAGTCCTTCTGATGCTGCTGTTCCTCTGTTCTACTTTATTTCAGGGAGTCAGTCCCAGATGGCTGCTATGCCAACCAGTTTGCACTCTTTGATGATGTTCCCCTCTACTGGGATGCCTGGGATGTGATGGATTATCACTTGGAAACCAGGTAAGAGGAGCAGTGCATGCAGCACTTGGGTTTTGGCTTTGCCCTGAGATCCTTGCCTCCCTGTCAGTCCTAGCTGTAAGAGAGCATTCACTCTGGAGAAGTGAGTGCCTGCCGTGTGGGTGGCTGGATTGGGATTTGGGAACCTGGATCTACCAGGCTGAGACTATCTCTGCCTTCATTCCTTTCTAGGAAGCCAATGACAACGCTGCTGAAGCCTCTGGAAATCACCCTGGCTGGGGGCCTGCGGGGAAGCGTGAGGTTCTCCCTGCAGGTCGGGAAAAGCAGCACCTTAACCCAGGAGATCATCCTGGATGCCGCGTGCCCGTACCTCCGCTTCCTGACCCAGGTTTGGCCCGTGGCTGCCGTGTGATACTAACACTCTGTGCAGCTGGGAACTGGGGAGCTGAACCTGTCCCTTTTTTCTTCCCTGGAGTCCCCTGCTGCCTGTCCTCCTCTGCAGAAAGCAGCCCAGGGGTGGGGGTCCCGAGGGACAAGGGTGGAAGAGGGACCCAGCAGTTCATCTATGTTGAGACTCTGGTGTGTTTTCGTTGTAGCTGGCGTGGACTGGCTGCTGCACACCAGGACGCGAGAAGTGCAGTCTGCCTGTCAGTCCCCCGTGGTGACGTCCTTCTGCTGCCACATTTAGGTTGAGTGGAAGGAGGCTCACAAGTTCCTGAAGGTGGAGTTCCCTGTGCAGGTCCGGAGCACAAACGCTACCTACGAGATCCAGTTCGGACACCTGCAGCGGCCGACGCACTGGAACACGTCCTGGGACTGGGCTCGGTTCGAGGTGAGGAGGGAGCTGCTCTGGACCCAGGGCCGAGCTGCTCCTGCTCTGGGCAGTGGCTCTGTGTGGTGAACACATCCCTTGGTACCTGCTGCAGGTGTGGGCTCACAAGTGGCTGGATGTGTCCGAGCACGGCTTTGGGGTAGCTCTGCTGAACGACTGCAAATACGGGGCATCGGCCCACAGGAACATCCTCAGCCTCTCCCTGTGAGTTAGGGACGGGTGAGGGGGAGGCTGCTGCGGGTACTCTGCCTTCTGAGGTTTCTCTTGGAAGTTAAGGCAACACCTGGTCCTAAATGACCTCATTTAACAAGGAAGTAATCTGGTGGGTGGCTGTTATCTGAGAATTTGGCTGATTTACATTATCTTAGTCAATTAGAACTAATTCCTGTGACCTGTGCTCAAAGACAATTCAGGAGAGATCAGATTCAGATTTGTAGCAGGTCGCTTTTCTGTTGCTAACCAAAACATACCCCAGGAAGGGAGGCTTAAGGAGAGGAAATGTTATGGGTGCATACCAAGCTAAAAGAAACTGCGTATTTCAGTTGGACTCTGTCAGCCACAATTTTCACAGGAAGACACCCCAGTTTTTTAGCTTCTGGAACTTTCCAGGGTCTGTTTGCTGTTGCGTGTTAGCTTCCACTTCAGGGCCCAGCCTCGAGGTAGCAAGGGAAGCAGTTGTGCTCTGGCTCTGCTCTGTGTGACAGGGGGTGCTGCCATGACACCTGTCTCACTAACCTCATGTTGCCTTAGGCTGAGAGCACCCAAGTCCCCCGATTCCACGGCAGACATTGGGCACCACCAGTTCACCTATGCTGTGATGCCTCACCGGGGTGAGTGACAGGCAGAGCTGGGTCCCGTGGGGATGTGCAGGGTGGGAGATGCTCCAGTGAGCCTTGGGGTCAGCGTGTCTCCGGCTGTGCGCATGCAAAGGCCGGCTAGAGGTTCTTGTGCTGCAGGTTCCTTCCAGGAGGCCGGTGTGATTCAGCAAGCCTACAACTTGAATTTCCCCCTCCACGCGGTCCCAGCCAGCTGTGCCCAGTGCCCGGCCTGGAGTGCCTTTTCTGTCAGCTCACCTGCCATCGTGCTGGAGACTGTCAAGCAGGCAGGTGCTGGGGTAGAGGAGGGGAGGGCAGAGGGTTTAAGGTGCTGTTGTTGAGCAAGGCTTGCTCTTTCACCCACACCGAGTGGTGGTCAGGCTCAGCTGAGCACAACAACTTGTGGTGGAGAGGCTGTGCCTGTCTCATTTGTCTGAACTCCCCCAAAGGCTGAGGACAGACCCGAGGCTGTGGTGGTTCGGCTCTACGAGGCCCATGGCAGCACGGTCACAGCCTGGCTCCAGACCTCCCTCCCCGTTAAGGAGGCGATGCTGTAAGTCCATGCCAGAGGGCTGGGGGTGCACGGGGATGGAGCTCAGTCCCTTCAGCCTCGTGCTTTCCTCCCCAGCTGTGACCTCCTGGAGCGTCCGGCTGCGCAGGGCCGCCTGCCGCTGGAGCAGCAGGGCCTGAGGCTTTCCTTCACACCCTTCCGCGTGCTCTCCGTCCTCCTGGTCCTGAGCCGCTGACACCAGACATCGCCCTTGCTGATGCTGCGGCCACCTGGACCAGCACTGTGAGCTCAAATCATAGACTGAGCTGTCCCCGATCCCAAGAGCTGTGCAAGGCAGCAGTTCCAGGAAAGGGCAGTGTCCGCGTGTCCTGCACCCAGCTGTCGGAGAGCAGCGCTTGAACCACCTCACTCCTCAGGGAAGGAGGACAGCTGCCCACTGCCCAACCAGGGCAGGTGGTCTTGAGTGAGTTCTGAGCTCACTGAAGTGTAGACAAAGGTGCAGACAGGCTGGTGGCCCGGCACGGGCTCTGCTCCAGCCCTAAGGGTTTGGGGAGCAGCAGCTTCCACAGTGACTCCTGTGTCTCAGCTTTCATCGTGTCTAGCAGTGAGTGTAAAAACACACTCCACTCCTTCCCTTCTCCCTCTGCCTGCCCCTTGCACTGCCCTTGCAGAAGAGGAAACACAAAAAATCAAGAGAATTGCATAAAAACAAGCCCCAGCCTGTTTTCTTAACTTGTTTCCAGGTAACTGCACTGACCTGCCTCCTCCCAGGGGTGGTGTTGTAGTTGCTCTTCTAGTGTCCACCTAAACAGGATCTCCTGGGACTGGGGAGGAAGAGCTTACCTTTCTTTTGGGGGGATGAGGTGGAGGGGAACTCTGCTCCAGCCCCTGTGGGGAAGAGGCTGGGCAGGGAGGGATTTATCCTTAGCACAAAAAGGCATGCACAGTGATTTCTACACAAAATACTTTATTAGTCAGCTAAAAACAGTGATGGGATCAGCAGCCAGAAAGGGAGGAGGGCGAGAGAGGAGTCAAGAGTCCAGCACAACATGTGGTCCTGGCCCTTCTTCCCTTCAAATGTCTGTGGACAGCAGGAAAAAGCCCCATCACCAAGCTCAGCTTCTCCCTCCCACACTGGCAGGATGCAGCAGCAGCAGCAACTGTGAGCACAGGTACGGACCAGCTCCATCTTCCCTAGCACTAACCCGAGTCTGTGGCCAGGCCCTCCCTGAGCTCCTCTTGGCCCCTTAAATGCCCCTCAGGAGGTGGCAGTGGGTGACACTCACACAGCAGGGGCTGCACCTGGAGAAGGGAGAGGGAAATGAGGAGTCAGAGGGCAAGCGGGTATCTGGCTCTGCCCCACGGGCTCCTCTCCTGCCTTTTGGCATCCCTCAGTCCCCTTGCCACAAGGGAGCTCTCCCACAGCCCCCACCTGTGCACCAAAGCCACAGGGGCTGCCAGTCTCACCTTTGCCCCTGCGGGCAGACGTCCGGCGGCTTCTTCTGACGCTTAGAGGCACCTCAGGCTCAGGCAAGGCTGGAGCAGCAGCTGCTTTCCTCCTCCTGCGAGCACGTCCCTTCCTTGGCCTGTCAGCCTCCTCTTCCTTCTCTTCCTCCTCCTCCTCTGACTTTGGGGGGTTCGCTGCAGCCCTGCGGTGCTGTTTCAAGGCACGTGGGGTGACCTGGGTGGGCATCAGAGCCGGAGCTTAGCAGCAGAAGTGTCCTTGAGCACCAAGATGAGAAACTCCATGTAGGATCATCACCACGAATTCATGAGCAGCCCGAGCAAGGCACAGGGAACAGGACAGTCAGACAAGAGCCACACAGCTGCTCACCTTGGGGGCCGGTGCCTCAGGGTCTGCCTTCAGCTGAGGGCTCTTCTTGCGGGGCGTCTTGCGGGGTCTCTGCCCTGCATGAGAGGATGTGCCCAGGTTAGGTGGGGTGAGGAGGGGATGGGGCAGGGCCTGCACCCCAACAGACAGGCCACGGCACAGGGACCTTGCGGGGACACTGTCCTGGGTGATGTGAGGAACCGCAGGATGAAAAACCATCCAACAGCTGCACCCAGGCAGGTTGGGATGCTGGTAGGAAGCCTTGGGCACAAATGGGTTCTGTCCCTTGGTGCCAACAACTGTCACAGGCCTGTCAGCACCCCAGAGAGAATGGCTCTTTGCTCTCTCAACGCCTGTGCCCTGTGCTGCGCAGCAAGAAGAGGGTTTCCCCGCCTCCAGCCCTCCCGGAGCAAGAGTGGGTCCCACAGGAAGGGGAGAGGAGACTCACCTTTGGGAGCCATCGGGCCAGGCTCTCCCTGTAAGGAAGGGACAGAGCATTGACTGGGGTGCAGTCATTCTGCAGGCAGCAGCAGCAGAATCCCTGCCCCTTCTCCATCCTGCAGCCATTGCAGTGATAGGGAAACAGCCACATTTCCCTGGGAAGGCAGGGGAGTTGGGCTTGCTCTGCCTGCCCTGTGCCTTGGGGACTCTGCCATCGATTCCTGTACCTTCAAGGCTCTAAACACAGGGCACAGGAGGGAAGAACAGGGCTTCCAGACCACCCCAACCCCGCCACTCCCTCCATCTGCACCTGGCTGCCCACCACACAGGAGGTCCTTGTCACCTCCATGCCCAGCAGCTTGATGGAGAGGGAGAGCCCCAGCCACACAGTGTAGTGGGACTCAGCAAGCAGAAAACAGGCCAGTGTCCCCTTGGAGGAGTGGTTTGGGGACCCCCAGCTCCCGACAGCAGCCCCAGGCTCCAACCTGGAACCATATGGTCCTGCCACTGCGGTCACGCAGGGAGCTCATGCCAGGCACCAAGTAACACTGCAGCCAGTTCTTGAAGGCAGCATAGTTATCCGAGTGCTCAGGGTCCAAGAGCTGCTTCTCTGGGAGGGGAGACAGGGAAAGGACAGAGTCAGAGCAGAAGCCGTGATCACCATGTCAGGGTTCCCCCCCAAACCTTCTGATGCTGAGAAAGCAAAGCCCCGGCCTCCCTGCCAGCCCCATCCGCCAGTTGCCTGTCCTGTCCCCTCACCTGCCATGATGACCTCCATGGGCACGCTGTGGCACAGCTCCAGGAGATCCGGGTTCTCTTGCTTCAGCTTCACCTTCTTGCTCAGTGTCAGGGAAGGATCCTGCAGGGATGGAGAAGGGCAGAGAAGTCACCTGCCAGCTACCTCTGCCTCCTCAGGTTCTCTCCTCTCATCTTCTTCCCCATCTCTTGCCCTCCAGATGAGCTGCCACACTCTCCACACATGACAGCCCTGAGTTCACCACACAGTAGGCTTCCAACTCAGTTACAAAGACATGAAAGAGGGCTAACACACACAAACACCGGCAGCAGGTCACGTAGTTTGTTTTCAGGTTTCTTTAAAATAGCCACTTACTCTCCCCTGAGGCCGCAAGATCAGCCTTGGGCTTTACTGCAGCCTTCCCCTTGAGGATTTTAAGCTTGCAAGGTGTTTGTTTTCCTCACCTCTTCCTCTTCACCCACCCCAAAAACACTTGTAGGCTTCCTTAGGGCAGAAGACTGGCAGAGCTCATCATGAAGGGCCACAGGCAACCAAACCCCTGCTTATGGCATCTGTCTGGAAACCTGCTGCTTTCTGAGCCTGCGAAAGCACCTGGTATTCCCCACCTTCTTCCTCCTCTCCTGCTCCTGATCCTTCAGGGCCTCCAGCACGGTCCGAGCTTTTTCAAAGGGAGGGATCTTCAACCTGAGAGAGTTACACACAAGCCTGAAGCCTCGGTTCTGGCACTTCCAGTGTCTACCACGTGAGGAGGCACAGCCGGCTTAGCCAGGAGCTGTCAAGCTCCAGCAAACTCTTGGAGACTAAACCTCCATGGCAGGTCAGCGGGTGCTCAACCCACCTTACCTGTACAGGATCTCAGCACGCAGGTAATTCCCAATTCCATTGAAATACTTCTGGTTTAAGAGGACCTCACAGATGGGCTTGTCAAAAGCCCTGTCGTCCAGGTTCTTCAGCACATTCCCCCTGCAAGAGAGCACGGGGCATCAAGAGTCACCCGGACATGTCCGTGCAGGAAAAGCATCCGAAACCAAGCAGGGGGCATTCCTCAGGGCGCTCACCTGAAAGCCTGGTACTCGGAGACGACGCAGGGCCCGCGTTCCGGCTGCCAGGCGTCCCCCAGGCGCCAAGACCCGAAGCGCCGGGGGTCGACGAAGCAGAGGGCGCGCGGGGGGCTCTCGCGGGTGAGGAAGCGGAGGTGGGCATGGCGGGGCAGCTCAGCGGCGGGGCACAGCCGGAACGACCCCGACATGCCGAAGCGGAACACGAGGTCCTGCGGGGGGGTGGCGGCGGCGGCGGCGGCGGGGTCCAGCGCGCTCAGCGTCAGCCGCAGCTCTTTGCCCCGGGCAGTGGCCGAGATGCGGTAGGCCTCGCTGCGGAAGGGCACCTCCGGGCCGCGGCCCACCGCCGAGCGTTCCACGCCGCCCGCGAACACCAGCCCTCCGCACGCCCCGTTGATGAAACGCCCGGCCAGGTGCAGCTCCGGGCACTCGGGCATGGTCGCGACCGCACAGCGCAGCCCCAACCCCAACCCGAACCCGAATCCGCCGCCGCCACCGCCTGCAGGCACGGCCCGCCCCCATTGGCTGCGCGGCGGGCGGTGCGCGCTCCCATTGGCTGCGCGGCCGGCGGTGCGCGCTCCCATTGGCTGCGCGGCGATAGCGGGGGTGGTTGTCCGGCCGAGGCGCTGCCGCCGCGGGGTGTTGGGAGTCCAGAATGCAGAGAATATCGCTCTGCCTGTTTTTGAGTATAAAACCCCCCCCTGTACATCAGCATTTCTGACCTTTGTCCGTGGAGAAATCTATATACTCTCTGGGAAGGATTAGAATTTACACTGGTGTCAACTAGGTGATGGGATATTATGTAGGATTGTCACAGGGTGAAAAATCTAGACTTTTAGGTTGGTTAATACAGCAAATAGATAAAAGCAAAAAACTTCAAAATGGAGGATAATAGTTGTCTTTTAGACTTTCTCCTTCTTCTGATGCTTCATGTTCTGCGGTAGAGGTAGTTTGGAGTGACTGGATGGAGAGTTCCGCAGCTCCTTTTTGACGTGACAAGGTGAATTATTGAGCATTGGTAGAGGAAAGAAAATATCTTTCGTTTTAACTTTTAATTGGATAATTTACCTTTAAAAGAGCCTGTAATCAAGATAAAGCAGCCATTCTTGGCATTCCCTGCTCTGTGCTATGTCTAATGCCCGGCTATGGGCCACACTTCCCTGATAAGACTTAATAACTATCTGCAAACTAAGAAGACGGATGGTCTTATTCTTTACTGCGCCTAGCAAAAGATATTAAAATTCCCTCAACAGGGAAATAATAATTGAGGCACGAAACCTGACAGCGGGGAAACGTCGCACAACGCAGGCGTACAGCGGGACACGGCGCAGCTTTGTCACCGGGACTTTATTGGAGCGGCTGCCCCGATGACCCTTGGAAACCCGGAGGGCAAGGAAACGTCCTCCTCCCCAGCCAGGAGCACCAGCGTGGGCCCCCAACTCAGTGTCGCAACCTCCCGCCATGGCCCTTTTCTGGCTCCTCAAAGAAGGGTGTTCATCAGGGTCTGGGCCTGCTTCAGCTCTGCAGAGAGAGGATGGAGATGTGGGGGAGCTGCTGGTATGGCAGCATCCCTTCCAGGATCCCCTTCCCAGCACGCCTCCCACAGCATCTCCCCCTGCAGAATCCCCCACAGAGGGGATCCCCCCACTGCTGCCACCCCTCCTGGTGCCTCACCTGCCAGCAGCACCCGGAACTTGTTGGCCGAGAGCGTCACAGGGACAGCCGTCATCTTCTCACACTCTCTGTCCCGCACGTTGAAGGTCAGGTGCACCACGGGCTCGTTGACCTCCTGCAGCTCGCTGGAGCTGAGGGTGTAATCCACCCGCCAGCGCACTGAGCCCAGCTGGCTCACTAGGGTGGGTGGTGGGATGGTGTCAGCAGCCCCGCTCACTCCGGCAGCATGACTGACACTGACCCCCACACCCCTGTTAAGACACAACACCCCACTCACATCGCAGGCTGCAGGCCCTGAGCCTGTCCTGGAGGGAGCTCTGCTTCTCCTCATAGGAACGGCACAACCCACTGGCATGCTCTGCTCGTGAGGGGAGACAAGAGAAGAACCCCTCTGCTCACACCAGACCTGCAGCTGCCAAACCCCGCTAAAGCACCTGAGGAGCTGCCAGGGATTGATGGCACAGAAGGGAGGTGATGGAGGACAGCACAGCAGCCAGCCTGCCCTCCATCTGGGTGTGAAGAAGGCAGGACTGGGAACTGTCACGAACATCCCACCAGGTCTGGCTCATGGTGCCACGCCAAGAGTTTCCCCTACCTTTGGGCAGCCCCAGCTGCTGCAGCTCACTTGACAGAGACTCGCTGTCTACATTGTGCTTGGCTGCACTGGAGAGGATGAAGCCAAGGACAGCAATGGTTGCCTTCACGTCCCCTGACTCTGCAGACGGGAGGGAGGGTGAGCACTGTCACCTCGGGAAGGCATCCCCAGGCAGATCGCTGCCCATCCCTGGAGCATGGCTCCATCGGGGGATCCTGGTAAGGACAGCAGTGCTCACCTAACTTTGCATCTGAGGTCAGCTTCAGGATTTTGTCATACTGTGGGAGAGCAGAGCATCACAGTAAACACCAGATAACACACTCACTACCAGTGTTAACACTAACAATTCTTACCTAAATATTAATACTAATAACACTTACTATGCATATTATTATTACTAGTAGAGGCCGGTAGCATTCTTAACGCTGAGGCTTGCATGAAGAACACAAGATTAATTAAGGTTGCTGATTATGCCATTGTAGTGTGGAAACACTTGGCCTCCACTACGGTAGCCCCACACTTACCTCGATGGCCTCCCCCAGCAGGTCCCGCAGCACCTGGGCGCAGATCAGCTTCAGCTTCACCGAGGACTGCGGGGGAGAAGGAGGGTGAGCAGCGGGCCCGGAGCAGGCGGAGGACGGGCAGGGGGACGCGGGGGGCGCGGGCACTTAACTATTTTGGCCAGGGTGCTGATCTCGGCCAGCACCCAGTCGGGGCAGTCCAAGTCCCCGCAGAAGCGGAACCGCTGCGGGAGAAGAGGCGATCAGAGCCCGCCGCGGGCTCTGCGCGCTCCCCCCGCTCCCCGCCGCAGAGCCCCCTCCCCACCATGTCGCCGCCGCTCCCTGCTCCGCGGTGCTACCCGAGAGTCCGCCTTCGCCACCCGGAACCACTCCCCGGCGGGCTGCCGGCTACGCCCCTCCCCGCCCCCTGCCCCGAGTGCCGATGGGGCGCTCCGGTAGGGGCTCTGCGGGGGCACTTTGGCCGGGACGCGGGCACGAGGGAGGGTCGGGGGAGGGGACGGGGGTCTCCGGATCCAGGGCGACCGCGGACCCTTCGAGCGCCCCTGGATCCGCCCAACTGGGCACCTCGCCCGCCCGTGGGCCGCGGCCTCATAGGTTCCAAACCCCGCCGCTCCCGGCCCGCCTTCCCCAGTCACAGCCGCCCTTTCAATCTGGGCGCGGTCCCGCCAAGCTCACACCGCTAGGTCGCGGCCCGGCCCCTCAGCCCGGCCGCGCGCCCCCGTTCTCCTGAGGCGCCGCTTCCGCCGCCGCCGCCGCTTTGGGAGACGGCGGAGCCGTGGCCCCGCTGCTGCAGCCCCGCTGCTGCTCTGTGGGAGGGTGTTGTTAGGGCCCGGGAAGGGCGGGCGGGAGCTCCCCGTTCAGGTCCCGGCCGGGAGTTCTCCCCGGGAAAAGGGGAGACGGCGGGGAGCGGGCGGGATCGGCCCCCGGAGCGGCGGCGGCGGCGGGCCCTGAGGGGACGGCGGCGGGGCGCGGAGCCGAGCGTGGCGGGAACGGGCGGGCTGGGCGTAAGGGGAACCGCCTGCTGCTACCGGTGGCCGGGGAGAAGCCCTTCCGTGGTTTTTGGATTGAAAGCAACGTTACAAATCCAGGGAATAAAATTGCATTTCTCTATTTTTTTTGCTTTATTCTGTTTTTATTTGAAATAATAACGGCTTTGTTATTTATTGCATTACTTTGTTATTCTACTTGCCTTGTTACATTATTTTAATTTATTTTTTTAGTAGATATGTGGTGTTAATTCAGTGAAGGTTGTGGGGCTGGGGCTGAAACAGCGGTTGTGAGGCCGGTGGAGACATAAAGCCCCAGGATGTGGGATAAGGACCTTGGGACTGGAGTCAGGCCCAAACCAATGTGGAGCAATGGAAGTGCTGGGGCCGGAGCTGGATAAGGCCCGTGGGAGAAGGGGATGGAGCTGCAGCTCAGGGGCTGCGGGAGATGCTTGGGAGGTTGCCAGGCCCTGCCCAGTGGTACCAAGCAGAGGCTGAGGGGGTTCGAGGGCTCTGAGGGCTCCAGGGCCTGAGAACCAGCCCAAGGGCACCTTTTGGGATGGGGAACCAGGGGCCCAGTGGCCAGTCCCAGCCCCTGGTGCTGCCCGGGGGAGGTGAGGCGGCCTTTGGGCAAGTGCTGGGCTGAGGGGGAAGGTACGTGTTGGGGTTCAGGCCTCACGTGTCCCTAAAGTTGGGATCCCATTGGGATGGGTGGGACAGCTCCTAGAGACGCTGAAGTGATAACAGTAACTGATTTGTGACCTTATCAACAGCCCCGGGCTGCAGTGAGAAGCAAGAGCAGCTTATAGCTGGAGGCAGTGGGAAGCTGAGGAGCTGGAGCTAAGGCAGCAGAGCAGGAGGACACTGAAATACGGTAGGGCTGGGGGTGAAACCCCTTTGGGGCTGGGATAGGGACTGTGGAGCCGGGATATGAACTGTGTGGCTGGTGCTGAAATCACTGCAGGGCTGGGATAGGGACTGTGGAACTGTAGCTGGAGTAAGGATTGTCAGGCTGGGGCAGAAATATGGGTTCAAGAGCTGAGCTGAAACCACACAGAGCTAGAGCCAGAACCAAGATCCTGTCCTGAGAACTGGGAGCAGCTTTATGTGGCACTGCAGGGAAGATTTGGAGCCAGAAGTGAAGCAGGAGAGGTGGCAGTGAAATACAGCTTGTGGGACTGGAGCTGAAATCACTGGGGCTGGGACTGCAGTGCTGGAGCTGGAATCACTGTTCCAAGGGGAGAGAGGCTGTGGATCTGGGAAGTGACCATAGGATGGGACACAAACCGAAGGGCTGGAACTGGAATAAAGATTGCTGGGCTGGGGTTGGAAAGTAGATTCTAGACCTGGAGGTGAAACCTCAGAGCTGGAGCCAAAAGGAAGATCCTGCTGTCTGAACCTGGAGCAGCTTCACCTGGCGGTGTTGGAGAGACGCAAATCTGGAGCTGGAAGAGCAGAGGTGGCAGTGAAATGAAGCTTGTGGGTCTGGAGCTGAAATCACTGGGGCTGGGAAAGGGACTGAAGATGGGATAGACACTGTAGGACTGAAATAGGACTGTAGGATTCATGTGGTGAAATCACTGTGGGGCTGGGCTATTGCTTGTGGGGCTGGGATTGTGACTGAAAATGGGAGCACATCTGTAGAGCTGAAAAAATCTGTGGGAGCGGAGGTGAAATGATGGTCAGGCTGGCACAGACAGTGACTGGAGCTGGGTTAGAGCTGGTGGAGCTGGAGCTAAAATCACTGTAGGGCTGGGATATTGACTATGGAGCTGGGATAGTGACTTTAGGATTGGAGCTGAAAGCTCTGTGGGCCTGTGATATTGACAGTGGGGCTGGGTACTCTGAAAATGGAGAAGAAACTGTAGAGCTGCCAAAGGTTCTGTGGGAGTGGAGCTGAAATCATGGTCAGGCTGGCACAGTGACTATGGAGCTGGGTTAGAGACTGTAGGGCTGGAGCTGAAGTCTCAGTAGGGCTGGCACAGTGACTGTGGGGTGGGCTTAGAGACTGTAGGGCTGGAGCTGAATCAGTGCAGAGCTGGAGCCAAGACAAAGCTCCTGCCCTTTGAACCTGGAGCAGCTTCACCTGGCGGTGTTGGAGAAACAGATCTGGAGCTGGAAGAGGAGAGGTGGCAGTGAAATGAAGCTTGTGGGTCTGGAGCTGAAATCACTGGGGCTGGGAAAGGGACTGAAGACGGGATAGGAGCTGTAGGATTGGGATAGGACTTTAGGCATTGAGTGGTGAAAGCACTATGGGGCTGGGAGAGCTGCTCTTCCTGCTCGATGCTAAGCTGAGGCTGAAACTCAGATTGCGGAGCTGAAATAAAAGCCCTCAGGGCTTGCCTGAAATACAGACCTCAGGGCTGGAGGTGAAACAAAAATTGTGGCTGTGAAGAGGCAAAATAAAGATCCTGGGGCTGAGGCTGGATCTGAAATAAAGACTCCAGGGTGCTCAGCATCCACAGCAGGAGCTGCAATCAGTGCTGGCTGTAGGACTGGAGCTGAGATAAAGCCTGTGGGACAGGGTAGGGGCTAGAACAAACACTGCAGAGCAGGATCTGAAATAAAAACCAGTGTGCTGGAACAGAAAGCACTCTGGGGCTGGAAGAGTGACTGTGGGGCTGGCCTGCACATTCTTGCTTTTTTAACTCCCTAGCATTAGGGTCTTGCTATCCCAGAGCTGGAGAGGACCAAGCCCAGCTCATTGGCACCAGTTAGACCAGCAGAAGGTGGCTGTGGTGGTACTGGGAGCCCAGGGCAAAGTTGTCCACCCACCCAGGCAGGAGGGCTCAACACCACCCCTCCAGCAGCAAACACAGATCCTTCACAACTGGGTTTGACGGTCTATAAACAGTTTATTTAAGATACAAAATTATTCCTTTAACGCACCTGAGTCTGCATTCTGCTCAGGGAGCACCTGGCAGCTGCTGCTACATGATACGGGACAGCTTCTCAGCATCTCCTTCCCTGCTACAGCCCCTCTCCAAGCTCCCCCCAGCTGCTGCTTCTCTCCTCAGGCAGAAGTGCTTTGCCATTCCATGTGACCATCCTCAGGGTCCTGCAGGCAAGAGGGAAGAAGTCACTGTAAACACCTCGAACAAAGGCAGGAATGAGGGTCCCTTCCCTCCAGCTCCCCACAGTTTTCTCCAACCTCAGAGATCATCACCAGGTAACAGAAGAACCTGTGACCTGCACAAACATCAGCTCCCAGGCACAGAAAATAATCCATGGGATGCAAAGGCCACTCACCTCTGTCCAGAACCCCTGGTTATCCATTTCCAGCGTCTGGATCCCCACTTCGGGGTCTCTTCTGTCCCAAAGGGCTCTTCCATTCTGCCAGCCCAGCCTCTTGGTCCCCAGGCACTGTGGGAGGAGAGCACAGGGACTGCAGCCCTGCCTGGCCACACAGGGTGCCTCAGCCCACCCCACACAAGGGACCAGGGCTGCTTGTCCACCCCAGCAGACAGAATTCATCCTTACCACGAGCACGATGGGTGCAATGATGATGCAGAGGCCACCTATGACCATGAAGGCCACTCCATAGGCTGGGAAGCCTGGCTGGGGCGAGGGAGGCTCCAGGGTGTCCTCTGGAGCAGAGCACAGAACTTAGAGCCTGGAGCAACCGGGGGCTATGCCCCACGGGGTGCCAGCCACCCTCTCTGCTCCAGGACAAGGATATAGGATACAAAAACATCTGTTCCACACCCTTCATGCCCTATCCTCCCACCCTACAGCAGCAGGTCTCCAACCCCAGTGCCCCAGGCTATGCAGAGGGAAAGGGCACAACTCTTACTCAAATTTTACTTCCTGGTCACCTTACCAGCCAAGACATCTCACCCTCTCTTCACACAAAGGATCGGGATCTGGTCAGCTGTGGATCTACTCTGCTCACAGGGCTTGCATGGGGCTTGAGGAGCTCGTATACCCATGTCCCAGAGGGGAGCTTACCTCCCACAGAAAGAGAGTATGGATCCACGTGGATGTCAGAGTCAGCCAAAGCCTGGTTTGGCCCAACTGAGAGCACAAGTGTCTGCAAAACTTCCGTGCTGGTTGGAGCAGGGTGACGGAATATCATGTTCCCATGGCAGATCAAGGAGCCAGGCCTGCAGAAAGGGTGGGAAAGAGCTCCAGCAGCTGCCAGTCCCACCACGACCCCACAGTGGGATGGGGTGGGCACACCCAGCCTCCCAGAGGGTTCTGCTCAGTTGGAAGAGAGCCCTGCACTCAGGGAGCCATTGGATGGAAGGGACATCCCTGGAGGTCCAGCAAGTCACCACTGATACAATGCATTAATGCTGGACCTCAGCTTCCTCTGCAAATCCTTCTGTAGCCAAAAATCTGCACCTGCCAGCCACGACCTGTTGGCTGACATCTGAAGGGAGACCTCCGTGCCTCTGTACACCCCTGCCCCAGCAGACCCCCCTGGCTCCCACTCACATGAATTCTTTTATCAGCGCTTTCAAGAAGGTTGGGTAATCCCTCAGGGCTCTCGCCACCTGGAAGAAAGGTTGTGCTCAGCTCCCCACCAGCTTTTGGGGGTGCTTGGACACCCCAATGCAGCCCCTCTTCCTCCCACAGCTCTTCTTTGCACCCCGCTGGGAGGACCTTAATCCCCTCTTCCCCCCAGCCCCATTCCTACCGCATCCTCAAGGTCCCTGGAGAGATTCTCGTGCTCTGCAGAGAGCGGATCCTGAAGCTTCTGGCTGAACTGCCTGTTGGTGATGAGGAAGGAGAGGGGGTACACGTGCAGACCAAGCCTGGACCCTAAAGGAACAAGAAACAAGTGCTGAGTGTGCAGATTTGGCAGCAAGCCTGACCACACCACACACGGGGACTGTCCTTACCCTCCACCGAGAGGGAGGTCAGGTCCACGGGGAGGGCTGACAGTGCAGTCAGGGCTTCCACAACGTCTGTAACATCAGCATGGACAACTGTGTCTAGGTAGAGGTCTCCAGTGATCTCCATGTTCCCATTGAGGTTCCTGAGGGGAGAGAAGAGCCCTGAGCAAGGCAGGAGGGCTGGGACCCAGCTCAAGCACCTTTACTGGTGTTTTTCCCCTCCCTCAGAGCCCACGAAAGGTGCTCTGTTACAGTTGGCTCCAGCTGCACATCCCCTCCCAGCTTTTCCCATACTCGCCCTCCTTGCAGCACTGCTAATGAGCTGCAGAGGGCACAAGAGATAGCAGAGGTAATTAAATTAAGGTGTTGGCAGAGGAGTAGCTGCATCCCATACCTGAGCTGGGAGATGGTGAAGTTCCTCACGTGGTAGAGGGGACTGACAGATGAAGTCACCTGAGTAGAGAGAAGACAACAGCTCACCCTTTCCCCTGTTTAGCACAGGTTATCCCACCACCCAGGCAGCCTGTGCCCACTCTCCCAGCATCACCCTTCGGAAGAGCCCCCAAGGCTTGGCATACCTCACTGACCAGCCTCTCCAGAGGATCCATCCTGCTCATCCCAAGCTGGGAGCCAGTGAGGGAGATGGACAGCTTCTCCGGGTCCAGGTTGTCCAGGCTGAAGCCTAAGGGAGTTTGGAAGAGTTATGCTCATACCTGTTCCTCCACCTTCCTTGGGAGGTATCATTCAGCCTTGATCTCATCCATGGCCACACACCAAAAGCAGAAACCAGGAGGGCAGCAGAGCGAGGAGGAATTCCTCTGAATGTGGGAAGGGGTCAGGACGTACCATTTCCCAGCACAGGAGAGCTGGGGCAAAGAGGGGAAGCCAGGGCGTTCAGCACAAGCACTGGCCCACACAGGTCCAGCTGCTTCAGATGTGCCCTCCACCACCTTTAATGTCCTTAAAAATGGCTTTACTCAGGTCAGGAGAAGGGATGTTAAGTGAAGGAAAAGCCTGGAATCCAAACCGCGCAGGCTTTGGCTTTGATAGAGGCACAAGGAGGGCACCTGGCAGCAGCAGCCCTGCTGTGGGAAGACCTTCAGCACTTACCACCGGACTGGACAGACCGGGGCTCCAGCTGCCAGCTGAAGATGCTCCTTCCCTTGCTTGCCTCTGTGAGGACTGTCCGGATGAGGTGGGAGTTGGTGGGAGCAGGAGCATCCCCCCGGAACAGAACCTCCCCTCGCACCACCACTGAGCCATTCCTGGGAGGGAGAGGAGACAGTGGGCAGCACACCTGCTTTTGTTTTATTCCAGGTACATGCATCCAGAAATTCAGATAGGGATCTCTCAGGATGATGATGCCAGGGAGGGAGCACTGCCCCTCACAATGACCTGTCCGGAGTATTCTCCTGGGCAAACCCTTCCCTCCGAGCCAAACCACCCCTCCCCATCGGCTGCAAACTCACATGAACTCAAGGACATTTGCCTGCAGGAAGGTCTCGTAGCTGGACAGCATCTGGTTTAGCTGGAAGGAAGAAGCAGCTGGTAACTGAGAAGGTTTTCCAAGCTCCCCCATGTGAAGGGGAAATGCACCAGCAGGTGGCAATAGAGGGGAGTCAACTCAGTCTGCGCAGGAGAAGGCACGCTGGTATCCCAGGGAATGCCCATGGATGAGCTGGGATACCCAGAGCAGCCACCCACACTCCTGGGAGGGAGTACCCCAGCAACAACACCGTGTGCCATGGTCCTGTTGGCTGCCAGAGCTGAGGGGAGCCCAATCCCACCTCAAACCACGTGCCAGGGGAGCAGTGCCAGGGATTTACCCACCTCCACCGTGCTCAGGCGGGCAATAAACCAACCAAGGGCTGATGCAGCACACAGGCTTCTCACCCCAGCAGGGCCTGGCACCACCCTGCACCCCAAAGTACCAGTGTCTGCCCCAGCCAGCACCCACCATCAGTCTCACGTCTCCCTCCAGTTGCCGGTAGCTCTCCGAATTCCTGCTGCCCAGAGCCGGGGTGTAAGTGATGCCCAGCAGCCGGAACTGCAAGGGCAGCACATGCACAGGCTGTGTGGGAAAGGGGAGGCTGGAGGGGTGGGATGCAGGGGGTTTCATCCCTGTGGAGCCAGGTTTGCCCTTCACCACCAGCTCAGCTGGGCTGAAGGCCTCTCTGGTGGCTGCGGGGAGATGCTCCGTGGCTGTGGAGGAGTGCTGGGAAGTGATGGAGCCGCTGGACATGACTTGGGCATCGAGGGTCACTCCTGTGGGCACAGCCAGGGTCTGGGAGCTGAGCAGGGAGCTGGCTGCATGCCCAGCTCCAGGAGAAGTCGGCAGGCAGGATGGAGATGTCCCGCTGGTGGTGGCAGTGCGGGGCCCAGGCTCAGAGCCATGCTCCAGAGCCAGGTTTGTGGAGCAGGGGGGACATACAGAGCCTGGGTTGGCAGGGGTGGGCCCTGGAGATCCTGCTGGAGTGGGAGTGGGCCCCAGTGACCGGGACCTGGGCTTGCTGTGCCTGGATTCTTCCGTCACCAACACCTGCCCAAGCTCTGGGATGACACCAGTGGCTGTGGAGCTCATCCCTGTCACAGTGGAACCTGCAGAGCTGGGAGGCCTGGGCTGAGCTGGGGAGGCTTCGGTGGACATCGGCTGTGCCGGGGGAGAAGGCAGGTCACTCTGCGTCCCTGCAGGGACAGCAGAACCCCCAGACTCCACTGCAGGAAGGAAGGAAGCCAGCACTTGCTGATTGCGGACACCAGGAGCCGTGGCAGCGGTAGGAAGCGATACCAGGGCTGCATCCAGGAGTCCAGACCCATTTCCTGGAACCTGGGCCAACAGAGCGTCCACCAACAGCGCAGCTTTCCCAGGCAGGACGGTGCCGGCGGTGCCCCAGAGCCCTTCGGGTGTCGGGGCAGGGGGCACCCACACCGTGCCAGGGTCGGCCAAGCCAGGAGTCCCTCGCATTGGCAGAGCCGAGGCCACCGCCTGCTCTGCTGTGCCGGGGCTCTGGGAGCGAGCATCCATCAGTGTCCATGCCGGGACATCGCGTGGGACCTGAGCCCCCCCAGCAGCCCCCGGGAGCGGCACCAGCTGGGTGGGTGCCACCTGCACCACCATAGAGGGGCCAGAAGCAGCTGCGGGGAGGGAAGGAGGGTGCAGCCATACCTGGGAGGTGGCAGGGATCCCAGCAGCTGGCTCACTCCGAGCTCTGGAGGTGCCCTCAGACTCTCTCTGTGGGCTCTGGGGCTCTGCTGGGCCCGCTGGCTGCCCCAGGCCACCAGCTGAAGTCACTGCTGACATCTGCGTGGCATCGCGTGAGCCTGGTGCTGCTCCACGGAGGCCTCCCAGAGCAAGGGAATGCCAGGAGCCAGGACTGGGGATGCCCTCAGTCTGGAAGAGCCAAGTTGAGCTAGCAGGCACCCTTTTGCCGAGCCGCTGTGCGGGGGATGGCGTCACAGTCACTGCTGCGCCCAACCTGAGCCTTCCCCTGTCCCTAGAGCCAGGCTGCCACCGCAGGGAGGTCTGAGATGTTTGTGTGGCCACAGTCTGTGTCCCCAGGCTCCATCCCCCAGCACCTGTCCCACGGGTCCCATCTCCTTGGATGCCTAGGAAGCCACCTGAGGCGAGGAGGTCCCCCCATGCTGTCACCAGACTGTCACCCAATCCTTGCTGGGAGGCCGAGGAGCCCGGGAGACCCCAGGTGACAGCAGCCAGAGTGCCCAGGCTGTAGGGGACAGCAGTAGCACACACACACACAGCCAGCACCAGGAAGGCTCTGCACCACAGCCTGCTGCCAGGGGCAGCCACACGGGCAGCAAGGCACGGAGCTGTGCCCACAGCCCCTTCCCTCTCACCACAGAGCATCGTTTCTGGCTGCAGGACAGCCGTGTCCAGGGGGGTTGGTGGTCCAACCCCTCAGCTCATCTTGGGAGAGCTGAGCTGTGGAGAGGGACAGCAGGAGACTTAGGGTGGGTCCCTCCAGCTCCCCACCACAGCGACCAGCTCACTCCCAGAGCTTCCCACCCCCACCCCCAGGGCTCCTTATTAGAACACCTCCCTTCTCTCCAGCAGCCTCCCAGCTCAGGAAAGCCTGTGCCAAGCCTCAGCATCTCCTGGGAAGCTCCCAGTGCAGCACAGGGTTGTAACCAGCCCTGGGCTCAAGACATTACCTCAGTCCCTGCCCCACACACCCACCTTGCCCCCAGTAACCGCCCCAAGAAGAGCCAGGCTCACCAAGCCACCAGCACCCCTCACCTAGCAGCACCCCAGGAGAAGAGAGCACCAAAGCCCACCCAAGCCCTGGCTTTTATCTGGTTTTCCAGTGGAGGGATGTGGCTCCATTCCAGCTGCTCCCAATTAACACAAACTCATTTGCACTCCCCCAGGTGAAGCTGGAGGGGTTTCAGCTCCCCTCTGCTCCTCACTGAGCGCTTGGCAGCAGGAGGGGGTGTGCCTGCTCCTCCAGGCAGGATGATCCCCAAACCCTGCTGATGCTCCCCAAAACACCCTGTTTGTGAGGAGGGCGTCGTGGCAGGGCTGTTCACCTGCTGGGCTCCGCCAGTTGGGGCTGACACACGTGGACTGGGGTCCTTGGCCTTTGGGATCAGGCAGATTCTGTGCCTGGTGGAGGCTCACAAGGAGGGTGTCTCACGGGTCCCCACTGGACCAGCTCAGAACACATCCCTGAGCACCCCTCACTCTGCTGCCCAGTTTCTGATGCCCAGACACATCCATCAGCACTCTCTTCCCAGGCTGTCACCCAGGGGCTTTGTGGAGGCTGGGCTGTGCTCCTGCGATGGCCCTGGACACCGGATCCAGCCTCTGATGATGGGACAGAGGGGCTGGGCACAGCACTCGTGCCTTGGTGCAGGGAGAGGCAGGCAAGTGCATCGGGTGGGGGATCTGGGGACCCTCCAAGCCCAGGAAGGTCCCCTTGTGCCCACCCTGGGAAGCAGAGACAGAAGCAGGGCATGTCTGGAAACAAGCCAAACTCTTTTAACCAGGTGAGGCAACTCTTCATATTCTTACAAAAAAATTAAATAAAGGGAAGGAACTTTCTTCCCTGGAACCTTATACATGTACAAAACCAACAGTATTATTAACAAACACTGCTTTCCGAATCACTGTGCACAGACACGGAGTGGTGAGGGGGACTGAGGAGAACAGCAGCACCCCCGTCACCTGTCCCATCCACAGCCACTCCATCCCCATGGAAAACCAGGAAGGCACCCACAGAAATCCCCCAGTAGCAAACACACCTTTTGGCTAAAATAAGTACAGTTTGGGTAGGGTCATTTTTTTGCTTCCCCCCCTCACCCCCCTGCTCTGTTTTCTCAGTTTAAAATAAATATTCCCTGTAGTGAAATTTTAAAAAAGCCTAATAACCCTTGTTTTGTTCCTCCGTGCCCTGCAGCAGCTGGAAGAACACCTGAGCAATGAGTTTTTAAGGCCTCTGCTGTGTACCCTGCTGCAGCCCCCCAGGGTGAGGGGATGTCCATTAGTCCTGGGATGCCCACATCCCTCCTGGGATGCCTTTGGGATGGAAAGGATCCCTCCTTCCAAGGTCTGGCAGCACCCTCCCCTCCCTGCCCCTTTAGTCTCCACCAAGGCGATCCCTAAATGTGCATCTCCCACGTTCTCCTTTGGGACAGGATCTGGGATGTGAAGTGATTCGGTTTTCTGTTCTTTAAGAGTCTTTAAATCTTTTTTGCAGCCTTTTAGTTTAAATAAAAAGACACGTATAAATTACTGTATTTAAAGAAAAAAACCAACCCAAAACACGTGACCTGAAGGCAGCAGCTCCTTATAAAGGTAAATCCGGAACATTTTTAAAATGTCTTCATTTAAAACAAAAAAAAAACCAGTCCTGGGACTACGGAAGTCACGATTCCCTTGCCCCTGATGTTGTGCCAGATCTTTGTGACACTTTAAAGGTGAAAATCCCAGAGGAAGGGGACATTTATTGGGAATGGCGTGGATAAAGCAAGAGAGGGGATTTAGAGGACAGGGGAGGTGGGATGTCATCCCTGCAGTCCCCTTTCTCCGAGGCTGTGGACGGTGCTGTGGCCATTTCCATGCTCCTCTTGCTCCAGCTCCACTGGAACTCCAGCCATTCCCTCACAGCTCACCAGGGCAGTCACGGATGGAGGTGGGAGATGCACTAAAAGATGATCCATTCAAAGAAAAGCAGCTCCAACTGCCGTGAGGGGCTCGAGCCCACGCCCGCGGGCCCGCCAGCATCCCTGAGTGTGTCCCTGGAGCACCACTGAGCTGCTCTCCACCCTGAGCAGCATCCTCAGAGGGTCCCTGGCAATGTACCAGCATCCTGGAGGATCCCTGATGCTGGTGGGAGCCGAGCATTTGCCTGCAGGGCTGCTGGTGGTCTCGGCATCCACGGCTCTGGGACCAGGGACCTTCCCGCTCCCGTCATCCTTTGGCCGTTGTCCCCGGCACGTTCCTCAGTGCCTCCTTTTTCTTGATCTACCCGTGGCTGTCGCTTTGCCAGCAGCTTTCAGTGCCTCCCTGCCAGGGCTACCTGCGAGAGGAAGGAGTGGTTAGGGAGGGCACACCTCCACATCCCGAATATTCCCCGCTCCCGCCCGGCCCAGGCAGGGGAGCCTCCCCAGCCAGCTCAAGCTGCTCACCATCTGTCGCTGTTGTACCGGGGATGGCGAGAAAACAACGTAAGATTCGATCCAGGAAGGAATGGAATCATTTATTAATTTACAAACTCGTTTATAGATCTTAGTTCGCTTGACTGGCGTAAGGTTATTGGTTCTTTGACCATCCACCTCTCAGAATGATTGGCTGAACCCTACAACACCCATTTCAGTAACAATACTTCATAACAATCTTGCACCTGCAAGATAAGGGACTAGTTTACAAAAACCTCTAACTGTTTTTCGGCCAGCATCTGTGTGAAAGTCTTTGCTTTCACACGGACGCTTGCAGAAAGCTGGAAAATCTCTCAGCGACCAAGCCTTCGGCATCCACAACCATCGCATGAAATGCACACCCATACACCTCCACAAATGACAAATAAATCCCATTAACTCCTGTAAACCCACGTGGAAGAGGAGTTACCTACTTGGAAAGGTGCTGGCCAGTCTGTGAGCTTGAACCTGGAAGAAATAAAGTTGCTGGTAACGGCCTTGAGCAGCAACAAAAGGGTGTCTGGACAGAGCAGCCAAGTCGCCAGCTGGACGGGACAGCCACGGGTGGCGGGTCTGACACAGTGCCCTCCAACGGGCAGAGGTGGCCTGGAGGTGACTGAAACCTCCCTGATACCCCCCACATGAGTTTTCCCCCTCCCAGCTCAAGCTTTCCCCCTCCACAACCCACAGAGGGGAAGCTGGGCAGAACCCTTGGGAGGACACGGCTGCTGAGGCACCTTCGGATGCTCCCCAAAAACAGCAGCGCCTGGAAGGCAGGTGCAGCTGGAGCCTCCCTGGGAGAGCCCGAGGGACCCACCCACAGGAGATGCCCGGCTACCTACCGAGCTGCTGCTGGATGGAGTTGTGCCAGTGGAGGTTGAGCAGGTCCGGGTAGATTTCGGGAAGCTGCTTGAGTGCCAGGAGCTTCAGCATGCGGGAGGTGCAGCTCTTCAGCTCCAGGTCCCTCAGGTGCTTCTCCTCTGAGAGGGTGGTGGGACGCAGCTCCACCTTGTGCTTCTGCAGCACTTGGTCCACGAAGCTCCCGGGGAGCTTTGGGAAGAGCTTCTCCTTCACCACGTGGATGGGGATGAAGATGGCTCCCGCCCGGACAACGTGGGGGAAAGGGCAAGCGAACGTGAAGGTCTTCATATGGGAGAGCAGGTTGGCGAGGAGCACGGCCACGTCCTGGAAAGCCAGCCAGATCTCCTTGCCGTTGGTGGGCTCCTGAGGATCGGGAACCTTGGAGCCGTTTTTGGGCTTGGGCTGGGATTTGGGCATCTCTCCCAGCTCTTCTGCTGGCTCAGCCATCTTCAGCCACTGCTGCAGGAGCTCCGGGGAGGAGCGGGACACCGAGCCCGAGATGGTGTCACAGAGGCAGGTGTGCAGGGTGGTGAAGTACTGCCCGGAGGGGGTCCGCGCGGGGACACCGCCGACCTGCCTGACCACTGAGACCTTCTCCTCCCCCAGGGGGGACGGGGCTGTGAGAAGCAGGGTCTGGGGAGGGCCTGGGCCTAAGATGGTGCTGAGCTGGGGGCCAGGCGGTGGGACCAGGGGGCTGCTGGCTGGGGAGGAGGCTGGGTGAGTCGGCGTGGGTGTGCTGCTGGGAGGGCTGGGCTGGGGGATGCCGTCCTGCCCAGGGGGCTCGCTGCTGGGCAGGAGGGAGGACAGGAGCTTGTATTTTTGGAACATGAAGGTGGCTGAGCTCTGAAAGCTGCTCCTGTCCCCAGAGTCCATCTCAGGCAGCCGGGGCTGCGCACCCTCTCCCAACCCCACCTTCCCCCCTGCAGCCTCTTTCTCCTCCTCCTTATCCTCTTGCTCCAGTGTCCCCTCCGCACAGCCAGTGGGTCTCTGGGTCTCCCCAGCTTCCACCAGCCCCTTCTTCAAGCTAAGGTCCAGCACCACGTCCTCAGAGGGAAGCTCCTCGGTGCTCACCCCGTCAGGGCTGCCCTCCTGAGACTCCAGCTCTTGGGGCACAGGCTTTGGCTTTTTAGGGACGCTCCTGTAACAGCTCTCCCCTTGGCTCTGCACTGCATCACCGCCCGACCGCAGGCTGGACACCGCCGAGACATCTCTGAGGGCAGCAGGCTCCTGGCTGCCAGCCGTGTTTTCGGGCGGGGAGTCCTCCCACAGATGCTTCCTGCAGAAGAGGACGGGGTCTGAGCCCTTGGCCCTCTCCAGGTACTCCTGGTAAGGCGCCAGGCTGAACACATTGTGGATCACCGGCATCGGTGGCGAGGATGAAACAGCCTTGGTGTCCCTCTGGTCTTCCAGCTCCTTTGTGGGGGTCACGGACGGAGAAGGGCGGATGAGGAGCTCCTTGCCTGGATCTGTGACCTTGCAGGCATTTCCTTTGCCTGGTCCCCCGCGGGGGATGTCCTGAAGGGCTGGGCTGCTGTTTTTCCTCCCTGGGTACGGGGGCTCTTCCTCCCCTTGCCTGGGTTTCTCCCAGCTCCCTTCTCTCTTGGGAAATGTCTCAGCGAGCCCAGCGGAGCCCCCAGGGAGCTTCTCTGAGGTGCAGACAGGTTGGAAAGCGCTGCTGTGCCTCGATGCTGCTCGCCACTGTGGACTGTCCGCCCTGTGCTGCTCACAGCCCGGCTCCGTGCCGGCAAAGGAGGCGTGGAACAGGGATGCATCGCCCGGGCTGAGGGCAAAACCTGGGTACCCAGTGTTCCTGGGCAGCTCGTCATCCCTTGGCGGCTCAGCATCCCTCAGCACTGCCCCCAGCCTGGCACCCGCTGTCCTTGACACGTAAGGGTCCAAGGGGCTGGGGAAGTAACTCCTTGGGGCTTGGGCCTTGAGGTAGGTGCTGGAGAAGAGCTCCCTGCTTCCCACATAGCCAAAGCCGGGCAGGGCGCTGGGCTCCCCCGCCGTGGGAGCTGGGGGCTGGCACAGGGGGCCAGCTCTGTGGGGTGACAGCGGGTAGGGCGGGGGCGGGTAGCACATCGCTGGCCTCTCCCGGTTCACTGGGCTGGCCTCGGGTGGCTGCAGCTTGGGCCAGGGGTCCGGGCTGAGGCTGGGGACCTCCGGCACCTTCTTCTGGCTCTGGGCAGTGGGACAGCTTGCTTCCAGGAACGGGCTGCTGGGGGGTGGCCCGTACTTATCGAAGGTGGCATAGTAGGGGGGTAAGGCAACGGGGGAGCCCAGCTGCTCCTTGGAAGGCAGCGCCAGGCCGGAGGGCAGCGGCGGGAGGCTGTGCACCTCGGAGCAGGGACCCCTCTTGTGCAGCTCACTGGGCTGGAGAGGGTGGGTGGCGGGGGGCAAAGCCCAGTTGGCCTCCCCTGGTCGCTGCTGCAGGCTGTCTGCTCGTGGTCCCATCAGCAGAGCCGTCCTGGGAGCCAGGAAGGAGGCGGGGGCTCCGTACACCGGCTTGGGGACTGCCAGCGGGGCTGCCTTACTCACCAGCACCGGCTTCTTCACCGGCAAGGGGCACCTTGGGCTCTCCAGCTTCTTCCTGACCATCAGCTGCTCCTGGCTCAGGCTGTCCTTGCTCTTGAGGGCGTCCGGGGGCTGCAGCCTGGTGCCCAGGCTCTCCGACGGGTACAGCAGGAAGCCCAGCAGCGGCCCCTCGGCCGGCACGGGCTGGCTCATGGCACCGGGGCCGTGGTGCAGGTAGGCGGGCGCGGGGCTCCAGTGAGCCGGGGGCTGCTCGGGACCCTCGGGGCTCTGCAGCGGGCAGGCAAAGTAGGAGCCCTTGTAGCTGAAGTGGTTTTCAGAGCCAGGGTGGGGCACGGAGCCAGATCTGCCTGGGATTTTGCCGGGCAGGAAGCCGGTGGCGGGCTCCAGACGAGGTAGCTTGTTGAAAATCACAGGGTCCGCAGCCTGCACGTACCGTTTGGAGGCCATTTATAGGCTGCTGCCGATGTCCCCACGGGAGAGGTGAGCTGGCCTTCCTGGGTAAGAGAGAGAATAAGCCGTGAGCAAAGCGAGTTCCCGCAGCCAGCAGCCCGAGGTGGCACGGGGTGGCAGTGTCAGAACCCACCCCAAAAGGTGAGGGTAACCAGGTTCTTGCTGATGGATCCCTGGAGGCTGATCAGAGTGAAGCGATGCTGAATGACCCGTGTTGATAAATATATAAATACATACACAGGGTTTATTTCAGAGCAGTTTGGTTGCAGTGGAGCCGTTCTGGTTATCATCCACTGTAATACAGCAACATAAAAGCATAAAAATAACACTTCTGAAAATGCCTAAGGAAAAGAAAGGGAAGGAAAGGGTAAGAGTAGAGAGATCCCACCACCTGTGGATCTTCCAACACCAGCGGGTTGTTGCAATTCCGCTGTGATGGTGGCTGTGTTGCTCTCTCTGGGGTGAGGGGAGCCCAGGAAACACCAAGTTCCATGGGTTAATAAATCGCTCCGGCTGGGTGGGAACGCCCAGGTACCCCCCCCGGGGCAGGGAGGTTTACACCGGACGATGTAATGCTGTGGATCACGGGACACCTCGGAGTCTTTGTTTGCCCGTGACACCTTTTGAGACGTGTCAGTGCAGTTGAGAGGCCAATTATGGCTCATCAGAGGGGATGAATACCTGCCGGCTAACTGTGAATGTCCTGCTAAGGGGAGTTTCACAGCTGGGCCACTCGTGTAGGGACAGGATCAAAGCACTGTCCTGTCGCTGTTGTAGCGAGAACGGCGAGAAACGACACGATCCAAGTTCAGGAAAAAAACGGAATGGAACGGAATTATTTATTAATTTAGACTCGTTTATATATCTTAGTTCGGGATGATTGGTGGAGGCTGTACAACAGCCGTGTGAAAACATTTCCTTCAGCGTACCATAACAACGCTGCACAACAAACTCCGGGTGCAAAGATAAAGAATTAGTTTACAAAACCGCCTTCCCTGTTTTCATCCAGCCTGCGTGTGAAAGCGGGGAGAGAAAGCTGAAGAATCTCTCTGCTTCTGACCTTTTAGCATCCACACTATCCCACTTGGCAGATAGGTCTCTTATCAGCCTCTTTCCTTATCTCGTCCCACAGGCAACCGTAGCTGGGTGTGCACCTGGGCAGTTACTGCCCACGGCCGATCGCTTGAGTCATTAACCATTAACACTCCAGCCCCGTTGACTCAGACATTCCATCAGTTCCCTCCTGCTGCTGCTCACCCCAGATCTCCTCCCATGGTGGCGATTTACACATAATGGCACAGAAGGTCATGTGAAATTTTCCAGTACTTTGCCCCCGATTCCTTCGTTCTCCTGTTAATATCTCAAAAATTTAGCCCCATCATCCTGAATTTAAAGCCTTCCGAGGCAGAACACGGAAGGTTACATACCTTTTTTTGTTCTAAATATGCATAAATCCTTGTACTTACTCCCAGGCTGAGTTTGGTTGAGACAAAATTGTATTTCCGTAAGATAAAAAGCTTTTCCCACATCACTTTTTTTTCCCAGCAAAAAGACAAAGGAAACTTAGCAAAAATCAAACTAATATATAAAAATTGTTTGATTAATACCTGGCCTCCCAACGAGTTACTTTTGATGAAAACACGAAAAAACTATAAATAAACGTGATAGCATAGGGTTAAAATGTTTCTAAATTGTAGTAGCTAAGGTAGGCCCGGAGAGCAAGGTGGACATTCTGTTCAGGCAAGCCTGAACCTGGGTATCTGCCTGAGATGATAAAGGGCAAATCCAAACCTGTGTAGAAGATTAGGATAGATGGGTTAATTGTGTAGCTGCACCTGGCTAAAGGGAAACTTATGCTTGAGTGGAAACAATAATGAATAAGATGATTATTTAGGAGGCCTTGAGAATCATGCTTGGGTAAATGATTAATATATGATGATGTAATGAGAAGGGTATATAATGTGGGCATTGGAAATCCATGAGCGGGGATTGATTGGGGTTTGTGCCCCTCTCCCCCGGCGCCTCAATAAAAGCACCTGGCATATAACCTGTCCGTGGTTATGAGTTTCTACGCTAACAAACGGATAATCTTAGCATGAATTTTAGCGCATCAGGCAGGCCTAGGATCAAGACGGGGAATCTCGGCAGACCCGCCTCCATTTCCACGGGGGAATGCCGCCGCAGGTCCGATAATTGTGTGGGCATTAATTAGAGACACACGGCCGTCTGTGCACTTTCTACAGCGTGGCCAGTCCTGAGGGCTTTAATTGTGTAGGGATCTCCCCTTTCCATAGGAATTCCACAGGATCCAATCCTCCCCGCCAGGGGGGGAGTCCTGGGAGGCTGCCCGGGCATTTCTCCATGTGTCTCCTTGGAAAAGCCCTGGAAAGCTCCGGCTGCTTCGGTTCCAAAGGCTCCGTGAGCGTCTGCTGCAGGCAGCAGGGAGCAGAGCTGGGTCAGCTCAGGTGAGGAGCCAGCACACACAGACAGAGAGTGCCCAAAATTCACATCCCCGGCTTCACCTTTTAAAGTAATTTGAGGTTTTTGCCCCGAGGCAGCAGCTCACCCTCTCCCTTAGGGTGCCTTCTGGTTTGGGGCTTGTTATAGATACGTGTTTAATTCGTGCCTATAAAGTTTATACCCATTCAATGTTAGAAATGCATGTGTAGGATATAAATGTATATTTTTGTATCAAACCAAAACATGACGAAACCACACTCCCTGGAGGGGCGAATTCCCGTAAGAATGTGTGGCTTCTTTTAGCTGAATGGATTTCCAGGAAGAGATCACCAAGACTAAAGCCACGGCTGAACGGGAGATGGGCCATCTCAAGAGGAACCACCCTGGCCATTTTCACCATGATAAGCTATCTGATGAAAATATGCAGCATCTCAGGAACATCACCCCCTTCCTGGATAGATAAGGTTTCATCAATAATTCATCATCTCCTCGGAAGAGCATTGTCTCTCAGAAGAACATTGTTTCTCACTGGGACAATCCAAGACCCAAATTAAATATCTTAAGACTTTTGGACTTTGAATACAGTGTTGCCCCCAGCGAAATAAACTGTATATAAGCTCACCCTTCTGAGACCTCGGTGTGAACAGAGCTACTCTGACACCCTGTCAGGTTGTCTGTCACTCAGCTGATGATACTCGGGTTCGAAGCTGTTTCTCTGCATTGTGGCTTTTTGTCCAGAATTTCTGCCAAATTTGCTATCAAATAAATTGATTTTATTTAATTGAAGAAATTGGCTCCGTACATTTATAACAGGGCTGCTGTGGGGCGACTGCTGGCCCACCGTGCCAGGTGGTGGGTGCCAGCAGGTGGAGCTGGCAGCCTGTCCCAGCACAGCCCTGCACCCCTGAGAATCCTGAGTTTTCTCTCAGTATCACCTGGCCTCACCCAGCATCTCCTGAACTTCCCACTGGGACTCCTGAGCATCCCCTGGGCCCCAGGAGCACCACTGCACCATCAACCAGTATCCCCCAGCATCACCTGAGCGTCCTGGACATCACCCAAGCAGCCCCAGGACACGCCAGAGCACCGCTCAGCACGCTCCCAGCGTGGCCAAATGTCTCCCAGCACCTCCCAGGCCAGGGACGGACTCCCTGCAGCAGGATCTCCTCCATGCTGGTTTTCTTTTTCCTTTTGTGGCAGCCCTAGCAGAGCAGCCAAGAAGGAAGTGGAGGAAGAGCACGTGGAGATAAGACAAAAGCCACATCAACAGCGGGGGAAACAGAGCAGATATGGGGGGAGACTTGTGGGGAGAGATAAGGGAGCGAGCCGGTGGTGCTGCTGCAGCTCTGCCGGGAGGGGACCAGAGCATGAGCTGCCTCTCCCCAGTCCCAGCTCACCCCAAAACAGCACAACTGAGGCTGCACTCCCCGGTGCGTTTCTCATGCAAGCTTCAACTATTTATTGCTTCCCAGGAAGGACACTGCCTCCCTGGAATCCTCTGAAAACCCTCATGGGAGGCTCGGTGCTCCCCTTCCTGCTTGCACCCTTGGAAGCAGCTCCCCCACATAATTTCCAACAGCTTTACCCTCAGGATAAGTCCTTGGGGTCATTGCCAAGACATGCAGTACCAATTAAATTTGCCAGCACTCGGATCCAGGGAAAACAGCTCCCTTCAAGTCGAAGAAAGCTCGAAGAAAACCCCAGACTGGGTCATTCTCCTTCCAAAAGGGATCTCTCGGGAGGCTGATGTTTTAATCCATCTCCCTGGGAGATGCTGCGTGGGAGGGAGATGCAGGCGTGGGATCCCTTCCCAGCTGTGACAAAAATCCAGGATCTTGTGAGTCCCGACATTTCCCCGCTGCTTCTTCCCCTCTCCCCGGGGATCTGCAACTCCCCAGCGTGGGGATATTGTGACACCGGCCCTGCTGTCACCGCGGGCTCGGGTGACGCCACCGGGCACGATGCAATCGCCCCGTTTCACCCAGCTGCGACTCCAGCTCTCGCTGGAGGGATGCAGAGCAGGACGAGTCACCCCCCAGCAGGGCCGGAGCCGGGCACAGGAATTGTCTGATAGGGTTGAGCTCGTTAACCAAATGAGGGTGAGGGCACTCACGGGCTCCCTCTTTCCATGAAGTCCACTGGGACTTGGCCCAGCCGGTGCCATCCCCACACCTGCGCCATCCCAGGAAAACAGCTCTGCTTTTGCTGTCACCATCAGCTTCTTCCCTCTGGGACTATCCCTGCTGCAGCCAGCGGGGGACGAGAGGGACACGTGGGAATCAGGGCTGGGGGGCACGCCTGGGAGAACCCCAACACACGCAGCCAGTAATTCAGAAACCCCACAGCTGGGAAAAGCAGCGGGTGGAATAAACACAGCCCGTTATTCCTCTTTTTTTTCACGTTCTTTTCATTTTTTTCCCCCCCTTCCTTCTTCTCAGGGTTTTTTCCCACACGGGGCCGTTCGGCCGGGAGGGAGTAAAAGTAAAACCAAATGCAGAGGAACACGTGCCGCCACCAGCGAAACCTCCCCGATAAGCTCCCGCGGGCCTAGAAAGCCTTATCTGCCGCCTTTCGGGTGTCCAAAGGGCACGGGAGGGCTGCCGTGCCCCCTCCGCAGGACTCCTTGGCCTGGGAACACCTCAGACACGGCCTTTTGCTCCGCCAGCTCCGAACAGCGTGCCCCTGTCTGTTATCAGCGGGGCAGCCAGGCGCGGCACGCAGGCTCCCCGGAATTTCCTCCCCGGGATGCGATGCCCGGAGCGGGAGCCTCCCACCGCAGTCTCCCGCCTCCTCCATCGCCACGTGATGCCAAAAACAGCCGCCAACTCCCGGCCAACCCGCAGGAACCGAGAAATGAGATCTCCTAAAGCCGCTGGCATCCAGCATCCCCGGCTCTCCCGAGGTGCTGCGGCGGAGGGGGAGTTCCCGGGGTCTCCCCGAAACCAAGGGACGTCTGCACCGGTAAGGAGGCGGATTCCCGGCCGGCTGCAATCCCGCTTTCACAATCTCGGGGACTTTGGGATCCTGCCGAGGAGGTCACCTTTCCCATCTCCGGCGGGTCCGGATGAGCTCACCGGCACAGCTCCCCCCGGCTTCGGTCATTTGGGGGAACAAACGAGAGGCCTCAGCGGTCCCAGCTCCCTCATTCCAGATCTTGTCCCTTTCCCACAAAGTTTGCAGCTGCCGAGCTTCTCCCGGGCGGGCAAAAGCCCAGCCGGAGCCTTCCCGTGGACCAAGCCAGCTGCTCTTTAAGGCAGTATCCTTACGGAATGCATGCACCAAGCCACGGCTTGTCTGCGAATTATTAGCTGAAACCCCCCCAGGAATATTCACTTTTATTAAAAAAAAAAAAAACAACCCAAACAACTTTACGGAGCATTGAGCAGTCACCAGAAGGGCTCAGTGACTGCGTCCCCTTCTACTCGGGGGATTAAAACCCCTCCAAAACGCATCGATCCCATTCCGACCCTTCGATGTCACATCCAAGGTTGGCCACGGTCACGGCTGGACCCCCCTCCCCAGTGCTCGCAGGCCCTTGCCAGGACACGAGGGACGGATGTGGCAGGGGTGGGTGGCCGTGGCCGTCCTTTTGTCCCCTCCGCACACCCACGGCCACCGCTTTCGTGTGGGCAACACGCCGGCGACCCCCAAAATAAACCTCTCGCAGGAGCTGGAGCGCACTCACGCTGCGAATCAGCCGCATGATCCAAAGTGTCCATAAATGGGTAAAATCCCGGGATCCGGAGCCTGCAACCCGTTTTTCCTTGCACGGCCCAACGAGAAGCAGATGATCCCGAGGAAGGCGTGCGGGGATTCCCCCCCCCTGCTCGAGGGTTTCACCCGCCCAGGGAGCCCCACGGCAAGCGCGGGGCTGGCCGGGGGCCCCCCC
>VXAD01010357.1:733468-749741 GCA_013399195.1 Dicrurus megarhynchus
TGCCCCCGCATCCCTCCGCTCCATCGCGGCTCCTGCGGGACGCGCATCCCTCCGGCCCCGCACTCACCTGCGGCTGCGGCGCGGTGCCTCCCCCGGCGCATCGCTACGGGCTCGGGTCGGGGGCTCGGCGCGGACGGGGGGAACGGGGGGGCCGCTGCCCCTCCTCGGCCGGCAGCCCGCGTTGTGCGGAGGAAGTGGGAGGAGGAGGAGGAGAAGGAGGAGGAGGAGGAGGGCTGGGTGTGCGTGTGGGCCGGCCGGAGAAGGGGAGGGGACGGGACGGGACAGGAGAGGACAGCCCAGCCACATGTGCGCTGAGCTGGTCGGGGCTCTGCCCGTGTGCTCGGAGCGGGGACTCTCGGGACAGGGACATCCCCCACGTTCCGGGGGACACCCGCAGCCGGGGAGCCCCTGCACGGAAGGGTCTCCGCTGTAAAGGAGGGGCCGCATGGGGAGCCCCTGTTATGATTAAGGCCAGCCCTCACTGTCCGTGCCTCATTAAGGAAACCCCCCCGTTAAAGGCACCGCCATTTCAGGCCGTCCCCATTAGGAACTAGCCTCCCATTAAGGGGAGACCCCATTAGGGAGGACCGACCTTAGGGGACTCCCCTTACAAGCAGTCCCCATTAGGGAGGGACCCCCCTGAAGCACCCCCCACTTACAAACAGCCCCCATTAGGGACCTCCATTGAGCACCCCCAATTACAGGCAGCCCTATTAGAGAAGGACCCCCCTCGAGGGACCCCCCCCAGGGCAGGATCCCGCCGAAGGCACAGCTCCTGGAACGGGATGTGGCTGCGGAACGCCGAGGGCTCAGCAACAGCTCCAAGCCCGATCCGCTGTAGGGCCCCACGGGAACAGCTCAGACGCGGTAACAAATTGTTCAAAACCACGGGCGCAGCTCACCCAGACAGGGACGAACTCCGTATGTAACATTTTCTGATGAATTCTGCACCGGGTAATAGAGAAGTGTATCGCCCTGAGCCCTGCGTGCACCTTGGGCGCGGTCACCCGCCCTGTACCCGCGCAGATAATAATGTCTGATTATTAATACTGCTGGCGTTAAGGAGTTTTATTCCTCATTTCGGGGACACAGGCAGTCCCCACAAAGAGGATCCCCCAGGCATTGTGGGGATTCCCTGTGAAACAGGAGCCCCCGTTAGAGGAAACCCCCCTTTAGAGAGGACTCTCAGCACAGAGGAGCCTCCCCCAGGCTGATCCCACAGCCGGGATGTGGCCGGAGGTCCGGCTCTGGCCGGACACAAGTCCCTGTGTCCACAAAAAAATCGCTTTCCCATCTCGTATGCAGGGACAGAGGGAAGCCGAGGGATCCGCTGGCAGCCTGGGCTGGGCTGGGGGTGGCTTTTGAGCCCCCTCAGAGTCACTCCTCGCCCCAAAGCAAAGCCCCCTCCTCGTGGATTTAACCCCACCAGCCCCAAGCGTTAACACGTAGCGTTTATCGAAGGAGTCGCGTCTGGAAAAGTCCATACAAACATTCCCGGAGTAATCATTAACCCTCATAAAAGGCACGTAAATATGATTAACCCAGTGACACAGATCGCGGGAGATTAGTTGCCCAAGGCCGTGGAGTGAAGCAGTGGCGGAGGCTCAGCTCCCTCAGGCAGTGAGAAATAAAGATTTCGAGTGAAAAATAAAGAATTCCACTTTTTTATTACTTTATTGAACAGAGACCGAGAAAGCAGGGTTTAGAATTCTCCTCTCGCTGGCCTCACAAGCATTATTTTCCACTTACAGCTTTAATTTATAGCAGTTTTGTGGCAGCAGCAAAGAAAACAAGGATCTGGGAGGAGCCGGTGCTGCATTCCCAGTCCCCTGGCTCCGAGGTTTCCACACCACTGCTTTGTCTGGAGTTCATCGATCAGGTGCTGCCATTAATGTTTCCTTTGGTCAAAAAACGGCAATGCAATTAGAGAATAGTTATTACATTTAATTATGAGACGTTACATATTAGCGTGCAACAGAGAACAGTTATTATGTATTAAAACAAGCAAATGGGTGGGTAACACAGCTTGTTATTTGGAGTTACGGGCATTAAAACTATCGGTGTGAATTTTTACCTCACTGAACAGAACCACAATTCACTGGACATGGCAGATAATCCCTTTTTAAGCTTGAGTTGGCTCATACATTCACATAACTTTACTCAAGAAACACCTTTCCTCATCCCGGCTTGGCCACATTCCTGCTGCCAGGCATCCAGCTGGACTCTGAAAACTAAATTTCAACAACATTTTCTCACTCTTATATTTCTCTGGCGCAGAGAGGGGAGTTTCTACCTGTCGCCTCAGCAAATACCTGCTGTTTTGTTCTTTTTCCTGGGAATTTCCTTCTCTCAACCTCCCATGTGGTTCATCTCTGCATTAGCGACTCACATGATCTGAGCAGCTCCTTGCTGAGGCACCAAACCTGCTGGCACCGTCCCCACAGGAGACACCGACTTCAAAAAAAAACCGCAACCCATTATTTGATTTTTATTTTATTGTTTTAATTTTTATATAATTTTTGAAGACGTGAGAACTTGGGAATGTGGCTTTGGGGGAAAGGTGGGTGGTGATTCCCACTCAGGGCATGGCCATTCCCACCCTTTTTGCCCCTCCAGCCATCAGTATCCTCTTTGTTTGGTACTCAGTGACGGGAGCACACCCACAGCCTTGCTATGAGCCCAAGGAGATGAGGATTTCACCGATTTAGTCAAATTTCAGCCGTGTGGTTTTCAATTTTCCTTTTGAGGCTTCTCAACCCCAGCATCTACGTTCAATGTGTCGCTTGCTGGGCTGTGGCTCCCTCTAAGTGCTCAGGAAACCCGCTGGTTTCACACTGCCACTGCCTGCAGGGTCCCCAAAATCCACGTCCGAGGTGGGACACCCATGCTGGGGCTCACCCTGGCAGGCACAGGGGTGTGGGGGCTCCAGGTGGGAGAATGGGCATCAGGTTCCCGGCTCCAGGTGATGCCTTGAGAGGCCACCCGGAAACAGAGGCTAGACAGGAGTAAGGGAATAAAAGTCGGTATTTATTTGAGAGGCCTTCAGAGGTACCCCTGGGGAGCCATGATGCCTTAGGTTTTGACTTTTAGATTTTTCAGATCCTGCACTGCCTGGTGTGTAACTCTGAACAAGCCTCCTGTTCACTTCTGCTCTCTCACGTTAGTTAGACATAACAAAGCCTCTCCAGCCCTGCTCTCCAAGGACACCCAGACCGTCCTAGGCCCAAAATGTGTAAACCAAAGTCTCTAAACGGGGGCAAACTTGGGGAAATTACATCATTAACTGAAGCTTTAATTGGAGAATTAACCCTGATATGCAAATGGACCAAACCTATAAAAGTGGGAAGAACTCGTGACCTGCTGTCCATCTCGGGGTCCATCTCGGCAGTAGCCTCTGGCTCCCCAGGGGTACCTTTGAAGGCCCTTTGAATAAATACCGACCTTTATTCCCTTATTCCTGTCTAGTCTCTGTTTCTAGGAGGCCTCTCAAGGCATCAGTTCTTGGCACCACCAGAAGGGACAACGAGGCTTCCGAAAATCCTCTGGGACTTAGGAAGGTCCAGCTCAGCTCGCCCCCACGTGCCAGCACCCAGAGGGGGGCAGTTGCTACAGTCCAGGAGGCAGAGGAGCTCCAAGAGCCCAGAAAACTCTCCAGATCCAGCACAGAGGCATGTGAGTAACTGAATAAAGGTGGTATTCTGTTGGCACCTGGGCTGGGTGTCCCCAGATGGGACTCACAATCCCTGGCTTAGGAGCCAGAGGCCACTGCCGAGATGGACCCCGAGATGGACAGCAGGTCACGAGTTCTTCACACTTTTATGGGTTTGGTTCATTTGCATATCAGGGTTAATTCTCCAATTAAAGCTTCAGTTAATGACATAATTCCCCTCAGCTTGCCCCCCTTTAGAGACTTTTGGTTTATACTTTATGGGCCTAGGACGGTCTGAGTGTCCTTGGAGAGCAGGCCTGGAGAGGCTTTGTTATGTCTAACTAACGTGAGAGAGCAGGAATTAACAGGCTACAAGAAACTTCAGAGTTACACACCAGGCAGTGCAGGATTTGAAAAATACAAAAGTTCAAACCTAAGGCATCACAGGCAGCACTTGGGGTTCATTGCTGCTCCCCAGCCACACCACTTCTCCCAGATCCCAAAAAGGGGGTCGGTTCTTGTCCCAGCTTTTGTTCCCCAATTTGTCCTGGTGCTAATTAAGCCTCTCAGAGGGATTTAACCCCCTCTAGGAGGGAAGAACCCAGAGTGATGCTGGCCAGGGGTTCGAGTGATGGAGAAGGGTGGGTGGTCCCCAGCTCCCAGGCCTGTCCATCTCCTCTTCCTGCAGCTGATCTGTCCAGGAACATCTACCTTCATTCCTTTTCCCTCTTTTTCCCTCTTCTCTTTGATTTGCTTCCCCATAAAGTTGTGCTTTAGGTTCAGGAGAGATCAGCTCCTCAGCTGATCCCCCGGTGACAGGGAGAGGTGGGATTTAAGGTCACCCACCGCCACAAACCCCACAGCTGCCCAGGTTTTAAACACAGCATCCCTCCAGGAAGACCTTGGCCTTGCTCCTAGGGACCGGAAAACCCCTCTCCACTCCTCAAATCATCTGGCAATCCCCCGAATTACCCACCAGAGCCAAAGCAGAGACGGCTTTTTTGGCTCAGGAGCCATTTGGAGGCGAGTGGGAGATGGATGGAGTCCTCCTCTACACCTGAAACACGTCCCACGTCCGGAATGACGGCAAATCCCCTGGGCACTGCAGGGAGTTTGGGACACCGACACCTCTTGCTCGCTCCAAGAGGACAAGAGGGGGTTTTATCCCACCCCACCATCCCCAGGGCTCCTGCTGGGGACTTCCCGGCCTTGTTAGCAGCCCTCGCCTTGGAGACATCCCTGGTGGCAGCAGCACCCCTGATGAGGCTCTAATTATCGAGCTAATTGGAATAAGAGAGCTGCACAGACAGTCCCAGTTTCCCACGCACAGCCCGGCTGGAGGAGAGGGGCAGAGGAAAACAGGGATGAAGGGATGGAGTGGTGGGGGGAGCAGGAGGGAGGAGGATTAGGGGGGGCGACAGGGAGGGCTCCCAACAGCTGCCACTGTGGTTAAAGTTAAAGTACACTTATTGTGAAGAGAGAGATCAGGGTTTCCTCATCCCACTCATTTCTTCTGGAGCCAAGAAGGAGTTGAAACCTTGGAAGCTGCCAGCTCCTTCCAAGCCTCCAGTGAGCGCTGGCAGTGAGAGGAGGAGACCCAAACATCCTCTGAAATACCCACTCCCACATCTCTCCCTGTCCTGGAAGTCAGATCCCATGCGCTGAGGCTTTTTTGGGGTGGGTTTTTACAGCTTCTCCCACCCCTCCTTGCTCTGGATCTCCTTCCAGCCAAGGTAAGATCCCCTTTTAGGTTGAACTAAGAGAAAATTAGGTCTGGAACTGGATGATTTTTAAAGTCCCCTACAACCCAAACCATTCGATGATTCTAAAAAAATACGTCACGGGCAGGTCTGGTTGCTCATCCAACATTTTTCCAGCTTTATCTCCTTCAAAACCTTGGTTTGGATCCTGTCGGGGCCTACAGTTATTGGTAAATAAATAAAAATCCCAACCTGCACTGCTTGCTGCCCCAGGAAAGCAATAAAGGCAAGGCCCAGCAACCCAGAGATGCAGGTACCTCATTATCTCTAGATAATTATCCGTAGGTAATGAGATATCCAAGCCCCAGCAAGAGCAGAGTGGGAATAAATTCCCAAGGGACATGAAACATCATCACCTTCCCACCCGGAATCATGGAATCGAGCGGACCCCACAAGCCAAGGGGGTTTTTCTCTGCTAAATCATTCCCTCAGCAAGCTGCTCTCCAAGGAACACTGAAAACAAAACGAATCCTGTTCTCCCAGGAGGAGGAATCCAAAAATAACCCTGTGGATGAATGAGCAGCACAAAGCCAACTGCTGAGGCTCGGGTCGAGTTTGGGAGCTGAAAGCTTTCCAGCTCCGTGTTCCCGCTTGAATTACTGTCCCGGCATTCACACGCCGTTCCTGCACTCGGAAATAATAAAAAAGCCGCGGTGTTTCTTTTTGCTTTTGTTTCCCAGTGCGGGAGGTGAAACCCTGCAAAACCCCGCGGGAGGATGCAGGGAAGGAGAAGCCCCGTGGAGCAGCTCACGGGCTGGCGGGACGCATCCAAAGCTGAGTGTTATAGATATGTGTTTAATTCGTGCCTATAAAGTTTATACCCATTCAATGTTAAAAATGCATGTATAGGATATTTTTGTATCAAACCAAAACATGACGAAACCACACTCCCTGGAGGGGCGAATTCCCGTAAGAATGTGGGACTTTTCTCAGCTGAATGGATTTCCAGGAAGAGATCACCAAGAGAGGAAACACCCGGCCATTTTCACCATGATAAGCTATCTGATGAAAATATGCAGCATCTCAGGAACATCACCCCCTTCCTGGACATAGATAAGGTTTCATCAATAATTCATCATCTCCTCAGAAGAGCATTGTTTCTCGCTGGGACAACCCAAGGACCAAATTAAATATCTTAAGACTGTTGGACTTTGAATACAGTGTTGCCCCCAGCGAAATAAACTGTATATAAGCTCACCGTTCTGAGACCTCGGTGTGAACAGAGCTACCCTGACACCCTGTCAGATTGCCTGTCACCCAGCTGCCGACACCCGGGTTCGAAGCTGTTTCTCTGCATTGTGGCTTTTTGTCCAGAATTTCTGCCAAATTTGCTATCAAATAAATTGATTTTATTTAATTGGAGAAATTGGCTCCGTACATTTATAACACTGAGGAAAGCCGCTTGTGCATCGGGACATGTGCCTGGAGTCCATGGCTCCAGCGCTGGATTCCACAGCCGGACTCGCTCAGCTTGGCATGTTTGGATGCTCGCTCTGTGGGAAGTCCTGGGATGCTGGCAGCTCTGGGGACGCTCCTGACACGCTCCCTGCTCTTCCAGCAGGCAGGATGCAGGCACTGGGGTGGCTCACCCGCTCCCTGCCCGCAGGAAGGAGACATCCCCGAACCCAAGGATACCCATGGAATACCCAGGGCAGTCCCATGGCAGTTTCTCACCAGCACCAGGAGCGAAGGAGCATCCTGGGGCACGAGAAAAGGCCTTCAGCAGGAATCTTACACCCAGGAGCAGAGATTCCTGGGCTGGGATTCCCCTGTGAACTCCGCCTCCTTCTGCCACCTCCGCATCCTGCCCTTCCACTGGGAAGCAGCCCCCTGCCCGGGTTTGTTCCCCAGCATTCCTGGTTCGCAGGATGAGGAAGAGAGCAGCCAGGGCAGGGAAACCACCTTGCTCGGTGCCTAGTGGTGAGGAATAGATCTGTGGTCTTGGAAAAGCCTTGGATGTGGTGACAGCAGAGCCAGGGAAGCTGGCGAGCTGCCCTCTGCTCTGGCCAGCAGCATCTGTGCGGCTCCCAGGCACAGGAACACCAGGGCGAGCACAGACGGGAGCCAGCCCCATGCCCAAACACCCCTCACCTCCCTGGGCTCCGAAATGAAGCCAAGTCCCTCTGTGGGGACACCAGCAGTGTCCATGTTTGGGAAGCTGGCACAGCTGGGATTGGGGTGCTATCCTTCCTGCCCTGGCTGCTGGCCAGGGGGCCCCACATCCTCAGGGATAGTGCTGCCCTTTCAGAGGCTCTGGAGCCACGGCTCTCAGGGATCTGCATCCTAATAAGCACCATGATGTAACTCCGAGTAAGCCTTGCAAGGGATCAGCCTGAGGAAGCTGCAGTTTCTTACCTCTTTTTTTTCCCCCCTCCCTTTTTTCCTGCTCTGGTAGAGGTCACCCAGTTTGAACCTCAGCAACACATGGACCTTCTTTCCCTTCTCCTCCCATCCGTGGCCTTGCTCTCGAAGAGAATCCCTGAGTCTGTGCCAGCACAGATGCTGCTGCATGTACCTAAAGCTCTGGAATGGTTAATTAACTTATTTCTACATGATTCCCAGGGTGGGAATGGCTGAAAGGCTCTGTAACACCTCTGGACACTGCTCTCCCCCAGTTATCTCTGATGTCCGTGTGTTTGGTGTTCCTTCAGGCTATCGACCCTTCCGCTGCCTCCCGCCTGGCCAGCGCCCACAAGCCTCCCACGGACGCACCGAGATGCTCTAAAAGTCTTCAAACAAGTTTTTGTTCCCTCCTGGCGGGGGTCAGGAGTGGGTTCACCTCTCCAGGGTGTTTGCATGGCATTGCTGTGGTATCTCCCACATTCCTTTACTCTGTGTGGGAGGACAGGCATGGAATCGTGATGAATTTGACCATTTCATTCCCTCTCCTGCCTGCAGGCACCACTGTCAATCCTGGAAACTCTTCAGTCTTCTGCAAGGCTCCCTGGCTCTGGGCTGGCTCCAGCCCTGCTCTGGAGCTGCTCTCTTCCCTCTTAGGATGGTCCAGGGTCTTCTCTTCCTCTAGGAACACTCAGCATGTGGCACTGATAGGGAAGAGGACACCAAGATGGATGAAGCTTTTCCACAGGGAAGAGCCAAGCTCCTGTGGGAAGCCCAAGGACCAAGGTGGAAGGCATCAGGATCCAGTGGGACTCATGGCTGCAGTAGTGGCCACCAAATCCCTGGAGCTCGGAGGCTTTTGCTGTGCCAGCACAGAGGTCCCTCTCCTGTGGGATCACCTCTTCTTCCTCCCAGCTGGCACTGGGTCTCTCAACTGGGCTCTTCCCAGTTGGCTCCACTCTCCCATGTCAGAGTGAGCCATGAGTGTCGCTGCTGCTCAGCCACAAAAAATGGTGATACAGGTTATAAAAACACCAGAAGTGGTGGGAAAGGGGATGTTTTCCTCCTGGTGGGACATCTCCAAGAAGCTCCACGTAGGAGGGGATGGTCCAGGAGGCTGACTGGAGCTTCACCTTCCTCCTCTCATGGGTGGCTTGGCTCGAGGACTCAGCAGAGGAGAGAGCAGAGCATCCCTGTAACCTGCCAGGGTGGGTTCGGGCCTGTCTGCCCCAGTCTGCAGCCTGATTGCTGAGGTGGGACCAGGAAGAGGAGCCTTCTCTGTTTACTCACATAGTTTCAAGGTGAATAACACGCACTCAGCCCAGCTCTGGCTCCGTGGTGCTGAGAGCAAGACCTTCCCCTCCCAGGTGCCCAGCTTGGGCTGTCAGGATGGGCCGAAGCAGCTCTCAAATGGAAGGACACGGGGCTTTGAACCCCCTCCTGCACCATCCCACAGGGGCTGGGGGCCACAGAACTCTCCTTGCCCAGCACAGAGGATCTTTGCCCTCCTTTCCTCCCCTTCCCCCTTCCTTTTGGCGCACAAGGAACAGCTTTGATGCCCTCATGAGACAGATTTTCCACCGATAACAGATCCTGGTGATAACAGATCCTGTGACTGGCTCCTCCTGACTCATTCTTCCCATGGGGTTAAATCCTGGTGACTCCAGCTCCCTTCAGCCGCCTTGGGAATGGGGATATCTTGCTTCCTTCATGTCCACCTCCACCAAATAACCCCCTCCTGCTCCTGCTCCTGCTCAGGCCTGCCAGTCCTGGCTCTGGAGCTTGGCCGACCCCTGGCCAGCCTGTCCCCAGGAATTAACTGCTACCCTGTGCCCTGGATTTGGGAGCACCACCTCGCTGATGGGTTTTGTTCCTCCACAACCACCGGCTGAAGCACAGGACCCAGGGAAAACATCAGACCTCAGTGAGCTTCTACACCCAGAAGAGTGAGCTGGCGATGGTCTCTGTGTGTCCTGGCTGGCTTCTTCTTCCAGGAATTGCTTTTTGAAGCCACCCTCATCCTCCTGCATCAGGAGAAACCCTGTGGAGAAACATCTCCTTCGGACATGCTGGATGCATTGGATGGTCCCGGGTTTTGCACAAGAGGCAGTGAGTCATCACCCTGTCATCACTTATCTTCTCCGGACTCAGAGATGTAACATCATCAGGATGTTACAGACCTCGGTCACGGCTGCCCTTGGTGCCCCCTTCCCAGCCTGTTTCACCACCCTTTGCACGGGAACCTGAGTTTTCGAGGAGGTGAGCTGGGGACAGCGATTCTTTGAGGGTGTTTTCCATGTAAAGCTGCTGGGGGAAGGACGCTCTGGGATTTGGGAAGCCGCCCTTGTTTGCTGGGGCTGCGCAGGGTGTGAGGAGCCTTGTCTGGGAACGTCTTGTGCTCTCCAGCCGCCGGCGGTGGGGGTGGTGATGGCTCCGGGGGTTATTGCTGCACCACTGAGGTAAGATGGATTAGCACCGCCAGCTTGGGAAACGGGCTGGACCCTCTTGCCGAGCGGGAGCCGAATTGCAGCAGGAGCACCAGCGGCTCCTCGCAGAGCCCGAGGCCACGGGCTGCTAATCACCGCCCCGGCAGGCTGGGACATCTTACTGCCCTCGTAAAAACCTCCTTTCACTCATCGGGCTAATGTGGGTTTTGGCTGCAGCCATTAGAGCCTCATAAAGGGACAGCTCGCCTCCCACCTCCACATCCCCGCCGTTCCCAACCTCCCCCTCGCTCCGCCCTCCGTGCCAAGGTTTTTCCTTCTCCTTTTCTCCGCAGTGAGAATGAAGGAAAAAAAAAATCCCAACCAAACTCCACAAAAAGGGCACTTTCCCCCCTTTTTGTCTTGCAGCAAACCCGTGGGCACAGGGAGCTGTTGGAGCACCCAGGGTTTTGGCAGGGATGCTGCTGGCCTGTCCCATTTGTAGGAGATGAGGCAGCCGAGCCTGCCAAGCGCTGGAGAGCTGAGGATGAACCTGAAGCCATTCCTTGAGCTGGGAGCTGGCCAAGCTCTACTGGCCAAGTGTCTTCTTTATTCCCTTCTAGGCTTTTTCCGTGCCTGGGTGTATTTCCACAGCGTGGAGACGGGTGGAAAATTACTGGTGATGCTCCGGTGCCAGGTCCCTGCCCTGGCAGAGGTGAGCTAAGGCTGCACATTCATCCAGGGGACTTCTCACCACGGGATGCTGCTGGGGCTGGAATGTCTTGAAGAACCAGCTAAGGAGTTTAAAAAAACAAAAAGAAAGCTATTAAATTTTTTTTTTTTTTAGCTTAAAAATGTTTCTCTGAAGAGATCCGTCCATCCCAGCCCACTGAAGTTTTTGCAGCCCAACAGCTACCTGGGTTCTGCTCCTCAGAAGTACCATGAGAAAGTCCAAATACATCCCAAACAGAGCAGATAAACCAGGAAAAATGATGTGCACCAACATCCACAACCCCAAATCCCTGTGATCCCACCCACAGGGAGGAAAGCAGCAGTGGCTGAGAGCTTGGGATGGCAGGGAGCACCTGGGTTTGGTGCAGTGACTCAGGAAGGGATGGATGGAGGGAGGGATGGATGGAGGCATGGATGGAGGGATGTTTAGAGGAGCAGGGAAGAGCTGCTGAAGCCCTGAAGATCTCCTTTCTGCTACCCAAGGCATGACTCACAGCCCACATGCTGCTCCTCCAAGGAAGCAGAGGGAACACCACGATCTTCCTGGTTTGGGAAAACCCCGATTCCAACACGCAGACCAAGGAGCTGAGGTTGGGGTGCTGCATCCCTGGGACCTGTGAGCATCCATCCCAGCGGGGTTTCCCACCTCCAGGCTCACAGATGCTCACCTAACCCAGTTCCTCCGAGCCAAGACTGGTGGGAGGGATGGAGCGTGCTCTGCTCATATCCAGGTCATTGGAAAATCCCCGTGGGTGGGACAGAAGCAGCACATGGACATCACATACCTCAGACGGTTGAGCCTGGCCTCTCCCCTCCTCTCCAATGGCACCTCCAGCCTTCCTCTTTTCCTCCTGAAACTACCAATTTGGCCTGCATTTGTGAGCAGTTTTAGGGAATTTCACTCCTCCAGCCAGGAAGAGCAAGTCCAGGTGTTTTGGTGCCCATCAAAGGAAAACATCTGCTTGGCAAACATAGCAAAGCCATTCATCACCTTTGGACACCTTTCTTCCCACGCAGCAATTTTCAGTGCCTGGAAAGGAAAAGAAAATAACAATGAACGAGTGAAGCTCTTGGCTGTGCCTGCTGCAGCATCCCTGGGTGGGGCTGCGGGGCCTTCTCCAGCCTGGTGTGGGACAGGACATCCCACCAGCTGGCTGCTTGGATGAACAAGCTGTCCTTTTCCATCTCTCTGTTCCTGGGACACCGACTTTGGGGCGGACCCCGGTTCCCTCAGCAGGCCTTTTCTTGTGGAAACCCTCAGGAAAGAGGTGGTGCTGGGATAAGCCATGCTGCCAGTTCAGGGATGGCTTTAGCACTGCAGGCAGAGGAGAAGGATGGCTGCTCAGGGCTTAGGGCTGCAGTGACCCTCTGCCCTGCTTCTCCTCGTCCCAGCCCCACGTCCTCATCATCTTACAGCTCATGGAGACCTGTTGATGGAGGTTTATTGCTGGCTGACCCTCCCTCGGGGTACCTGCTGCCATCTGATCCACAGCAGCTGGATCAGCCCTGCCCACAGGGAACCACAGCTTGGCCCCAGTTCAGCATCTGCCGCCGGGCTGGGGACTCCAGCTGGCACACAGCCTTGATGCCACCAAAGTTCCTGGGGACTTCCCAGGGCTTCCCAGCCTTTGGAAGGGCTCGCACTGCATCAGCCAGGCCTGGAGGAGCTGCTCAGGGACACCCAGGGATCTCCTCCTCCTTCTCTTGCTTTCAAAGCTTTTCCTGCTTTGCCTGTTCTCCAGAAGGATGCCAGATCTCCCTGGGGCACTCTTGGTGCCACTTGCATGGGGACCTCCTTGGATCAAACACTAAGAAAACACAAATCCACAAGTTTTGTCCTCAGGCAGGTAATTAGTGGCCTGGGCTTTGCCTACGCCAAGCCAGTAGCTCTGCAAGACATGGCAGGTCCTGGGTTTTCCAGACTTTTAATCAGCTGGCCAGTGGCATAAATCCCAGCCCAGGAAAATCCTGGATGAGACTTCCCTGTTCTCCACGGTCCCAAAACCCAGCACTTTCCCATCACAGCTCAGCACCAGCAGAACTATGCTCAGTGCAGGGTCCCATCTGCTTTCCAGAAGGTGATTTCCCAGCTCACAAGTCCACCTTGGGCCTTCTAGCCCCAGCAGGACTTTCCAGCCCCAAGCAATGGTGAATTTTTGGAGAAGGCTCCATTACCCAGCGTGGCTGTGACCATTCCATCACCGCATCCTGACACATCTTTTCCCCAACACCCTGCAGCAAGAGGGAGAAATTCCCCACCACCTCAGGCCAGCACCAGCTTGGAGGCTTCCTGACCTCCTTGCTGCTCCAAACATCTCATGTGGCTCAGTGGATGGCCTGGGGCTGGGTTGCTGTGTCCTGCTGGACTTGACTCGAGGTGTTGGGGAGGGGCTGGGGAGGCAGCACAGGATGTCCTCACCGCCTCAAAGCCTGGAGATACCCTTATGGCCTGGGATGGTTGTAAGATGGTGCCTTCCCTAAAATCCCCACTACATCCCCACAAAAAAAGTGTGGGCAGCACATGGGGAAGTCCTTCTCCATGTCAGCAGTTCAAAAGTCCAGGAGGAAAAATAAATTCCAGAGGATAAATCAATAAACTTCTCGAGAGCGTGGTTTTAATTATCAGTGTTGATGCAGACTTCAGTGGGAGGAAGGAAAGAAGAGGAGAGTGAGGAGGAGGAGGAGAGGCAGCTCTGATTTATCCCTTAGCAATGTGTATTCATCTGCATCCAGCAAAGATTGAGAAAGGGACTGATTTAAAAAAAAAAAACAGATGTTAACACATTTGCAACCCAAAAACCCATGGAAAAAAAGCCCCAAATCCCCACATTCCTGCACTGATACCCATCAGCTCCTCCCAAACACACGTGGCTGCCGCCGACATCGGTTCCATGAGAGCAGGAGCTGGGAGGCGTTTTGGGGCCAACCCGCCGGTTTTGGAAACACCTTCCTCATTTCAAAGGCGGTGCCAGCTCATCTTGGGCATGATCCCCCCCTTTATCTTCGGCTTCCCCATCACCCCCGAGGCTGCTCCTCCCAAGGTCATCCCACTGATCCATCTGGGTGGCTGCTCCTTATCGGCCGGCCGAGCCAGGAGGCAGCTTCCCCTCTCCCCTCCAGGGACGCATGCCAGGCTGAGATAAGGATCCACTGGCTCCAGGGAGGGGGAGGGAAAGAGGTTCTCCCATCCGAGCATGAGGCGGAGGGTGGAGGGGACCATCTGCCATCAGGACACCCGCTGGGCCAAAGCGCCCGAGGGCACCTCCATCGTCTGGGCACGCCTGGAAAGGGGAAAATTAACATAAACCCAGATAAAACCAAGAGAAAATTAACATAAAATGTATTTACAGCCAAGAGAGGAGGGTGAGAGAGAAGCTGTTGCACTTCTCCAGGTGTTTCCAAAACTCTTCTTCCCAGAGCCACAGTAGGAGAACGCTGATTTTCCTCCAAAATTTTGTGCAGGCTGAGGCCAGCAGAGAACCGAGACCAGGGGAAAACCAAACCCAAACTATCTCATCCTCTGCTGGGCCTGGCAGGATGCTCGAGGAGAGGGGGAGCCTCAAATCCTGGCCCGGAGGGGTCCATCCCCACCATCTCCTGGTTTCCACAAGGGAAGAGGAGATGTTGGCATGGTGGAACCTCAGCTGGAGCATCCCACCGGCACACTGGTGTGCGACGGGAGGGTTGCTGGCTCCGGGGGCATGGGAAGGGGTCATGGGGAGGCACCGGGAGGAGCTGCAGCCGAAGGACAGCCCCATCCCCGGCACTGGCCGGCTCGGGATGCGGCCGGACGGGATTTTCAGCAGCTGGGTGAGCCAGCAAAGCAAACCTGAGCAAAGAGCTCCCGAGTCATGTAAACAAACAACCAATTAAGAGATGAAATAAATCGCGCAGGTACATAACCTTTCTATTTAAACACTCTGGGCCTGGAAAAGTTCCAGCGCATCTGACCCAGCTTCGCCTGTGATCTCCGGGCCGAGCTCCCGCGGGATGAAAGGGGTTGGGTTTCAGGGAGTGACTTTTCTTCTGCCTTTTCCCCTACCTAATTATATTATGCTTTCTTTCTTTCTTTCTTGTGTTGGTTTAATTCAGAGGGAAAGCCCCCAGATGTTTCCTTCTGCATCCCCTTCTTGGCACAGACCAGGACCTGCCTCCCTCCCCATCCCTGGAATGGGATCGACTGCACTGACCTGTTAATTACGGAATTTAAAGCCGGTATGGAGGAAACAGGGACAAACTGACCCAGCAGCATTAAAGGAGCAGAGGGAAGAGAAAAACCAGGCTTTAAAAGGGAGAGGTAGACAGCCCTGGGAGAGAGGTTTTGGGAGAATGAGGATACTCCTTCCACAGCAGGACAAGGCACAGAGGCTCAGGCAGGTTAAACCCGACGGGTGTGCGTGGGAGGGTGTTGATTTTACTGCGGTTTCTGTCCCCTGCAGCTCAGGGGACTCTCAGCCAGCTCCCTCCTTTTAGCATCCAAAGCCCCACAAGCTGCTAGACCCCTCACCCGCTCCGGGGCTTCCCCGTGCAGCCACTGCTGATTCAGGACAGCGAGGGACTCACCCCGCTGGCTTCAGCACAGCCTCTAATCCCAGGCTTAACTTTAAGCCGAGGTTTGGGGTCCTGCAGAGGACAGTAGTCACCCAGCCCAGCCGAGGTCATGGCCGAGTTACGCTGACTCTTTCCAGGGATGGGGGGGTGCACTGTTTTAATTAGTGCTGTTCAATTGCTTAAATCCACACACCTGCAGGATTTTGTTACCCAAATCTGAGCATGGAGGCTGCAGGGATAAGGACCACTTAGGGAAAGCATCACTAATTATTTTTGGAGAAAGAAAACCCTTGCTTGACACCAGACTAGGAGCCCTTTCAACCCTTGGTGACGGTGTTTCATCTTAAAATGGATTTTACTGAGGTGCTCAATGTACCCAAACACCCCACTCTGCCCCACCACCAGGTGCCCAGTCCTGCAGAAAATATCTGGGGACAGGGACCATCTCTTTGGGACTCTGCTTAAAAGATTAAAATACCTCCTTTATTTGGAGACCAAACATGCAGATGCAGCCCATGTGCCACAGGAGGGAAAGGGGATGGAGAGGGGTGATGCAGCTTGGGTATATCTGCATCCCTGGCAGGGAACAGATAGTCCCCAAAACTCGGCACACCAGGAACACTGGGTGACCCCTCCAAACCCCACCATGCAGGGATGCTGGTGACCCCCCAAACCCCACCATGCAGGGATGCTGGGTGACCCCCCAAACCCCATCATGCAGGGATGTTGCGTGATCCCCCAAACCCCACCATGCAGGGATGCTGGTGATCCCCCAAACCCCACCATGCAGGGACACTGGGAGACCCCCCAAACCCCAC
>VXAD01010357.1:749811-779969 GCA_013399195.1 Dicrurus megarhynchus
CATGCAGGGATGTTGGTAACCCCCCCAAACCCCACCATGCAGGGATGTTGGGTGACCCCCCAAACCCCACCATGCAGGGATGTTGGGTGACCCCCCAAACCCCACCATGCAGGGATGCTCAGCAGTCCGTCCCCAAACTCCAAACTCCGATGGCACATGTGGCACCCACCTCCACTGACACCAACCCCACCCACCCCAGGGTTGAATTTATGAGCAAAGACAGGAATGGAGTTAAAAATAGCCCAAAGCCAAGAAAACCTGCACAGACAAGGAAGTGAGAGCCCCAAAGATAGCGCTCCCACTCTTTCACATCTGAGCTTTCAGTAATCACAGCTGCTTTCACTTCTCCTTTGTCCTCCGCCTGTTCCTCCGCTACTGGGTTTTGGTTCCTCTCCGCTCCCCCATCACCCTCTCCCTTCGGAGGCCAAGCCTTCAAACCACTTCAGCTTTTGTTTCCCTGGGGTGCTGCCAGTTCCCATGTCCTGGCTGTGGCACAACAGTGCCCTCCGAGGAGCTGGGGATGTGATGGGGATGTGAGGTGACGTCCCCTGCGGGGACCCAGCTTGGATGGGTGCTCTGGGGGAGGATGGACGCTGGCTCAGGGGAGGGAGAGAACGGTGAGGAGTAAGAAGCAGAGCAGCTGGAGCTCTCTTTCTCTATGGCTTTTCTCAGGTATTTGACTTCCAACAAAGCCCCAGAAGACCCAACTATTTAATGATGATTATTTTTAAGGAGCCGGCACAGAGAGCCGGTGCTGGAGGGACGCGCCAGGCTTTGTTCTGCTTTGGCAGCGGGAGTGCCGGCGCTGACGGAGGGTCAATATTGACTTTCTGCTAAGGCAACTGGCAGGGTTCATGGGCTGCAGGCACTTGGGTGCTCCAGCTGCACCCTGCCCGCACCCTGCCAGCACCTCAGCAGCTTTTTCCCGGCACCAAGAGTGACTTCCTATAGAAGAAAAAAATGCTACTGTAAATAACATCCACCCTGAGTATCTCAAGAGTAGACTCACCCCGAGGGTATGCAGGATGCAGATTCCCTGGGGATGCTGCAAGAGCAGGAGCTCCCCACCCTCAGGAAGGATATTCTGGATGGGAACGAGGGGCAGAGGTCTGCCTGTGCCTTGGCACATCCCAGAGCTGGAATTCTCTCTGATATTGGCTGTGTTCTCTCCTCACAGCCAAATTTTGCTGCCTTTTATAAAGGGGCTGTGTTTGCCAGGATGGCAAACATGATGTGTTTGCACAGGGGGCAGCAGGAACCGGGTCAGGGCTTTCCCTGCCACCCTCATTCCCACTGGTGAAGGAAATCTCGGCCTAGCATCGGCTTCCCAGCAGGCACACGGTGCTGCCCAGCAGAGCAAGGGGACAAAGGGACAATGCTTCCCTCGCCTGCCACTCATACAAGAGCTCGCTTTGGGATGGCTGGGATGGCTCTGGCATGGCTCCCAGACCCCCACGCCGGTTCCTGATCTGCAGGGAAGCAGAGCAGTGGGAGGCTGGAGCCTTGGGAGCACAGGCAAACACAACAACTCGGGCTGTAAACTTTCCCCAGTTAGAAGTTTGGCTGACCTGTGTCCGTGGAGTTTATCTGGAGCCATCCCATGGCCTCAGAGCTGCAGTGTATTTGAGGGACAAGAGCCCCTGAAGCAGGGATGGGAGGCGTTCAGCTATTTTTTCAGGCACACGTTCTCATCCTGTCCCTTTTTACGCCTGATCCCCTCTCCCAGGGCTTTTGGCAGCTGCAGGCTGGGCTCTCTACCGGCCACATTCCTTCAGGTTGACGTGGCTTTTCTTTCCTCCCTCATCCTTATCACGCTGGAGTTCATGAATCATCTTTCTCCAAAGCTATAAACCACCCAAGCACCGCGTGTAACTCCAGCGAGACTGAGCAGAGCCAGGCCTGGGGCTCAGGCTGCTCTGGGGGCACAGCTCTCCTGGGGAAAGGCTCTTCCAGCCATCCAAGGAGCCCTGTAGGAATAAATCCCTTTTCTAGAGCTTTTATCGCTGTGCTTGGCCCTCCCCCAGCTTGTTTTGGTGGTGGGAAGCTGGCGCTGCCTGTCCTGGCATGCTCAACCGGCGCTGGAAGCAGGATGTGGGGGGATTTTCTGGATACTCCTGTGGCACCAGGGGCATGAAGGGTCCCTGGGGTGCTCACCCCTCCACAGGTGGCAGTGGCACCAAGCACTCCCCGATTTCAGACTGAGGGGGCCTTTGCAATCACAGATGGAGCCTGATTTGAAGCCTGATTTTAGGAGTCTCCATGCAGAGCCCATTTCCCCTTACGATTCCAGGAGCCTGTGGTCAGGAACATATTCATTTTATCTTTACTATGATGACTGAAGTGACCTTTATTCCTCATCTCCCTGGACAGCACAAAGGCTTTTCAGTCATTCCATCCCCTTTATCCTGTTTTCCCCAGAGAGTCAGAAAAGCAAGGTACAACACCAAAGCCAGCATTCCCAGAGAAAAATCCCCGTCTCCATCTAAAGGACAACGTGAGATCCCATAAAATAAAACCCCAGACAGGGTGAGACCTAGCAGAGCAGAATAAAACCCCAGACAGGGTGAGCCCTAGCAGGGAACTGCCCCATCGGATTATTTCAGTCCCCTGTGCATCTCCGAGCATCCCAGCTCCAGGGAATTCCAGCTTTTAATTACGCTCAATTACTCCTGGAAACAATTTTTCAAGCACCCACCGAGGCAGGTGGCCAGGGGAAGAACACTGCACCTGCAAGTTTTAATTGGAAGGCTGTCCCACCGAAGCCAAGCTATGGGTGTTGCTGGTGCCAAGGAGTCTGTGCCGAGCCCTGCCGGGTCTTTTGGCTCCGGCCTTATCACCGGTCAGGGTGATGCAGCTGCTTCCCAACATCTCCCAAGTCAGGAGGGCTGGCGAGACCAAAGCATGAAGCACACGGAAAGCAAAACACGAGGGCAGAGATTGGAACCACCACTCTCCCTTTGGATCATCTCCCTTTTCCACTGCAATCTTACAGGGGGAAGATTCATCTCTCGTGGTGTTGTTTTGAATCCCGCCAGAGCGAGGAAAGGAAAAAACCTACAAACACCTCCAGTTCTCACTTGCCACCACCGATCCGTCACCTCGTGGCAATCCCCGGCCTCCCCCAGCGCCCAGCTCAGCTGCGGTCGGGGGACAAACCCACTTCCTGCCACCTCACATGCTCAGGGGATCCGGAGTGGGCGGCATCCCCGCTCCCGGGGGGGAAGCAGGTGCCAAATCCGGAGCCCGGGGGTGCAAAGCCGCTGCACCAGGTGCATCACGGAGGCACTGCTGCTCAAAGTCTAAATATGGGGAGGTTTTGTCACTTTTTTAAGATGTTTTTTTTCCTGCTGCAGGCTCCCAAGATGGAGGAGCGGGATGGGACAGGCACACGAGATGAGGCAATTTCCATCCCAAGTTGTAGCTGGGGAGCCAGCTCCTGATCAAAGCCAGACCAAAGCAGCACCCACGGCATCTCCATCCTCCTCCGGTGCCCCCCGCACCCAAGCAGCAAAGGGATCCCATCAAGTCTGGGATGGGGGGAAGCAGCCAGAGACAGGGATGCTGAGGCACGTCCAGGCCCAGGAAAGGAGCTGGGCTGCTGCCTTCGCTGAGCTTTTGTCCCAGCTCTTTATCACTCCCAAGCCATGCTGAGAGAACCAGTTTTAAGCAGGATGAATGAAATTGCAACGCAGCAGGATTCATGGGGATGCTGCCTCGGTCAGCCGAGAGTTTCATGGGAAAGTGGAACAAAAAATCAGCGTGTGGCTTAAAAAGAAGAGCTGAAGGAAAAGAAAAAGCTCATGGGAAGTGTCTCGGACCTCCCCCGTGAACCTGAGTCACACACAGAGCTGCGAGGGATGGAGGTGGAAGCCTGAATGCCATGAGGGATCCATCCCTCAACACCTCTTGGTGACCTCACTGGCTAAGGAGAGCCTGGCAGTGCCTATTCCCCAAGTTGGCACAGAGCCCTGGTTTGGACTCAGGTCCTTCATCACCACCCCAAGCCCTGTCCTAGAAAAACACTGTCTCAAAGTTGCCTCCTAAAGCAGACAGGGCTTCCCCCAGCTTCTATTCCTGCTCCTTTTGCACAGGGAGCAGCTCCTGCCCATGGGTGGGAACCTGTACCTGTGCCAGGCTGGAAGCTGCTCCTGCCTCCCAGAAGGAACTTAACTGTTTCTTCTATTTGCCCTGAAGGAAAGGTGGTTGGGGCACATGTTTATCCCAGCCTGGAATGGTATCACAACCTGCTTCCAGTTAAAAAAAATCACAGCAATTATGCAGAAGATCGCTCGTCAACATTTCTGGAGCAGCTTAAGGCAGCAAACCTGGCTTGGAAGAGAGGAAGGCTCTTATCAGGGACGTGGCGTTTTGTTCTGGGACGGGGAATCTCCATTGGATTTTCTGTGCTGCCAAGTCAGGGAGCAGGAGGAGGGATAAACAACTCCCACCACAGGAGATAGAGCCCCAAGGACGAGTCAGTTGTAACAGCCACAATGCACATTTCCCTGTGAGCAGGAGAAACGTTCACCATCAGAACTCATGAAGGCCAGGAAACACCTCTGCTACTGTCAGTGAGCTTAAGGTAAGGTCCTCAGAGAGGCTGAGAGCCGAGAACACGAGCAAACGATGCAGGTCACTCCATAAATCCTGGCAAAATGCAAAAGTCACAGCCACAACACCACTACAGCCGTCCGTGTGAGCCACAAGCTCTGCTCACACCAAGATCCTTCTCAGCAGCTTTGACTCCCTGGATCTCTGTCAGTGGAAGAGCCAAAACAGGGAAAGTTCAGAGGTTTTATTTGTGTGGGATGGCTAAGCTGAGCAAACCTAACCTCGTGACCTCTTCCCTCATGCACAGCAGGCTGGAGGTTTCCCCCACAGGCAGGATGCACATGCTGTACCCAAGGCCTTAAATTTGTTTGGGTTTAGTCAAAAATGAACTCTGTGGGTCAGCAGTGCTCTGCTAGAGCAGCATGTTCCACAGCTCCCATTCCCCTCAGGAGCAAGATCGTGTTCCCAAGGAAAGGCTGGCCTGGGGGGAGCTCTGCCTGGTCTGGCCCACAAGGGCACAGGATGTCCCAATTTATTCATGCCACGCAGTTAATTTTCAAGCTGAAAAGGTCATCAAAGGTGAAATTTGACTTCATTCCCTTGGGAAACACCCACCCTCGGCTTTCCATGAGGGCCTGGCCTGCTCGTTTCCTGACTGGGGCACCCAAAAGGGCAGGAGGCACTTTGGAATGAGGTTGATAACCTGCATCCCTCTCCAGACAACAGCTACAAGAGGGCAAAAGGACTGGAGAGCTCCATTCAGTCAATTTTTCTCCATATCTCATAAAAAACCATAAGCAGACACAACAACGTAGCAAAGACATTGGGTGGGAACACCTCCCAAAGTAGTTACAAGAGGCAACTCATCAGGGGCAGGAATAGAAACTCTCTTTTATTACGTTCCCAGAGGGAAAATGCTTTTTGGACAGTGACTCCTGCTGGGAATGTGCAGCCAGAACAGATATGGACCAGGCTTTGGAGAGCAGGAACGGTCCAGAAGACACTTGCTGGAAGGAGCTGGAATTATCCTGCACCAGAATTTGCAGGGCCTTTTCCTCTTCAGAACCAGGAGCTCAAACACCTTCTGCAGCCACCCCAGAAGGGAGCACGTGTGAAGCACTGGGGGTTGAGCAGCCTCAGGAACGTTACTCCCTCTCTGCAAGATACCTCAGGGTTTTCCACACTAAAGCAGCACATTCTTGGCTCTGGTTTTTGAAAGTCTGTGGCGAGGTACCACATTTCAGTTTGGCACCAGCTGGGAGACAACCGTTGGCTCCTTCTGTTGGAAGAGCAGCTAAAGGTATGCATGCCATGGGTACCAGGGCAGCTGAGCCCAGCTTCCTGCTGGGTTTATCTCCAAACCATCAGGAAGGCACAGAAACAGCGTTTACATGCCAAAACATCAGCTCTGCCTTGGCACATCCCGTTCTTCAAGGATCCCTTTAACTCTTTCCACGATGGTCCACACTTCTGCCATGGCACCTCGGCCTGCAGGGCAAGAGCAAAACCACATTGTGAAATCCAGGGTGGGGGCAACCTAAAAAAAGTGTGTGGAGCATAATTCCCTATCTCACTCCCTTTCTCCAGGGTAAACATTGTGTGTTTTCAGCATCTTTCTGAAATGGTCTTTGCCTATACAAAAGACTTGCCAAATCCATACCATTCCCTGACTCTGCTTTAGAGAAATGACCTCCATTAGAGAAAGCTGTCCTGGATTCCCACCAGCTTGCATCTTGGGAGCGACTCTTGGAGAAGGCTGAGTGCTGGACAGAACAAAATGGAAAGGCTTTTCCTTTTGGCCTGGTTATCTGCCAGATGAACATCTAATCTGTGCTGTGCTGCTGCTTCCCTTTGAAACAGTTTTTAACTCAGGTTCGGAATTTTAAAGCTAGAGATGATTAAATCACCTCGTCTAACCTTCTGTGCTGAACTCAGCACTGGGAACTGAGGCCATTCACTCTTCTAATTTGCTTGGAGCTGAGGAAAGATGCTTCTCCCACAGGTATTTGTCTCTTTTGGAAGACTGAAAAAGAGTCTCTCTTGATATTTTGTCCTGCTGGCTAATTGATCCTATAATTTAAAATACATGCCTTATTGCTCAGCAGAAATCAGTTCTGGGAGGTGTTGTTTTCCCCTTTTTCAGACCTGTAAATCCCCAGAGATCTGGAGCATCCTGTGGACAAGCTGCAGGCAGATTTGGACCTTTCTGCTCTCCTAATCTCAGGGAGAAGAGCTGCACCTGACAAGAGACATTCCCTGACTGCCTCTGCATGGTTTGGTGGAGCTCCACCCTTCCAGAACACTTCCAAGGCTTGCCTTCTTCCTCCACCACCCACTTCTCCAACACCTCTGGCAATTCACAGCTGGATTTTTTTGGTTTAGCAAAGCAAACTCTTGCAGCACAGCTCATGCCTACAGGTGGAAATCTTCCAGTGTGCCAGGCTCTAGAAATCCAGCCGAGGATGATGAAGATAATGGCAGTATGGAAAGTATCCAATCAAGAAATTCAGTTTGTTATCCTAACTCTCTTTTAGCTGGACTTTCTGTCTAAACCCACCCATTTGCTAAGGGAGAAAAATAATCTGGTAAAACCTGGGGGCAGTGAGGATCTGGTGCATTTCAGGTGAGACCCGACCACATGGGGTGAGGAAGAGAAACCTCGTAGAGCAAAACAAACCCACAGTGTCAACAGACAAAACTGGTGCAAACTGAATCTCTCCTGCAGCAGATGTGTGAGCTTTGCTACGTGCTGCTTGTGTGGAAACCAGGGAAACCCCTGCGTGGATGGAAGCCACAAAACCAAAATGAGCGTGGAAGAGGCTGTGGGGTGAAAGGCCTGAGAAGAGGGGAAGGGGTGAAAAAAAGTCAGTTGTAGAGACTAGTTCGGGTCTTCAGAGAGATGGAATCCATTAGTGCCCTGCCATAATCTCCCTACAAGCTGCCAGGAAAGTCCTGGTGTTTGCCATCAGGAAGATCTTGTTGTGAATTGACTCACAAGCACAAGTGGAGTCCAGTCAGATGTGGCTACTCCTGCCATCCCTCCATCCCTCTCCTCCAAGCTCCTTCAAGAGTTTGCTCTCACAGATGAGACAGCTGAGCTGGATATGAAGAAATTTGATGTAATCATGTCTAAAATCCCAGTGGAGGGCTTATCATCCAGGATATTTCAACTGATGTCTGAGTTACTTGACTACACTTACCTAATTGTAAATATTTCTTAGTTTTCAGTTCTGAAAGTACAAATCTCTAGAGGCATTGCACCTACCTAAGGATTCCAAAACAAAGCCAGGCCTAGAATTTAACCACGAGGGACATTTTAACATCCTGTCTTTGTTACAGACTGTTTATCGGACTGACATAGGTGGTTAAAAGCCTGCTGGAGTTGGGGTTGTTACACAGAAGTAGGAGGATAGTACTGTGCAGGTAATAGCTGCTGTGGCTGGAACTGGGGGACATTTTACAGAGATTTGCCCAATAAATTTTAATTAAAAAGCAAATCCATTCATCCAAATGGTTTGTATCAAAACCCTTCCCAAAAGTCAAAATACCTCCATTTAAAGCAGGTACTAAAACTTAAATGAGACCATTATTTCTTAGCACTGCAAGCCAAATGTACTGAATCTGAACTTCCTCCACACCCCTCTTTCACTTTGCAGAGCTCTGCTGTCAAAACCCCAAATCAAAACTTGTTTGGGAAGCTAAAAAGTAACCCAGGGAACAACAACAACAAATGTTCAACGTGTGTTCAGCTACACCCTCAGCCACATCTGCAAAGGGCTTTTCTCACTGTCTGCTCTCAGGGACAAGATTTAATCCCAGTGATGGAGCTGAGGAACTGAGGCACGATGAAAACAGTCCCCAGTCCCAGCAGAGGGGCAAAGTCAGGACACCCAAATCCCAGGCTGATAACGCTCACCACAGAACCTTCCTTCTCTTTGATCTCCTCTCTTCCTGACCGAGCATTTCTGTTCAGTATCAAGCTCATCTGAAAGCTCTTAAGGCTACTTAAAAATTAATGAAGAGGGGTAACACAGGGCAAAGCTTCAGCTTGTTTGTACAAACCGTGGCAGTTGGACACCTCCACGGCCACCCAGCAAAAGGCAGCACATCCCTCCAGGACGAGGGCAGCACTGGGGCAGGGAAAGGGGCAGGAGCCACAGAAAAGGACTGACCTTCATCTCCACACACGAGTTTCTTCACCACACAGGGGATCTCGGTGTAGCCAAAGCCCTTCAGCTGCTCCACCTGGCGAGCTGTGATGGGATGCTCCCACATGGCCGTGTTCATGGCCGGGCAGAAGAGCAGGGGTTTGCTCAGGTCCCAGGCGCGGATGACACAAGTCTGCGGGAGAAGCCAAGAGAGGGCCTGGGTTTCCTCATTCCTTCCCATCCCTCTGCTGCACAGAAGCGCCCTCCCAGCCTGGCTGTCATTTTGTCAGCGCAGCTGGGCTAACCCACGGGCTGAGACTAGTTTGTATCACATTCCAGCCAAGCTCATCTCTGACAGGCAGGAAAGACAAGGGAGGCTGCACAGAGGATAAATCCCACCCTGCTCCAGCCAGCAGCCCAGGCTGGAGCAAACCAAGCTGGAACAAGATGTGTACAGACTTCGTGGGAGACAGAGAAGCTGAGAGGTGGCCACAGATCTTATCAGCTACAAAGAAACCCCCGGGGCAGCACTTCAGATAAGCCAGCTGCAAAGCTAAACACTGGAAGTTGGCAGTGAGTCCTTCTGACATGGTATGCCAACTGGATCCATAACTCCCCACAAGGGAAGCAGTGCTGCTTCCAGGATACAAGCAGAGGAGAACACGAGCACACCTGGGCTGCTGCAGGAGATGCTGGCACGTTAAAAACCATCTGGCAGCTCCTGTGTGCTACAGGGAATCAAATCTGACTCCTCAGCACTACCAGATAACCCAGGATCACCTCATCCCCTTGGAAAGATAAATGCTGGTTGTTCTTAGTGCAATGTCCATCGGATTCCCCAGGCCTAGCAGCATTTCAGTCAAACAAAGGAGCAGCCCAGATCACGGAGTCCTTACAGGAACCCTGCCCATCCTTTTTTATACCCTTGACTTGAACCCTTCCCAGCACAAGGAAATCTGATGGAATCTGTTCTGAACTGCCAACCAGCACCTCCAGTACTCACTTGCCTTTCCTGGAGCTGCCTCTTCCCTTCACAAGGCTCTCAAAGGCTGGCAGGAGTGTGTGAAGCCACCCATCCCTGACATCCTTCCTGAGCTCTTCCCCCTGCTAAACCAGCACATCCACAAGGGACCCAGAAGGACAAGACATTGCTTGTCCTTCCCTCTTTCTGTAGCTCTTTCTGGCTACTCTCAGATCCCCAGTGATCTGTTCTGGGTGGATTTTGTTCATTTATATGGGCTTCTTACCCAAAAGGCTGTAGGTCATGCAGATCTGCAGCTTCCTGAGATCTTTTGTGTGGTTAATGCCTGGCCACAAAACATTCAGCCCCACTGAAGGTCCCCAGCACCCAACAAAGAAGCACACTCCCTTTTAATACACTTTCTGATTAGCCTGAAGAGCCTCAAGAGCACTTTAAATACTAAAAAACAAACCTGAACAAGCAAAATCCTCTGTAGCTGAGACTGGGAGGTAAGTGGGCACGAGCGTGTTTGAAAGTCTGTGCTATGTTAGGTGAGGGAGGTGGTGAAGTAGCAGGAAGTAAACAGTTTTATCTGATCTCACAGGTGTCTTTCCAGATTGCATTGAAAAAACGTAGAGGAACTCAAAAGCGAGTGAGGGTTTGTTTGTGTGTACGAGTGACAGAGAGAGGATGGAGGCAGAAAGAAATACACCCTCCAGAAAAAGCAGGGGAGGCACAAAGCAGGGACTGGGAAATAAGACGAGAGACTGACAGAGCCGAGGAGTGGGAAGGGATGTAGGTCAGGGAAGGAAAGAGAAGGAGCAGGGGAACCATGCTGGGGAAGAGAGAGACGAGCAGATGAAGGGGGAGCAGAACATGCAAATGTCACTGTTTGTGATGCTGCAGAAGCACCAAGATCCCAGGAAGGCAAGGTCGGGCAGTCCTGAGGGGTGGGAGCAGTGGCAGGCGGAGCCCAGTTACTCACCAGCAGGTTGTCACAGATGCCATTGGCGACCTTTGCCAGCGTGTTGGCGTCCAGAGGTGCCACCACCATGAGGTCAGCCCAGCGCCGGAGCTCGATGTGCAGGACGGGGTCCGAGCGGCCCTTCCACAGCTGCGGGGGAGACGAGATGGGGAGCACCAAACGCTCACACACCTCATCCACCCCACCTCAGAAAACACAGGTCCTGTGCTTATGGAGCACAGTTAAGGGATGGCAGCGGATCAGCGGATGGCGGGATCCTTTTCCCACAATTCACACATCTGACAACCACGGGTTTCAACTCACAGCAAAGAGCTGTCCCCACCCACAGCATCCCTTAGCTTTAGGATTATTCCTAAGAGCTCCATCCTACAGCCAGCTGAAGCCAGGCAGGCCCAAACCAGGGGTATGTTTCCTGGGGAACCCATGTGATTTATAAGCTTCCCACTGAAGTGAGAGCCCACTGGCTTCTCACGAGGTACAGACCCCTAACTGAACAAGTCACTTTTAATTAGCATGCACAACCCTACCCACACTCACAGCAGCAAAGGAAACCCTCCTAAGTACTGCAGGGAACAGTGTCCTGTTGGCTTTCTCCAAGATGGATGAGGTTTATCCAATTTGGCATTTCCCTCCTCTCTTAGAATCACAGAACAGTTTGGGTTGGGAGGGACCTTAAAGGTCACCTCGTTCCACCCCCTGCCATGGCAGGGACACCTTCCACTGTCCCAGGGTGCTCCAAGCCCTGTCCAACCTGGCCTGAACGCTTCCAGGGATCCAGGGGCAGCCACCGCTTCTCCTTGACATACTCACTCTTGAGTGAATATTTTTGTTTTCACTAAAGCCCTGAATTGCTCAAGAGAGGCCTGGTCTTAAGAGCTCAGTTAACTGGGAAAGTCCTGAGAAGCAGCAGACAGCACCAGGTGCTTATTCCCCAGAGGACACGAGTGCGTCAGGGCCACAAAGTGCTCCTTCTCTGAGTCACGGGAAGCCACAACAAAAAGGCAGCATCCGAAAAGCTGGGGCTTCCTGAACACCTTTCCCACCTCCTCCACTCACTTCTATTCTTTCTTGTAGTTTTATTGCCGGAGTGAAGTATCTCACAAAGAGAAGCTGAGCAGGCTGTCACAGCGAGCCCAGAGGAGGCCATCGAGTTGATCGGAGGGACAGAGCACCTCTCCTATGAGGAAAGGCTGAGAGAACTGGCATTGTTCAGCCTGGAGAAGGCTTTGGAATGACTTAATTGTGCCCTTCCAGTGCCTGAAGGAGCCAGCATGATGGAGGGAGGCTATTTACAAGGGCCTGGACAAGACAAGGACAAGAGGAAATGGCTTCCAGCTGACAAAAGGCAGGGTTAGATGGGATATAGGAAAAAATTGTTCCCTGTGAGGGTGGGGAGGCCCTGGCACAGGTTGCCCAGAGAAGCTGTGGCTGCTCCATCCCTGGAAGTGTCCAAGGCCACGTTGGAGCAACCTGGAATAGTGGAAGGTGTCCCCACCCATGGCAAGGGGGTGGAACTGGATGAGCTTTAAGGTCCCTTCCGACCCAAACCATTGTGTGATTATTTCCCACCACAAGGGCTCCGTGCCTGCTCTCCAGTGTGCCAGCAGACCTCAAAGCCTGACCTGCACCTCTTCTATCACCCCACTGAGGGCTCCTCAGAAATAACTGCCTGAGGCTGTAGTGCTCTGGGATCCAGTAGATATCCACCAATCCCCCAGAAAGTTTCCTGGCCGTTACCACTGGCACGTTTCTGTCCACTTCAAAGCGATGCTCACACATGAGGGCATTGGCAGGAGTAGGGGTGAGGAGAGATCACCTCGTGCTCCGATCAGTACAGCAAAGCAGGGGTGAAATGTATGGAAAAACAAATCTTCATGCTTATACAATGAACCTCTTCATACTCAAGGGCTCTCAAAGTGCGTCAGTAAAACCGCAGTCAGGAGAAAAAGCCATTTCACAGGGTGCAGAGATGTTCACAGCCCTGACAGCTGAGCTAAGGAGAATGAAGCTGCTGCCTGCGTGACAAGAATGACTCATGACAAGCACCAAACATGCTCACCATGGCTCTGCAGTGGCTGTCTTGACATTTCCTGACAGTCCTCTCAGAACAGCTGAGCCCAGCGTGGAGAGAGTCCACTGCTACCCTCCCTGCCTGCTGCAGGACAAAATCCTGCAATGCATCAGGGCAGCCTCTCTCTTCCTCCTCATTTACAGCACGTTCTTCAAAAGCCACATTCCAAACATACATTACTAGACCAAGGAGTGAGTCTTGGCCCAGGTTTAAAAAGGAACTAAGTGTAGTTTCTTGCAAGAAAACTTAAGAGGAACGCTTCTATTTGCAAGGACAACTCACCTGCCACTCCTCTTCATCACCATAGAGGGTCACAGGAATCTCCTGGGCATTGTAGAAATGTTTTGCTCTCTCAGTAGTGACCACCTTCACTTCGAGCTAAGCAGAAAGAAAAAGACCACTGGTTAGACTTGAGGACAATTTGGAAAGTTTTGTGGCTTCTCAGAGAGCCTCTCCTATTCACAGCTGAAAGGCCAGGCCACCATAGACATCCACAGGAGCCAGAAACTCATTTCACGTCAACCTAAAACAGGCAGGTCCTCACCTGCCAAGCAAAGGGGAAAACCTCTGTGTAGGTATGTTCATAGCACAGATGTTCTGTGCAACAAAGCAGTGGCTTCCACAAAGAGAGTCTGGGTGAGGACATGAGGGTTCTCTCTGAAATCTCAGATAAATCTGCAAAGCCACTGGAACCTTCATTTATTGGTGTCTACTGGGGAAAGCCTATCCCATCCTTCAGCTGTTTATCTGACACACACTTACAAAAGGTGCTAAGGTGAACCTCCCACCTCCCCCTGCAGAAATCTTCACAAGTGGGAAAGGGGGCTTTTCCCTGTTTTCTATGTGTCCTGCAGCTCTGATAAGTGTTGCCAACAGCTCCTGCCACAGGCAGTGAACCAGAGGTGCCCTGCACATACCGGGATCAGCCAGTGTCCAAGTGGCTCTGCGTGCAGGACACGGAACAGAATTTCCAGCTGCAATTCCTCCCAAGGGTGTTCCTTAAACTGGTCAACGGGCAGGCCAATGCATGGATGGAGCACTCTGAAGACTGGTAATGAGGAAGATGAACCTCAGGCTGCTGATTACAGTGAAAAATACCCCTTTTCCATGGTATTGGCCATTGCCTGCTCCTTGCAGCAGCTCACAGAACCCACTGCACGGTTCTGTTGATCCAACAGTGAGATGGGGAGAAACCAGCCCCATCAGCAGCTCCTTCCTGATGGAAAACTGTGCCTTGAGGTAGAAAACTGATGAGGCACTCGGTGTGTGCACTCCTTGCTACAATCAACTGCTGGAAACCCCCAAGCTCCATGAAGCTCTCTGCAACAGCAGCAATGATGTGACAGAGCACGTTAACCCAGCTCCCAACACCATTTATTCCACTGGGAATGGGGCAGAGTTGGCTCCTTGCATCCTGTGTGACTAGAATAACAGCTGGGAGCAGTGGAAAATCCCAGCCTTAGCATATTGTGGCCGTCGGTAATTTTCCCCATTTTCTGAAGGACAAGCCATAGGATAATACAGCTGCACATAACATGGTTTTGGTACTGTGTTTTTGCTTTTTCGCCTCTTCGAAACATCTGTTCTTCTCGAAGCACCCCGACTTGGAATCACAGGTGTTTGCAGTGTTTCTGAGTGTGAAGATCGCCCTCACAGGCATTAACTGACTATTATTTCCATGCTAACCTCACCCCACAGGAAGCTGCTCGAGCCAAGCAGCGACACCCACAAAGGCGCTATCGCTGCTCCGCGGGCCTCGGGCGAGGTGTTAACCTCATTGTGCAAGAGAATTTATTTATTTGGGGGGTTTAAGGGCACAGTGCAGTTTGAGTTGGGATGCCTGCTCTCTGAAATGGTACTATTAAAAAAATATATTTTTTTCTTTCAAGCATAAGCCCAGGACTAGGGAAGAGCTCTGGCTATCGAGCACTGCGTCCAACCATTCCAGAGGGATGTTCAAAGGATCTGAATGCTGGTGGCTGAAATCCCACCACCCCCCAAGACAGTTGCTCAGTGAGTAAAATATTCCCCCTAGTGAAGGTTTTCTGCTGGGGTGGACTCCTGGTTCCCTCCTTCTCACCAAGTCCATCAAGTCCCTCCGGCTATGCTGGAAAGAGGTCAGTGCTCTCAAGATCACTTTACCTACATAGTTTATTCTTTCCATTTACCTGGCATACCCTCTGTTTGCCTGTGGATATCTTAAACAGCAAAGTCAGTCTGGCCACACTCAAACTCCCTCACTGGAGACAGTTTAGATTAGTTAGAGGTTTTTGGCTTAAGCCAAATCTCCAAAACAAGCTTTACCACAAAACTGCTCTCCTGTGTTCAGGCAACACTGCTGGTCTCTGATAGAGGATTCTCCTGGCACAGCCCTTTCTGCTCGGGGTAAGGAGGTGCACGGGATTATTTTTTAATGGCTTTCTCACTTCTGATGGCAAAATCTTTCCAGACAGCCTGAGCACAAGAGCATGAGCAGCTCCTCTGTTAAATGGCACCTACAAGCTGAGGCAGAGGCTGCCTGGCAGGTGCACAATGAAGTGACGGGGTGTGATTTAAACCTGCGATTTAAAGTCCAGGTGACATCCTGGACTTTCAAGAGCAAAACATTTTACCCACAGAAAAGCTTGTTCTTGTCTTTCTTTATCATAGGATCACAGACTGGTTTGGATTGGAAAGGAAATTAAAGGTGATCCAGCCCCACCCCCTGCCATGGGCAGGGACACCTTCCACTATCCCAGGCTGCTCCAAGCCCCGTCCAACCTGGCCTTGGACACTTCCAGCGATCCAGGGGCAGCCACAGCTTCTCTGGGCACCCTGTGCCAGGGCCTCCCCACCCTCACAGGGAAGGATTTCTTCCCAATATCCCATCCATCCCTGCCCTCTACCAGTGGGAAGCCATTCCCCCCTGTCCTGGCACTCCAGGCCCTAGTCCAAAGTCCCTCTCCAGCTCTCCTGGAGCCCCTTCAGGCACTGGAAGGGGCTCTAAGGTCTCCCCAAAGCCTATTACTAACCAATATCCTCCCAATACAATTGTTGTCACTGTGTTCCTGCCCAGCCAGTGAAAAACTCTGGGAATCAGGTGTGTGAGATGATGAGACACTGCTGTCTCCCCCACACCAGGTGCAAGGGCAATAACCTGCTGCCATCTGAATTTCCCATCTGTAAAGATGAGTCAAGCAAAAGGCAGTGAGCTGTAGTCACATGCACTGGCACCCTCGAGGAGGTGTTAAAGGTGAATGAGCAGCAAAATCACTTTGCCAAGTCGTTCACCGCATTTCAGGCAAAACAGCAATTTAAACTAACCACTCTGGTTGCAAGCCTGTGACCACATCTTCTCTGGTATCAAACCCTTTCCTCTGCTCCTGCCCTGCCTCCTTTGTAAAGTTCTGCTCCAGCAGTAAAGAAATTGATGCAACAGCCTTGTGCAGGACTCCACAAACTCCATGGGAAATTTACACCGACGCAGCAGGCCCTGAAATCACAGCAGAAATAAGTAAATAACTTTGATTGATGAATTGTTATAAACTCCTGGATGTCTCACTTTTCCTTTTTCTGCCCTCAAACCAGTGGCCACAGAGTCTGCACTGGATGTCACAGACCTCTGGGCCTGCACAAAGAGTTCGAGTCCAGCTGTCTGCAGCTTTTAATTATGAAACAAACACTCAGAGAGAAGCAAAGGGGTTTGACCCACATTCCTACCACGGGTCATCTGCATTCTGCCCGTCACCTGCACAGAAGGATGTTCCAAGCTCCAGGAGCAAAGGAAAATGGGCAACAGCCAAGCTAACCCGAGAGGAAGAGGATTAGAAGATCCCTGTCTCTGGCTCTGGGCTGGTCACCCCAGTCCTTGGTGTCATTTTTCTTTGTCCTTCTTACCTCAGGCTGGGACCTTTGACCTCACTAATCGCATCAGGTCGAGTCATAAATTAACTCAGGCCTCACTTCGCCACACATGCCTCACTTCCCCTCACCTCCAGTACCCTTTCCAGCTTGGATATCAACATCAACCACATAAATCAGCACCTCCTCTGCCTCTACTCAGTGCATCCACAAGGTAAAGCCTCCCAAGTCGTCCCAAAGGATATTCAAGAAGCAATCTAATCAATAAATCTGCAGATTTCAGTGCACCCTCTTGCCCCTGCCACTCTTTTATTTTACTGCTCCAAAATATTTCCCCCATGTCTAAAAACCTACAAGTTTTCTATGTTTAACTTTATTCTACAGCAGAAGAGAGCACATTTCCTTCCCTGATCAGTCACCAGTGGCCTCTGCTGGGCACCTCTGTTACTCCAGACAACAAATAGTAAAAAAATACTACATGGACACATATAGCAGCTTGTGTTTTCTGTTTCTGGTTTTCCAAGGTCTGTTTTCCCTTTCTGGATCACACAGCTGCGTTTACATTTGGAAAATCCACATCCCACCCATGGAAAACTGCAACATCCTGGAGATTTCAAATTTCAGAAGCATCACCTCTGTCTGCAACCACATCTGATAACTTGACTGACAAGGACAAACTCCAGAAAAAAAACCCACTCAAAGCAAAGACCTTTTCAAGTATGAAATGATAGGGGAAAAATAAAAGAATTTTTAAAAACAGGTGGAATCCCCCTCACAGAAATTTTCTAACTAAGAGGCCCTCAAGGAGGAACTTGTCATTTCAGCAGAAACCACATGATCTCTCCTCCAAACCAGGGTAACTCCAACTTTACAAAGCTCCACCAGCAGCTTCACTCACCCCAGGGATTTTCAGCAACTCTGCGATGAGCAGGGGCAGCTTCAGGGCAGCCACGCTTCCAGTCACTCCCACCAGGACATGGAATTTTTTCTGTGGCATGGATGAGCTGTTTCCTGCAGGAATCCCTGGTTCTGGCAGGGAGATGGGCTCCATGCTCCAATCAAACTGTGCAGGCACAGGAAAACAAAGACACCGGACTAACGCTGCCTCCAAGCACAGCAGGGCTCCAACCCCAACATATTCCCAAGGGCACGGCTCTGAGCCTGGACTCTGCAGGACCCAGAATCACCCAGAACGCTCATCCCACAAAGATTTCAAGCACCAGCAGAACTTTAAGGGCAGCTTAATGTTTAATTACGTTTTTCTCTGGGATACTGGAAAACAGACTCCTAAAACTTGAGCAGCGAGGCCACAAAAGTGCCCTGGTAAAGTTCATGCCCCCAAAATTAAGACTCTCACATACTGAACGTGGTCCAGAATTTAGGACAGATAAACAAACAAATCTGGGCTAAAATTTTACACCAAGTTCTATAAAGACAAACAATTCCCCTGCTGAGTTGATTTGCCTTTGCACTCTCTGGTGATTAATGCACAGAGATGTCTTAATAATTAAAAATGTGGGGCCTCACTGCATGCACAACCACCTTGTTCCTTACTGTGCTCCTAAATATTTACAGCAGCACCAGAAATTAATCCCTAGCAGCTCCAATTCAGGTCTCCTGCTTCCTCCTGGCTTCCCTGTGCTGCTGCCACACTGATAAAAATCAGAAATTAATGTTTCAGTGAGGAAATCATTAGAATTGACACGAGTATCTCAAATGTCATCAATTAAAGATTAATTAGCAAAGAGTAAATTCAGTTCTTGAAAAATCACTGCATCCAGTAAAGTTTGTTCCATTTTAGCGATGTCTTTGTTATTCAAACTACGTTGCTTGGAATCACTTTGGGTGGAAAGCAGAAGATGGACACATTTAGGCTGCCCTGATTTTGGGGATCAGCTCAGAGGTTGGAGTGAGGGGGCCAGAAAACCCAGAGAGAGGAATTCCACAGGATCACAGACTGGTTTGGGTTGGAAAGGAAATTAAAGGTGATCCAGCCCCACCCCCTGCCATGGGCAGGGACACCTTCCACTATCCCAGGCTGCTCCCAGCCCCGTCCAGCCTGGCCTTGGACACTGCCAGGGATCCAGGGGCAGCCACAGCTGCTCTGGGCACCCTGTGCCAGGGCCTGCCCTCCCTCACAGGGAATAATTCCTTCCCAACATCTCATCCATCCCTCGAGTCACTCCAGGGATGATCCAGCAGCAGGTTAAATGGGATCCTTTGTGGTTGTGCAGCAATTCCAGGAAATTCTGACCCCCTGACCCAACACAAACACCCCTCCTAGCCCTTCACAACACCTCCTTCCACGCTGTGCTCGGAATTAACGTGTTTAACTTCAACCCCAAAGGTTTCTCAGTGTGTTTATAAAACACGCTGCCGGGATAAAAGCCCAATTTCAGCTTTGCTGATTAGCAAGGGTAATTAGGAGGTGAGGAAACGCAGCAGCACGTTGGCTGAGAGATTTTAATGCTAACACGGTGCTTTGCATATTTATCTACATCTAATTAAAACAAGAAAATGATTAATTATAAATAATTAAAATTATTATCTGCTTAAAGCATCCTTAGGATGTTCCCAAAACGCCCCCTTAGCGATTCCTACATGACAATTAATTCCGCCAAAGCCTCCACAAATTAAAACCTGGGTATTAAAATGTAAATTTTTAAGTAGGAAGCTTTCAAAATGCTTATAAATGATAAAATATTGATAAAAAGGAGGATTAAAATGGTAAAATTATGAAGGAATTACTAAAATGGTAAAAAATGTTAAATATGTAAGATAACGGTAAAAGCGGTAAAATGGTAAAAATTTAAAATGTTGCAAATTTAAAAATAACGGCAAAAATAGCAAAACGGTGGTAAAAATTATAAAATAATGTCAAAGGATTATAATAAAAGCTGTAGATGTAATAATATCCGTACTATAACGATAAAAAAGTGCTGGGCCGCGCTTTCCTCTTACCCAAACACAGCTGTGGGGAAGCAGCCACTAAAAAACAAGCAATTTACAGGCCCTCAAGGGTTAATTGAATCGACTTTTAATGCGGTAGTGATGCTGAAAACGGATCCAGAAGGCCGCACAACAGCACCGAGAAACCCCGGAGGCTCCCAGAACGTAACAAACAGCGCTCCAATACCGGTCGAGGCAGGGCCGCGAGGGCCGTGAGGGCCGCGGGCTCCAGGCGGGAGCGGGGCCCCGGCCCACGGGCGGACCGGAAGCCGCGGGGGATGCCGGGAGCTGGCGCGCGCACGGCGCTGATTGGTGCGTGCTGCTCCCGCCTACGGCGCTGATTGGTGAGTGCTGCTCCGGCCCGCGGCGCTGATTGGTGCGGGCAGCGGGAGGAAGGGGTGTCATGGCGGCCCCTCACGGCCTGCTCCCGGGTTATGGCGGCTGCGCTGCGACCCGGGAGGGCTTTGTGCCCTTCTGTGCCTCAGTCGTACCCGCGCGAGGGAGCTCGCCAAGGGCAAGCGGGTGGCTTCAGGCTGCTCAGGAAGTAGTCTAAACGGGGATTCCGGCTCATGGCAAGGTTTTGGAACGTAACAAAGGGCAACAAAACTCGGCGTAGAAGGCGTGTGGGGCACTGGGTCGAGGAGAGGGTCTGAGGGCCCCTCAAGTGACAGGGGTGATATGCGAGCCCAGGAAAGTGGTACAGACCAGGAGTGAAACCTTTCCTATGGGATTCAGGGCAGCCACACAGAGCTGGCAGGGGAAAGTGGGTTAAAGGACTGAGTATTTATTGTCTGAGGCACAGACAGGACAAGGGGGAATAGCTTCCCATGCCAGAGGGCAGGGTTAGATGGTGGGATATTGGGAAGGAATTGTCCCTGTGAGGGCGGGGAGGCCCTGGCACAGGGTGCCCAGAGCAGCTGTGGCTGCCCCTGGATCCCTGGCAGTGCCCAAGGCCAGGCTGGATGGGGCTTGGAGCAATCTGGGACAGTGGAAGGTGTCCCTGCTGGATGAGCTGTAAGGTCCCTTCCAACCCAAACGATTCCATGATTATGTGGGCACGACAGATCTGGGGCAGCACATGATCCCCAGCCCTTCACAGATACAGCTCAAAAGCAGCAGTTATTTGGACATCCCCCTGATATCGGCTATGAACAAGCAGCAAGAGGCAGAGAGCTCTGCTTTGCTGACTGCAGGACACACAAAGTGACAGGGAGACCTCAGGAAAACCCCAGGTGTGTTCTGTCCCTAGATGCCTCTTGCCCAGCAGCAGGAACACCCCATCTCTCTCCCACCCCGTGGGCTTCCGCAGCGCCACGCTTTGATCGCAACCACATCAGCCCCACCTGGAGCAGGGACAGCTTACAAATAACCAAGGTGAGAACAGGGGGTTGAGTTTCCCACCTGGCTGGAGCCACGGGGGCAACATTTCATCGCTCACGCACTCAGGAGACACACTGGAGAGGAGGGTTAGGTGCTGAAGCAATGTCTGTTAGTTACAGCTCGTTACAGTTATTATTGATGCATCTTATCATCAATGCAAAAGGTGAAGTCACTTAAACCATCATTTCTCAGACACAGATGACAGAGCACGTGGTTTGGCAGAGGAAGTTTTAGGCGAGCTAGAAATGGATTGCACAATATTTAAACCTGATTAAGTACATAATAGGCTTAGCAAAGGATTACTTTTCTCCTGACATTTTATACATAAATATATACACACACACACACAGACAGGCATTTTATCAGTAGCTGCATTTTAGTCTGGTCAAGAGACGACTGCCTATTGCAGAATGACTGGAGTGATACCCTTCAAAAGGAAACTAGGTGTGCTTTGCTGGAGAAGGTCCTTTTTGGGGTGATTCTCAGGGGTAGGGGTCACATCCAAGCATCACTGGAGGGCTGGAGGGGACAGATAAGGGCTGGGGACTCACACAGTCCTGGCTGGTGGCACACCGAGCTCCTTCCCTGTGCCAGGCAGGAGATATTGGAGCCAAGGGGCTGTATTGGATTCTGTTTGGGCTGCTTTTCGAGGACTTGGAGAAAAAATTTGGCTTATTTAAAGTGCATTTAGAGTTGAAAAGCATCTCAGAGAAGCTTTCCCTACTCCTGCCCTGCAGCATCCATCCCATTTCTGCTCCCACTCATCATCTTTTCTAGGGTGTGCCAGTCACCTTCCCCCAGTGGTGTTAGTCTGAGCTCAGCTGCCTCCTGCTAGGGTGCAGGATCATTATTTAATGTCCAACATCCCCAAATTGGGCAGGGATTCGGGCCTGACAGGGATTTCTGCACCAGGAAAACACACGGCCACATCTCACCCCGCTTTTTAGGAGAGCAGGTGAGCAGGAGTCCTTCCCTCCAGCCTGGAGGTTTCCTTAAGAGCCTTAAATTAGCACAAACCTCCAAAGCTAACAGGGACAAACCTTGGCCTGGCTATTTCCATGATCAGGGAGACTGCTTGGATGTGCTGGGACAGGGGGTGGCAAGATTTGACCCGCAGCCTTGCCCAAGAGTAGGTCCTCTGAGGAACGCTCTGCCGCTTTTACAGCTGCTTTTCAAAACAGAAGCCTTTAAAAAAAACAGACTCAGGATGCAGAATCTGGAATGGGATGGTTGTATCCCGCAGGGAAAACCTGTCCTTGCTCCCCGACACACACACACGCACACACACTGGTCCTCCACGTCAAAGTGTAAACTACTCACTTACAACACCACACACTGAGAGAAGTTGTAGATCCTGAGCCAGGGTGTAGATTAGGAATCTCTTGGCTTCCAGCATATCAACAGCAGGATTGAGGGTTTCTTATCTTTTTTTTCCCTTTTTTTTTCTTTTCTTTTTTTTTTTTTTAATGCTAAATCAGCCAGCCACCTGCTAGTTAAAAACCAAAAGAAAAAAGGAGAATTCCCAGGATTGCTTGCCCTTGCTGAGACAGTGGCAAGTGGCTGGACACTACCAGCTAAAAGAGAAAACTCACACACGTCAAAAACCCATGGTTCAGGGCTTATTCCAAGAGGGAAGATGGGTGCTGGTTGTTGTTTTTCCCTTTTTGGGGTTGTGGGGGGGCTTTTGGCTGATGAGGTTCTGACATACACCTATCACCACAGTAATTAAAAAACCACCACCGTACACTATTCCACAGGGAAAAAGAAGACACGTGAACGGACACTGACTACCACGCACAACAAGAGCCCTGCAGGTCAACTCACGGCCTCTTCAGAATGAAAAAGAAAGGAGAAAAGAAGAGCTCAAGACAAGAAAAGAAAAGAAAAAAAAAAAAAGAAAGAAAAAGAAAGAAAAAATCCCAAAGGATCTCGTTACAAAGACGGGAAAAGAACCACCATTATGGTACACTCCGACTTTCTGAGATAGCTGCAGAAACTCGGCTCAGCCTTCCTCCTCCCTTTTTCCCCCCCAGCTCTTCCTCCCGAGGACAGAGTCCCGCTGCTGCTCACATCTCGTTGGAGTAAGTGTAGTTGGGGGTGGCTGAGTACTGCGTCTCGTGCTGCATCATCGCGCCCTGCGCCGCCCCCATGGCCGCGTTCTGGGCCGCCTGCTGCACGTGGGGGTTCTTCCAGGCCCCCGTGGTCCACTCCTCCTGCGCTTTGCTGAAGCTCCCGCCGCTGCCCCGGTAAAACTTGTGCACCTGCAGGGAAAATCCAGAGGGGCTGAGCGCCTGCAGCTGGCACAGAGCTCCCAGGGTGGCGGCGAGGGCCACCCAAAGCAATGTGGAAGCGCTGTTTTTCCTGCCGTACCATGGTGAGAGCGATGAAGGAGAAGACTGCCATGGCCGTGAAGAGCACGGTGGGGATCAACATCACCACAGCTGAGCCCACGTTGGTCCCAAAGAAGGAAATCGCTGCAATCCAGCCACTGCAAGGAGATGGAAACAACCGGTTCATTCACCAGCTTTCCCAAATTGCCAGCAGCCCTCCCTGCTCCTCAAACCATCTTCCCCAAGGAGAGAACCAGTAAGGAGGCTAAAATACCACAGTGACCACCCTTGTAGCCAACAGAGCTGCATTTTCCTTACCAGACCCCCCATCCAGGGATCCCCACTGCCTGGATGATGCTGATCACCAGCTGGGCCATGAAGGTGAAGAAGAAGGCCATGAAGCTGAAGGAACTGTCTGTCCTGCAAGAGAAGGCTCAGTCACTCCTGCACCTCCATCCCTGCTGCACTCCAGGGGAAGGGAGATGCTCCTACGTATCAGACCTGGCTGTGGTTTAGCAGGAGGGTGATGAAAAGCAAAATTAAAGGCAAAGGAGAACCTGCAAGAGGCTGAAGGTGGTCAAAGGGCACCTGGGAAAGGCATGGGGCACCAGACCCTCCCCACGGCTCAGTCAGCTGGGCTTGAGGACATCTGTGTTGGGACACGGCTCTCGGCTCACACCACCCCAGACGGGGAATAAATACACCCCCAGCTCTCTAGATTTGGGGATTGACTTCAGCACCATGGGTAATCCATACAAACACCTCGAGGACTCGTGGAAAAATATAAAAGATGCCTCAGGGATGAGAGAGAAAGTGGCATCTGAACTGCATCCTCACCACTGTCCCCCACTGCTGCACAGAGGCACGCGGAGAGTGTCCTTACATCGCCTGACTGGGGGTTTGGCCCCCAGGAAATCCCAAACACTGGTTTTGAAGGTTACAAAGTAAAGCTAAAGGGCTGCACAGAAAGGAATTCCCCCAGTTAGTCAGGCAATGCCCCAAGCTAAACACTGACCGTTTACGAAGGAAAACAAGGCAAAAAGAAGCCAGGCTCAGGTGCGACCACTTACTTGAAAGCTTTGTAAATAGGTCTAAACCAGCAGACATAGGAGCAGGGCGTAAAGAGAATGAGCCAGAGAATTGCCAGTCCAAAATTTACAGCTCCGCCGCCTCCAATGAGCCACGCGAGGCAGCCCACGAGATTCACCGCCAAGGTGATGCTGTTCACTGCAAACACACACACACACAGAGCAGAGTAGCGCGGACGCAAGGGTGGCACTGAGACACCAAGGACCCCGACCCCAGGGATGTGGCCTCAGGGTCTTGCCCTAGCTGGACTTCCCTTAAATTAAGCTGGGAGCACATTCCGAGGCAGGCTGGGCCACAGGGGGCTCAGGCCTCAGCTGAGTAACAGGAGGAGTATCAATGTATCGCTCAGAGTTGTAATTCCCTAAGAAGTACCAGGGCTCTGAAGATTGGCAGGAGTCACATCCTCCCGCTCCTATTGAGCCAGGACACGTTTCCACTAACAGGAGGAAACTGGAGGAATCATGGTGAAGTTTTTTGCTTGCTCCAGATACATCTTTGCTGAAGGAGCTTGTGCAGGAGCTCCCCGAGCACCACTGAGAGCCAAAATCCTGAACTCCTGACCCCGCCTCGCCAGTTCAGGGGGTGACACATTTCCCTCGCCCACCCCTGCTTGGGATCAGGCCACACAAGGGCTCTGACTATGAATCCCAGCTCAGCAGACACAGGACAAAGCAGAGAAGGCTCAGCTGCATTCTGACGCCTCCGAGTTCGGAGAATGATTCATTATTTCGACGAGAACGAAAGCCCTCCCACCGCCGCCTGCCTGAGAGCTGCAGCTGGCAAGGGAAGGAGCTCAGCTGCCTGGGCTGCCCTAAAGGACACGAAGGGACCTTCCACCCACTCTGTGCTGGGTGTCTGTTGGGGAGAAAATGACCCAGAGAGGAGCTCCAGAGGCAGGAACCAAGGGACAGCCACTGGCTTCGAGAGCTGGTGCTTGTGCTGTGGAGCAAGGACCAAGCTCTGTTACATTAAGAGGAAGAACAGCCTGGTTGGGATGGGGAAGGAATTGAACACCCCCAAGAGAGCTTCCCTAGGGAAGCACAGCTTTTTTCCTGCCATTCCTTAAACAAGATAACCCTCCTGACATGATGAAGCTACCCCAGGGTCACCTTCCTGACGGGACACAGCCCCAGGGATGCCAGCCTGGTGCCATGCCAAAAGCAGGAACACACAACCTCTCTGGTGTTAGCTCAGCTCCTCCTAACCTGCCTCCAAAGCACAAGGCACTCCCTGGGCACTAATGCTTCCAAAGTTCAGGGGAAATGCCTGATAAGGGAACTAAGTTCTTCTAAAAAGAAATGAAACGTTAGTGCACAGCTGAGCTGTGCACATTTCCACCTATGTTGGGGTGTGACCTGTCCCTCTGGCTCTATTCCCTGCCCAGGGTTGGTGAAGAAGAGAGATCCAGGATAGTTTGAAGAGCTGGAAGCTGGTGACAGCTCTGTTAGCACAGCACGGCACACAGAGGCATGCAAGAGGAACAGGCAAGCTCCGGGAAGCCTCAAGCTCCACGTTTTGGGGAGCAGGCACACCAGCCCTCCAGTCTGAGCCGTCTCCTCTTTACAGCAGGATGTCAACGTCACCACCAATGGCCCTGGGACACTGAGCCAGCTCCACAGCTCCATCCTGGAGGCTGGAAGGGCTGGGATCCATGGGATGCTGCAGCCCACGTCTCATTCCCGAGTTTTAACAGGAGACACCAAGGCCTGGAGGGGGAGAAGGGCTTCCCCTGACCTTGCCCTGCCCTTTTCCGCTGGTGGCTCCCAGAGGAGCAGCAGCTTTGGAGAGGCAAACGAATCCCCCTGGAACCATTCCCACCCAGCTACTCACGCATCCAGAGGTAGTAAAGCCGCTTGGCCATGGTCCGGTGCTGCGGCGGGATCTCCGCATCGAAGTCCTGGTAGAAACATGGCTTCAGGGGGATGAACTTGGGCAGGGGAGGGAAGTTGTTCACCTTTTCTGCAAGGAAAAGTTTCATTGGCATTGGGCACTGCCCAGAGCTGAACAAAACCCAAGAGGCTTCCTAAGTCGCCCCAAGAAGTGACGAGTTTTACACAGGAGTTAAGGATTTCCCATGGAAACCGCCACCAACCCACCCAAAAGGATCAAATTCAGCTCTCACTGGCCACACATATCCCGCAGCCAAGGGCACCCGCCACCCCACTGGGTGACTAACGAGGTGACATAATGGCCAGTAAAGCCCACGATGGTCTTCAAAGCCCCCCCGTACCTGCCATGCTGGCACACACTCAGCCCCTCTGCTCCTCAGGAAAAATACTTGGGAAAAACGTGGGAGCTTTAGCAAAGCTGGAGGAGAAAGAGAGAAAAGGTGATTGAAGTGCTCAGGGACCTCTGCAAAAGCCTTCACCTTCCCCCCTTGTTCCAAAACATCTCAAGGACAGCAGTTTGCTTCACTTGTGTGACACTCTGCACTGTCACACATCCAGACTGGCACCTGGCTGGCAGTATGATAAATCCTGGCTCCTCTGGCTCAGGCTTACGTACCAGTTAAGGCAGAAGATTATGAGAGGATCCAGTGATGTGGGGCCTCCCACTCCCAACTGACCTACATCCAGGAGAGGGCCAGGTAGGACAGCAGGGAAAGGAGGTGGCTGTGGGCAGTTTGAAACCCTCGATTTCATTACCTGGCCCCAAAATAATGATTTTAAAAAAATTTATTCTTCTTATTATTGCTGAATTCTAGCACAGGGGACTGACTACCTGGCTGCCTCGTAGCTGCCATCTCTGCAAGCCCAAGCCAAAAACAAGGCCAAAAAGGGAGCAGGGAACTCAGAGCAGAGAAATCAGCTGGAAAAAAAAGAAAATCAGTGGCGATTGTCACTAATGAGTCACTTGAGTGTCTGGCTTAACAATTACTCATGTAATTTGGCACCTCATTCCAGAGCATGCAGGTGGGAAAGGGGGGAGCTCAGCATCCCAGGACCATCCCAGACGATTCCATGCTCAGCTCTGTGCCAGAAGTGAAAATTAAGGCAAATTAGAGCAAAAATTAAGACCTGAGGTTTTAAATAGAAGCGTGAAGATGGCGTATCCCCACCTGCCTGCAGGTTTTGCCCTCTCCCAGCTATCCAGGCAGAGCTGGCAGCAGCCAACCCATTTCCCGGGACACGGAGTCCCGGCAGTTGGTGCCTGGGGCTCCCGGAAGGATTTGGGGGGCTCTTTCTAGGGGTCTTTTCCCACCGTTCATCGCCAAAGACACAGGCCAGGCAGCCCCCGGCTGCTTCCATCCCGCCAGTGCTATAAATACGAGCTCCTCGGGCGCGGTGACGTCCCCCGGCCGCCCCTACCACGTGTGCCGGGAGCGGGGTCACACGGCCAGGCGCCCCCCGAGCCGACACCTGCGCCACCGTGGGGCGAAAACACCGGGATATGGATAAATTCGGGCGGGTTTTGTTTTGCAAAATTAGGGATATGGTGGAGGGGTTGGAATATGGTGGAGTGGATGGAAAGGGGGAGGTTCATCACATGAGTGATGGCACCGAGAAGAAACCACTCTGGTGCGTGGGGTGGGTTTGGGGAGGGCAGGCAGGGCTCGGCCTCGCCGTGGATCGCTGCCCGTGGGTTTCCACGCGTGAAGGGCTGCGTGCCCCACGCATCCCCACCTCAAAGCCGGCGCAGCCTCCCAGCAGCGGCCTGGATCAGGGAGAAGGGCGGCCCAACCCCCGCTCGGTCCCCGGTGCACCCACGCGTGTGCAGGGTCACCGCGGCTGCCCCCACGCCGCGCATCCCCCCCGCAAGTGGGGTGCAGAGCGGGAGGTCGGTGCAAAGGGCGGTCAGCCCCCTCGGGGGCAGCATCCAGCGCCCTCACCCCGAGGCATTTCCCCTCTTCACAGCCCGGGACTCACCACGTGGCGTGACCCGTCCCGTCCCGTCCGGTCCCCGGCGGGTGGCGGCGGCCGCCCGCCCGCCCGGTGCTGCTCCTGCCGCAGCGACCGCGCTCTCGCGNGGGCGGGGCCTATATTGGGGGCTCTATGGGGCTGGGGGCTCCATGGGGCTGGGAGTGCTCTATGGGGCTTGGGGGGTTTCCTAGGGATGGGGGTTCTGTGGGGCAGGGGTGCAGCGACCCCTACCCAGGGCATGGCAGGCACTATGTGGATAGAAGACCACCATCGGTAGGGCAGGGGCTCTGGGGGACAGCTCCTGGGAGGGCACACAGGCTCCCTGTATCCAGGAGGCAATGGGAAGCCAGGATGTCCTACCAGCTAGCTTCCCACCCCAAGTTTGGGGTACTTCATGTCCACGCCTCGATGTGCTTCATTCTGGTAGCAGTAATTAATTAATGGTTTGCATGAAGGGCAGAGGATATGTCGACTGCTTTTGCCAGCGATGCCAAGGTTAGGATGCAGAGGGCAGGAGAAGGGACGGGATTGATTCACAGACAGGACAGGGATCAAAAGCTCCTAGAAGGGATATAAATCCCAAATCAGCCTGAGGACTCCATAGGTTGTGTCCCTTGTCCTCAATGTCATCACACAACGGAGTTCTGTGCACACCAGTTGGACCTCCTGCCTTAGTGCTTGTGAGAATATCAGTGGAGTGTCATGAAAATTACTTTATTTGACAACTAAATCATCCTCCCTTCCCGGAGTCCAACCTCGAGTGTCATGGAGGGGCAGCAAGGACAACATCCCACCATGGGAAGATATGAACAGCCGGGCAAGGAAGCAGCCAAATCTCTTTACACCAGTGAGCCCTGGTGGTCAAACCCCCTCGGCAGGAGAACAGCATTGCTGTGGGGATGCAAGGAAGGAAACCTGGCAGGAACAGGGAAAATGCCTGCTTCACAGATGGTAAAATAAAGGGAAGCAGGAAAGCCAGTGTGCCACAGATGACCCCATAGCAGGGGGCCCAGCTGTCCACTCTGATCCCTTTCTGGGTCTTGGACCCTGGGCTGTTCCCACAGAGAGCAGAGACTCCTGCACCTCCAGCTCCATGCCCTGCCCAGCAGCAGGGAAGGAAAGGGAGGAGGGGATGGGGTAATGGATTCCCACTCCTGCCAAGCGCTGGGGATGCTCGGAGCCTTGGAGAGCTGCTCTGGCTCTGCCTGTGGGCACTGAGCACCCTGGAGATTTGGGGCTGATTTCTTGTCCCTTATTTCTTATCTCTTGAGCATTCTCTCACCTAAATTTCCTCCCCACCTGCATCTCTGCTGCCTCAGGTCCCCAGCACCTTCCCATCCCACTGAGGCTCCGGGAATGGTCACCTACAGAGCTAATCCTTGCCCTCAGAACTACCACATTCCTGTCTGCCTGCACGTTTCCCAATCAGGGATATTCAGGAATCAAATGGATGTGTGCTCCCCTCCTTCACAGGGAATGCCTGGAGAGCCAAGGGATAACAGAGGGAAGAGCCTCCCTGCCCACCCCACACTCCCTAAGCAGGGCAGGCTGGGGAGGATGGGCAGGTCCAAAGAAAAGGCTGGATCAAGCAGCAAATTCCCAGCAAGCAAACAGGTTCACAAACAAGGAAATCAATCCACAGGTCCAGTTTAGGGTCAGTCTGTAGGTTGGAGTCCAGACCAGCTGCAGCTGACCCAGAGACCAGTCCTGACACAACTCAGATTAGGACCAAGATCCCTGGGTTAAGCTTAAAAAGAGTTTCTGGGCCACAGGCAGGGTGTGGGTGGAGGTCCCAGGTGNCGGCGGGTGGCGGCGGCCGCCCGCCCGCCCGGTGCTGCTCCTGCCGCAGCGACCGCGCTCTCGCGAGACTGCGGCGCCGCCGCCGCCCGGGCTATGGGCAGCGCCGGGATCTCGCGAGAGCGCCCGCCGCTGTCCAGGGTCCTGATGCCGCCGGATGGAGGGGCGGGGCCGAGGGAAAGGGGCGGGGTCAAGTG